>KZ805305.1:2706-438151 GCA_003073855.1 Periconia macrospinosa
TATACTTAAAATATATATTTAATATATATTAGCTTACTAAGCTGTATTAAATATTGTAATTTATAAAATATATATATAAAAAGAAAGTATTTATCACGCTTATTTATCACTATTACTTCTTAATTAAGTAATTTATTATATATTATATATTACAATTAGTAAGACCCAAGGGTACCCAGATTTTATAACCCAACCCCAACCCAATTTTTTTATACCCTAACCCAACCCCTACCCATTACTAGCGCGAAAAAATTGGGTTGGAGTTGGGTTAGGGTTGGGTCAGCTTATGTAAGACCCCAACCCCAACCCAACCCCTACCCATTTACCAGCCTAACCCTAACTTAACCTATACCTAACCCCTAGGTATACTATACTTATTTGCTAGCCTATAACTTAACCTATACCTATTTCTTAGCAACCTAACTATAACCTAACCTATACCTATTTGCTAGCCTAGGTTACACCTCCCTACTTACTAGCCTAAACTTATACTTAAAGTAATTATAATTTTAACTTAATTTAGCCTTAAATTATATAACTTTTACCTAACTTTAACTTATAGCTTTTATAACTTTAAGTTAACTTAGCTTTAAGTATAAGTTATACTCCTTTACTTACTAGCCTAATTTTACTAATATAAATCTATTTATACTAGTAATATAGCTATACTAGAAGTAATATAGTTTTAAGTTATTATAGCACTATTATAACTTACTATTAATATATAAAGCTATAATTTTTAAATAATAAATATATAGTAATTTAAAAGCTTTTAAGTTAAATAATACTATTTACTAATACTAACCTACTTGCCAGCCTACCTTTATACTTAATGTTAATTCTATCTTATCCTAATTATTATGCCTTCACCTCCTTCCCCCTTCCCTTTAGATACTCCTCCCAACACCTCCCTAAATCTGCAGGTCGATTCACTCCAAACGTACTCTTCCCCCCACTCCACGACTTTTCCACGCCCATCTCCCGCATCAACCGATCGGCATACGGAATCATATCAAATACCATATAATTTCCCGCCTGGCCATTTGAAAGATACCTCCTCTTCATGTACGCTACATTAGTTGCTACATCCTTCTCCATCTCTTCAGGTGTAGGGAGCTGGAGGTTGCCGTCAAAGTAGGTCACCGCCCACATGGCTTGCATCTCGGCTTGGAATATCATATTGCCTGCGACGAGGGAGTTGATGAAGACTATAGACCGATCACGCTCATCAGAGATGGGGGCAATAGTGTGGTAGAGGCGATAAGGAGTGCCTTCAAGGCGCTTAAGCGAGTGGGGAGGTGGTGAGGCTAGCATGGGGAAGCGTTTTGTCAGTGCGACGTCGGCGGTGGATTCCAGAGAAGTCCACTTTTCGCTTTCTCTGGGTTCTTCGAGGGACGGATCGTGAGGAAGGCCTAAGGAGGCGGCGAGGTCGGGTGCAAAGAAGGTTAGACTCGACTTCCAGCCTGTCCCTAGGAGGAGCGCGTCGGACGCGATGGAGGCGCCGGTGTCGAGGTGGATTTGATTTGGGCTAAGGGAAGCAATGCTGCCCCTGTGAATGGAGACTTTTTGGGCAATGAGATCCCAGAAGTCGGCGTGATGGAGGGCGCCACCCGTGTTGTTTTGCCAGAAGATACTCGGGTTGTACTCCAACTTCTCGAAATTCTTCGCCTCCGGCCTCCCTTGGTAGTTCGCCCTCTTCCTTGCCTCCTTGTCCACGACACTAAAGATAAACCCCACAAGCGCGATTCCAATGAAGGTGCGGTGCAGGAACCACACCCACCAGCCATCCCCATGCAACACGGACGGCTGTAACAGGCTCATTACTCTAGTCTGCGCCGCCTCCAGCACATTCGCATACGGCGAAGGCAGATCGGTGGGCGCGAAGTAACCCGGTTCTCTGACGACCCATGTCACATTCTTACCCTTTTGTATGCACTCGTAGAGTATATCTGCGGCGGATTTACCGCAACCTAGGATGGTGACGTTGCTTGTGTTAGGGGCCGAGAGAATGTTTGAGGCTCCAAAATCGGCGGAGTGGATGACTGCAATGGAGGTCTTCGTAAGCAACGCTCCATATCGTGAAGATCGAGAGAGCACAATATTATCAACTTACTGGGCGCACCAAACGTCTCCTTGCCTTGAAATTGCGGAACATTGGCCTGATCATGCACCCCCGTCGCAACCATGACCTTCTCTGCCGTGAACCCTACCGTCCTCTTCTCTTCCCCCTCCGTACATTCCAGGCGCCACCCACCACCCGCTTTCTCCACATTTCTGACATCAACTCCAAACTTAATCCTCTCTCCCAACGTCTGTCCCCCATGCCCTTTCTTCGCCGCATAACTCTCTAGATACTCCGTGGTGTATTGAGCTTTATATGAATCGCCGAGGCAGTCCTCGGCCGGTGGACGCTGCATCGCGCAATCCGCGAACTCGGAGAGACCGACGGTCCATTGCGTGTGAAAGCCTGGATAAAGGCGGGCGCGGCCGAAAACGCCACCTACGCAGTAGCCTTTTTCAAGAATGGTGATGTGCGCGGTTGGATGGACATCCAAGTAGCGCTGTGCAGACACTAGACCCGCAAGGCCTGTGGTGGAGAAAGAATTGTTAGCAAAGATGGGGGAAGGCGACCGCTATATCAATAAGGCTCCGTGAATTTGAGGTAAGGGACTAAACTCACCTGCGCCGATGACAACCAAATTGTAGTATTCGTCCGTACTCTTAGGCTCTGCCATTCTTTCTCTTCTATCGTACAAAATCTAGTAGTTCTTCTTTGATCAATTAATGCAAAAAAAGAAAAACGAACAAAATCGTCGAGAGATAAATTGTCCCAGTGAAACGTCGCGAGACTATTTGATGTACACAACACAGCAGCATTGGCCAGCTCCGGAATTTATATCTAGCTCTAATCCGTATTGACTGCTTCGAATCAGATCCGGATTGGATGATCATTGGTACATAATGTCTTCGGTTTCCGTATTCCCAACTGAATGGTACGCTAGGCCCAGAAAGAAAAATAAATAGACCTTCAATGTTGGTTTGAGGGCTACGCCGCGAGTGCTCGTCCGGTCGGCGTCCGTACTGTGCTGGGGTATTGGCACTATATGCATGTTTCGGGGAGAGGATTTACGTTTGTAATTTCCTCACAATTCGAAAATAGGTGTGTTGTCGGTATTATGGTTTTTAGAAAAACCTAGCCACCCCCTTCTGCACGTGCGAGTAAATAAAGAGAAGAAAAAGGGTAATTACCTTAATAAGTAATCTAATGTTAAAAATAGTATACATAAAGATATTTTGTAAAGAGGGGGTATAATAGGAGTACACGGAGAATATGTATTAGAATGTAATACTGACATTTTCACCTTTTTATATTGATATCTAAGTTTTAGGGGGTGGCCAGCTTTTTTTGCAACCTACCGATAATGCCAAACACCTTGTAGATGGAATGGAATAAAAATTAGAGCAAACAATTCTCAATAGTCCTTATACAAACACTCATGTAAAAACTCCACAAAACGAGTAAGAAAAAGAAGGCGAAGTTGAAGATTTATCGGAAAATGCTGAGGGCTTTTACCCCCACCGTTTCTCGAATTCTACAACCCCCGTAGTCTACCCAAATCCCACCGTTTTGAACCTTCTCAAATTGTACGGCGGGCCCTGTAGGCGCCTCAATATTATTATGTATTGTACATGATGTAATCGCACCAAAAAAAAAAGGGGGACTGGGGGAAGGGAAATGGGGACAGCCCTGTTATGGCGAGCGTCTTCAACCCACCCGATGAACCACTCGCGAACATACAACATACAACTACTTCTCCTTAACGAGGCTTTCAATCTTCTCCACAGGCGCTGTGGTGGTGTTACTTTGAGCAGGCAAACGACCAAATTTAGGCACGAGAGCGAAGAGTGTCCCAACAGCCGCCACGGCAATGGAGAGTGCATAAGACATGGAAATACCATATACATAGGCTTCCTTAATACCTTCCAGCTGCTGGTCATTGAAAAGATGGCGCAGCGATGTCGCATCAGCGCTCGCGACGCTGACCGGCAAGATCTCCGGGTTGGTCTGGGCCAGCTTGGCAATCAGCTCGTTCTGGAAGATGGACTGGCCGGCAGCGACTATGAGCGCGCCACCCAAGGATTGAAAGAATAGGACCACGGCCGTGGCGGTCGAAACGTCACTCGCCTTGACGATACGCTGCGTCACAATGATGGGGACGTTGAAACCCGTGCCTAGACCAATACCTGCGACGATTTGGTAGCCGATCCAGTGGCCTGCGCTGGAGTCCACCTTGAGGGTGAAGAGCAATCCGGAACCAATTGTGAGGAGTGCCGCGCCCATAAGCTGGAAAGGGTTCCAGATGCCAGTTACGGTGATGGTGACACCGATGACGATTTGTGACAGGGTCATGCCCAGAATGAGGGGGAGGAGGCGGATTCCCGAGCTCACAGCGCTGGCCCCCTTGACGGCCTGGAAGTAGATGGGGAGATAGAAAAGGAGAATATAGAAACCTCCAGCAACACTAAGGAATACATTAGTATAAAACTCATGCATAGAGGGATAGACAGGATGGGGAATGGTAGCTCACAAGAAAGAGTACAGACAGCCGCTCATGACAATGCGGTGACGCAAGTAAGTTGGGTGAACCAGAGCCTTCTCACCCATCCACCATTCATTCACAGCGAAAGCAATAGCAAGAAGTCCAAACCCGACGAGGCAGCCGATGACGTCGGCGTCGCTCCAAGATTTGGCTATGCCGCCCCACTGAAGTGCCAACAGATAGCACACGACCGAAGCCATGATTAGAGCAGTGCCTAGAATGTCCATTTGAATGAGTTTCTCCTTCAGGGGTGCCTTGACGGGATCGGCAGCCCTGGGTGGTTTGAAAGAGAAGAGAATGGCTGCGGCGGCGAGGCCACCAAAGGGCAAGTTGATATAAAAGCACCATCTCCAGCTGACTCCATTGGTGAAAGCACCTCCAATCAAGGGCCCTACGATACTGGCAACAGCGTATGTCGCTCCCAAGATACTCGTCATAGCTGGGCGCGTCTTAGGTGGAGTCGAGAAGGCGATGATGATGTAGCAGCCAGAAAAAGTGCCCGCCACACCAGCACCAGTAATGGCACGACCAGCAATAAAGGCCTCGCTGTTAGGCGCCACGGCGCAAATCAGGGAGCCGACCTCAAAGATAAAGATGCTGAACATGAAGACAAGCTTGACCGAGAAGTACTTGAAGGCTTTCCCCCACATAGACTGGGTAGCAGCCACGGGGAGAAAGAGGGCGGATGCGTACCAGCCGACGTCTGCGAGCGATTGGAATTGCTCGGTGATGGTGGGAATGGCAGTGGAAATGATGGTCAGGTCGAGTGAAGCCAAAAAAATACTCAGGACAAGGGCCACAACGATGGACCAGAATCGCATACCCTTGGGATACTCGCTCTCGTCGATTTCATCTTCGGGGAGGACATCAGCGTGGTCGGCGGCATGAGTTGGGGAGGCATCAGACGTGGGCTTGTCTGAGGAAGCCATCTTGATTGACGACATTCGCGTTTTCTTGCTGTTGTTCCGGTAGGGACGGTGTACCTAGACTAGCTATAGAGACGTACGTAGGTGTGAGAACGCTAGTCTAAAGCAATGCTGCCGTGTTTGGAATTCGGGTTTTAGTAGCGGCGGGAGCTAGAAATTAGCTAGCGACCGCTCGTCCATGTTTTGGTCCGGCAACGGTGCGAGATTAGACCGATGGCGCAAGTGTTATGAAGATGATTTCCCTTTAGCCACGGTTGGCGGCGCGGCAGGCGGGTAGAGGTGGGGAGGGGGCCTAAAGTGTAGCAGTAACTAGGTAGACTAGAGCAACAAAGGCGGAGGGGAGGTGAGTGAACAGTGAACCCCAACCCGGGCCCGTCCGATTTGGGCGTCGAGCGGCGAAAACATGACCGTGTCTCAAGTGGGGAAGAATGCATGAATGAGTAATTTGAGTCGGTATTACTTTGATATCACATGTACCTAGCTACCGGTACTCTTGGCTGTGCGTGGAGCTTGACAGCACAAGCCACGTGCAATGGATGAAGTAGCGTTGCGTCAAATTCCGAGAGATTGGCCCCTATGTCCCACGACATAACGTAGCTCCCCACCAGGTGCCCGTCCCCACCAGGTGCCCGACTATACAAAATGACCATTTATGTATAAGGAAATATTTCTCTTTTATCCCCTGTATCTACCTTCTATAACTTTTAATAAATTTTTTACCTACTTATAGGAAAGAAAGAAAGAAGAGCTTTTTCTTTCTATTACCTTTAATTACTTCTAAAATCTAAGGGGAAAAAGGTACTTCTTTTTTGTATAAGAAAAAGTAGATTTTTTAGCGTATTTTAGGCCATTTTTCTAGATAGAAAGAACTATATATTTAATAAGTAATTAATTAAAAATACCCTATAAAATCTCTATTTTCTTTCTTTCTATAGGTAGAAAGAAGATTTATTAAAAGTTGTAGGAGGTAGATGTAAGGATTAGAAAAAAAGGTGTTAGGATACAATTTGTGTGAGAGCCCCATACAAAAAAGGTGTCAGGCACCTGATGGGGACGGGCACCTGGTGGAGCTACGTTAATCTTATCGGAATCTAGGTTCATAACATCCGAGGACTCGGTTGCAGCGGCCGGGGGCATCCTGGAACCGGCCACGCACTTCGCTAGTAACGCGCTCCCGAGCACCAGGGTTAGCCGACAGGTACAGAGGGGGGACGCATCGGACGGCGACGGGTCGGGAGGTTAATGTACTACATAACTACTAATTAACTAATTATATTTAACAGAAGTAATAGGCTTAATCTCTAATTTATAGAAAAATATAGTTTAGCTAGACCTCCCGAAACGTCGCCGTCTAATGCGTTAACCCACTGTAGTTAAGAATGCCGCCAAGCGTCGTTTCGCTGCCCCGCAGAGCTGTAGTTGATCTCCACCATATCCATCCCATTACCCTCTTTGGCCTCCTTCAGCGTGTGCGTCATGATGTCCTCGTGCGAGACCTCCCAGTTGACCCTCTGCCGCACCTTGGCCGCTATCTGCTCAAAGTGCTCGTCGCGCATCTTCTCCATGGATGGTGGGATGCAGCCAATCAAAAATGGGGAAAAATTTGGCCTCCGTCAGGAACGCAATGGCCTTGATACTGTTGAAAATAAGGCAATCCAGGGATGATATTCGGACCGTTCGAGGCAGTTAAACATTTCACCAAACGCCAAATCTCCAAACATGTCGAAGACTGCAAAATTTACCCAGGGATCAATGATACATGTCCACCACGGCCCCCTTGTTGCTCCCGCTGAGTCTTTCAAGAGCTACGCGTTCGCGCGGCCGTTCGACCAGCTTGTTGATATAGAGCAGTATGATGGGCTCCTGGGCACGCAGCGCACCTTTGGTAAAAGCTGGACCGAGAGTGCATTTCATACGCGCAGGCGTCGTAGGTTCAAGCGCATTGATGATGGATTGAGGTCCGGGTTCGCTCCACCATACGCGGTCCTTGAGAAACTGTGGCTGTCCAGGTCGTGGTTGCAAAATATCACTCCATGCATCGCTTTGTGCGAGAAGCACCTCTCCTGGGGCAATGCGGACAATGGGGCCGAATTGTAAATGGAGCACTTGAGCTGCTCTATCCTATGGATCAGCGTTCCGGCCAAAAAGAAAATGGCGAACAAATGGCAGACGGCTCGCTGCCCAAGCTAGTGGTCCTCGGATGGTGGCCGGCGGGTGGAAAAAGAAATTGTAGATGCCCTTGTAGTGGAGTACTACCTTCTATAAGCATCAATCGTCCGTGCAATAGGTCGCCCTGTGAAACCAACTAAAATAATAAGCGTTAGCGTAACGGAAAATGCACTTGATTCCACCATTTTCCAAGTTGTTCAACGCAAACGTAGAATAAAGATACCCCCCGCCCCCTCACATTTAGACACTCTCGCAACTTAAATCATGCCGTTGGGAGAAAGCGAACCGAAGTATGTATTAATGCCGTAATATTTATGGATCCTAGGACTAGGCATCGATACGGACTCCAATAGATGCAGGTGCTTAATCCTCGTCTTCCATGCCTTAGTGTTCAACCTTGCCTTCACCGTACACATATACAGACTGCTCTCAGCATAGCCTTGTGCGACGATTCTTCTCGATTCTCCTCTTTTCATCCGTCCCTTTGGTTCCCAACTCTCATCTACCTCTTTCTCTCTTCCCAGCCCAGCCAGTCCTACATAGCCTCACGTAGGATATCTCTTCACAAACCACATTTAATAACTTCAAAAGGAACTTATAGCTAGGAGGTTAACAGTCGTGCCTCTCCCACCTAGCGTGCAGCCCAATCCTTTTAACGACCAGAGGGTGCAGAACATAACTTGCCATACAGTCTGTCTGACTCTCGTCACCCTTGCCATCTTAATTCGCATATACACCATCAAGTTCGTCACCAACACGCTTAGCTACGACGGTAGTAGGCACTCCCGCAGCTTTGCTACATCTTCCCTTCTCCTTAGTAACTATACATTAACTAACTCACATAAGCACTTCTGTTCTTAGCCTAGTCCTTGTCTCTTTGTTTCTCAGGGTTAATCATTAGCAGCTATAATTTCAGTGTCGGCCGTCATATCTAGGACGTACAGCTTACAGAGTTTTCAGGGGGATTGCATCAATGTATGTGTTTCCTTACCAAGCTTTTTCAATCGTCTATCATACCGTACTTATGCGAAAGATTAGATATATACGGTAGCTGCGTGGATCTATACGGTAGCTGCGTGGATCTAATTCCCGGCAGGCACCGCGTACCGTGTCGCTGTCTTGCCCGTGTACTCTCGCATATTTTCAAGATTCTGTGAGGGGACAGTAGTAACACGGGTATTTGGCTGGACCATGGATCTCAATAGGGGTAGGAGCTGCCGTGATGCTTGCATGGAGTACCAATATGAACGCAGAGCTTATCACAACATTGAATCTAAAGCGTAATGGCAAAGCCCTGTTGTGAGTCCACAGTTGCGTTAATCCAGATTGCTCGGGATTCCGAGACACGAAACTCCACACCTCCTAAACAGACTAGATCGTTTCTGACTGTACCGTGAGTCCGTGACTAGACTAGGTGGGTCGGCGGTTCAACAGTTGCGTCGTCCAGAACGGGCTGCGGCCGAACGCTAACCCATGTATACTTTGCTCTGTTCTTCTTTAGATATACTTCTTTTTTTTTCTGATCAGCCCCGATGCTCACCATTATGTAGAGACATCAAAGAGCAAATAGAGTCACGTGGGTCGTCTGCAAAATATGCATGGTAGTAGATACATGTAGTCGACTGCACCGGACGTACTAACAAGGTTGTTTGCAATAGCATTAGTTTTGTTAGACGACATTTTAAGAGCCATACTACTATCCTTACTATCAAACCACATTTGCAATGAAAGTGCCTTCAGCTACATTCCCTCTTGCAAACAATCAAGCCCGTGCATGCGAAGGCGTAGATGTGAACAACGTACTTTCGGGCCATAATACCAAAGCCCCTGGTCTATTGGTAGCAGAATACTCGGGACTAGCAGAGGAAAAGATCGTTCAGGAAGAAGAGGTCGTCATCGAAAAAGTCAAAGAAAATGGCGGCACTGCTAACCGCGCGGATACACCTATGGTAGAGACGGAGCCAGAATTTCCCGCCGATGTAGCCATTGAATCCGAGGCCGGAGAGCTTGAGCATCCAGAGTTAGCTCTTCTAACAAGTCCAGTAGTTCCTCTAAATGACAAAGTAAGTCAACCCAAGTAATACCTATATACTGCTCGTTCTGACTGTTTCAAAAAGTCTTGTAACTGTACCGATATCTCAAGTGCTATCAATCATCACTCCCAGGGAAGAGCATTCGCAACATCGCAATTGACGCCTTCAACGTATGGCTCCAAGTCCCCGAGCCACAAACGACCATCATCAAGTCAGCTATCAACATGTTGCACAGTTCCTCGCTGATGCTGGATGAACTGGAGGATAACTCTCCTCTGCGTCGCGGCAAGCCATCGACGCACGTCGTCTTCGGAAATGCAACGATTATCAACCCGGCGACGTTCCTCTTCATCAATGTCAGTGATGTACTCAAGATACTAGAGAGACCTGCTGCCATCAATCTGTACACGGATGAGATGCGGAACCTCTTCGTGGGCCAGGGCTACGATAGCTACTGGACGAACACGTTGGCCTGCCCCACCTTGTCCGAATACATACAGATGATTGATGGGAAGACATGTGGTCTATCCCGCCTATATATAGGGCTATTGGCGGTGTGCTCCTCTATATCAACACTCTCTGAAACTCACAAAGTAGACTTGAGCCATCTCTGCTGTTTGATCGGGCGATACTTCCAGATCCGTGACGATTATCAAAACTTTGCCTCCCCTGATGTAAGTTGCTACACCATCCTAACATTTTTTCCTTCTTCCTCTTTATTATATCGTGATTCAAAGCTGAAATAACTACAAAAATACGCTTTTTAAAAGGGGTGTGAAAATGTGACATAGCTTGAGATTAAATAAATCAATTTACTTGTTCGTAGAGCAGCAGCACAAGCTTTCTATCCTCAAACCATGAATATCAAACTCCGCTACATCATAAGATACCCACTATTATATAAATGTAGCATTAGATTCCTGCAAAATATATGCTCTTGAAGTTGTAGAGCCTATGCATATAATTTTTTTGTCCTCGAACTACTGTTGCCCAAAAGAAAAAGAGAAGAGTCCACCAAAACTATATACACAGGCACCACCTATGAGAGTCTTTTATTTATTTTATGGCAAGGCAATGCCCTACGGAAAGGATAAAAATCCCATCTAGTTCACGAAAAATAGAAACATCGAATCGAAAATAAAACTTTAATCCATTCCGTCAGTATCTGGTATTGGAATGCATGATCCGTGAACGCTTAATTTTTGATCCGTCTATTTATCGCCTCTTAAAGAAGATGAGGATGCTGATGGCGGGAGATGGATGGAGCTTTGCACTGCTCTTACGCAAAAAATCATCTCTTATCACCATAATTAGTTGAGCAATTTACATTTAGAGAAAGGAAACATCGTGGGGAATTTGTATCGAAATGATCTGATTCGTCCCTTACCCAGGTATACTCACTGCATCAACAAAAGATTATTCTAGTTGTTTATCTGTGTGAGAGGTCGAATCGGGCTCATATTGGTGGGTTTCAGAAACAAGGGGGCCACCCTAGGTGTCAAAAACGCTTAAAAAATCACCTGGATCCTGATTTGGACAGTCATGAATACAGTGCAATAGATTCCAAAATACGTGAAATTACGGGCCAAATTTACCTAATTTTGGAATACAATACATCTACGCTTTAGTACACTAAATCTAAGCTACGTCATAGATTTTCCAATATATATCCCCCTCGCCCTCCCCTCCCCTCCTTCTACTATACAACCTTTCTTCTAGTTTAATATATATAGTAATTAAATTATTTTTAAGCGGAATTACAGCTTATTTTACTATAAATATTGCTAGGATTCCTATAGTGCTTTTTTTTTCTATAAATTTTATATAAATTTAATAATTACTTCGTAAAAATATATAAAAAAGCCTTAGATATATAGCACTAATAATCACATGCAAAAAAATATTTAGAATCAACAACGTCATGACATCCAATTATGTCACTCTAGGCGAAATTTACTAGTAAAATACATACAATAATGTATAAGAGGTGTATCACTAAATCGGGCAAGTGGGACTGAATTTTTTAAGCGTTTTTGACACCTGGGGTGGCCCCCTTATTATTGAAAACCATAATAATAGTAAACTAGTTGGAAAACAAGTCCAAGTATTCACCAAGTGAATCTGGTGCTTGGACAATAGGCACACTGTTTAAAAAAGTATATGATGGTTGCAATTTTTCTTCCGCAAACCTTTATTCATTCAATTCACTCCAATCGTTTAATTCTTCAAGATTGCCATTATGCGCTTATTCCTGACCTCCGCAAAAGTCTTTCTTTCCGTTCTCCGTTCTGTCAGTGCTAAAATATGCGATCAAATCTTATTTATTCAACGCCACAGCGACGTTTCTGTGCAGGTTTCGACAATAGATCGCTTCCTCGTTGGAGAAGCCGGTATCCCGTCCTATACGATACCCGAACTCCAACTACTCTGCCAGTCTGGGTGGGATAAAGGCTATGTGATTACTAGAATCCGTGCCTGGTGGGCTAAGTTTCAGGTCAAAGTCACTCAGTTCCAATTCGTGCGTGGGGATTAAGGGGCCGTACACAAATGAAATACTGTGGCCCCAGACTATGATGGTGGAACTTGCGGCGAAAATTCCTCTATCGGTTTAAAAATCTGGCATAACTTGCCTGACGATGAGGATTTGATGAATGCAGCTGGCCATATTGTAATCGCTGAGGCGAGCCAGGAATACTTTGAGGCTGGAGGTTCAAATATTGATAAGAAGAGCGAGCAGCATGTTGATGCTGGGAGTGGCAAACTTCTGGGGGCTGCGGTATGCAGCTTTTTTGTTCTGGTTTTACTCACTGTGTTAATACCAGGGTGGTGCTGGCGCTTAGATCACTACAAAATACTATATATTTTAGGTTCCTAGAGTCCGCTATTAACAATCCAGAGATGACCTTAGGATTTGGAGTGAGGAGAAGAAGAGTAGAGAAGATGTGAGCGTATCGATCTCTGAATGGGTAGAAAATTCCAACAAGAAGGGTGAGGCCAACGAAAACGTAACAAGTGTAATCAAGGTCCATGGGGAAAAAACCAAAGATAGTATGCGTAATTCTACTCTTGGGGAATAGGAGAACATGCTAAACCACGTGAATGCAAACGACATCAAACACCCACACCTTCAGAGGTGCGACACGTATTCAGGTATGTACTTCAAAGGCAGAGAGAAAGATGGTGATTTCGGAGTATCATTAACTCATCTTGCTAACATTCCCTGCATCGGAAATTGGTCTCAGTGGTCTCAGTGTTGGAGTTCCACTATAGAGTAGATCAAATATATTCAAAATGAACCTCACTAACCATTCACGTACGCCCAGGGAAGTATGGAGGCCGCACACAAGCTATCCTGTCCCTATTTTATATTAAAATCCACAATCAACATTGACATTATTGGTGCCTTTCATCGGTTACAGGGCCACCCTAAATGTCAAAATCGATTAAAAAAATCAGCTCCACTTACCTAATTCTACTGTATGTATTTTAACAGTAGATTTCGTAATTATATGTTATAACGTGATTAATTCTTAGTACCCTTTTTGCATGTAATTATTATTACTACATATGTAAGGCTTTTTCTATATATTTTAACTAAAGAAGCATTAAATTTATATAAAATTTATAGAAAAAAAAGCCTTATAGTAATCCTAGTAAGAGTAGAAGTAAAATAAGCTGCAATCCTACCTAAAAACTATCCTAATACTATATATATTAAACTAGAGGAAAGGTTAATATAGGAGAGAGGGAGGGGGGTAAGAGAAGGAAATATATATTAGAAAATTTATAACGTAGCTTAGATTTAGTGTACTAAAGCGTAAATGTATTATATTCTAAAATAGGTGAAGATATAGGCTAAAATTGTAATATTCTTGAATCAATTGCACTGTATTTAGGACCTTCCAAATTAGGTAATGGGGTGATTTTTTAAGCGTTTTTGACACCTGGGGCGGCCCTGTAACCACTGAAAACCATAATAAGACGTATGGGGACGAAGCAAAGGTCATTGAGGTAGTTGAGATTCAAATGACACTGTTTAGTAGGGTGATTGCGTATTTCCCCGCCTAAGTCAAATCCCTCCTTCCTGTAGTGTTCAACGCATACGACACATTCGCCACTTAGGGCTCCTATGCCTCCGACTTCGAAGCTACTATAACGGCATACCCAGTCCACGGCAACAAAGACACATACAGGGATTTCAGACAGTTCAGATTTGTAGGATTCGACTGCAAGCAATACCCTATCACAAAGCTCCCGGCAGTAATAACTCAAATGAGGCTGATAGGGAAACGACCTTAAAACGCTCCACCCGTCTAACTCGCTCCATCACGCGGAGATGAGATGTCAAAGACTACTTAGGAAACAAAAATCCATGGGTGACTCTTCCTCTTTCGGGCTAGAGTAATCGATACATTCAAAGCTGCCATGTCCGGGTGTGATGGAAACTTGGTTAAGTTCATATATGACTGTCGATCGTCTTTTATTCTTTCGTTTCTTTGTGTTGAGGCTTTTTTTATTCTTCGTCGATATATTTTATTTACTTCAAGGCTGAGATTACGCCTGCGTATTTTATTAGCATTCAATACATTAAGGTTATATATTCTCGCATAGAGCACCGCCAACTTGCAACCTGCATCATTCAAATTCTTCACTGGCGTGTACATTCATGCATATATTGTCTAAAATGCTGATGCATGTGTAAAATGTACACACTAAGCTAAAATAGGGGCGGAAAACGCGGCATGTTTTGGCCTTCGTCCCTTTGCCGCTTCCCGTATTCCATACTTCATTCCTGGTCCAATGTTAACAATAGTAAGTACATGAGATCCTCATACAAAATATATGTCCCACTCCTCTAGACAACTCCACTATGTATATTGTACAATATTTCCAGTTCTTAAGAATATCTGTTCTTACATTGCAGCTAGAAATGGGGGGGGGGGGGGGGGGGTGAGAAAAAATTAAAAATAAAAATAAAAATAATTAAATTCAACCATGACCTACTCAACTCAAACTTTAGACTGGACCCCCCAGTTTTAGCGCAGTAGAGAAGACTATGCTACCTAGGGAGGTGAAGGTCTAGCTCGACTACAGCCCTTCCTCGTATACATGCATGCTGTCATCGTCATTCACCTATCTTCTCGTATCTGCCTGGGTGGGCACGACCGGGATGTGGCAAGGTCTGATTCGCCGTTCCAGAAGGCTTCTAGAAAGCTTTCATACGAGCGGATCATGTGGCTCCGACGTTAACCTGTATCTTGGAGAGGGCAATAAGGAAGGGCACGAGGTGACGAGGCTAACCTACCGTTGTGATGCAGTGGATGGTAAGGATCAATATTATACGTGAGGACTGACAGAACGTTAAGTTGATTGGGGCGAGTGTATGCGTGTGTATGTGTATATGTGAGTGGAGAAGTAAATGTGGGGCACGGACAGGCTTAAGTGCAGGGTGTATGATGGGGCGCAAGTTAATCAACTTGAGCATGAGGACTGAGCCGAGACTTTTCTACTTTGTAGGTACATGCCGAATGGCGACAGGCGAGAAAACTCAGTGAGATGTTGCGAGAAAGCACGGAAGCTTATTGCTATGGTACAGCGCACGAGTAGCATGACAGCAGTCCAAGTTTGAGTAGTAAACATGTGACGGCGAAGAGGCGCTTGGAACATTCTACTATGTATGTCTGATTCGTGACAAAATAGATTTTTTATGGCAAGTGTGCAGACGGAAGGACTTGGTTGAATACCTACTGCGTAAGGCATTGATGCGCCGACATCCAGGACCGTGTCACTCGCATCTCATACGAGGCTGTCTGGTTCCCCGTGGCACCAGGATCAGGGATGGAGAGGGATGTATCTGGGGTCGGATAGTGCTGTACGTGGCAAGGCAGGGTAGAAGCATCAGTGTGGAGCACGAGAACCCTTCCCTCGTTACCCTAAAAGCGGTTAGGAATGCGAAATGCACATGTAATTCCGCTCCCAATCCAATGGAGCGGGTTGGGTTGGCCTTGACAGCGAGCGTTGTGAGTTAAGAAGGCGGCTTCTCTTCTCTTCTTCTTGCCCTCGCCCCAAAACCATTGCGGAAGTTGGAAGCATTGATGTAGACTGACTAGACTAACTAGGTAGTAGTGGTTATGGTTGGCAAATGCCAATGGCCATTGATGGGAGCAACCGCACTTTACTTTGGCTCGTATGCACCGGGCCAGGTTGCATAACGGCGTGTTTCATCTGGGGGATTGATGCATCGATTCGTCAACGCTACCAACTCATTATCGACGCTCGTCTGCGCAGTAACTACTTACCATGTGGCATGGCATGGCATGAGCAGACCAAGGCCCTTTGAAATCCAAACCCGAAACGGCTGGCCGTTTTGCTCATCATCATGCACAGCACATTGATGATATGATGGGTGCAGCCGCCCGAGGCAGCCACACGGGGCGGATCGGAAAAAAGATGTTCAACCAATCAATACCTACATATGTAGTACGGTAACTTAGTCTGGCCTGTGTCCCAACTTACTCCGGTTGTTTTGTTTAACTGACTTATTTCTTCTCTTCTACTGCTCACTGTCTTGGGCGGAGGCTGTTGGAGATGCGGAGACAGCTAGTTGTACCTATTGGCAACGGGGACTCATGATTGTTAATGGCTAGGTAAGGTATATTATACCCATGTCCATGTATAAGTAAGTACGTACGGTTATCCGAGCTTCGCATCTACCAGCATTGCGCAGTCGCTGGGTTCTGGATCCGAGTGAATACAATGAAATGGTAAGCAAGAAGGACCTTGTCGGGGCTTCTGCTTCTTCTTCTTCTTCTCCTTTTTCTTCTTCTTTTTTCTTTTTGCCTTGCCCCAGGTGGCCTGCCTTTTGTTTGGGGGCCGTTGCGCGTCGTCGTTCAGCATCGTCGTCTGACCCAGCATGCTGACTGCACCTGCAGGCTGTACGTAACCCCACGCACGTTCCACAGCTGGACCGACGGATCCCTTTTGCCCTTTTTCGCCCATTCTTCCTTCCTTGTGCGCGAACTTCCCCTTCGGCTATCACTGCATCTATGTCGCGCCTCAGAGACAAGAAATACACTAGTTAACATTGTCGCATTCCTTATCTAGTCTCGCGCCTCATGGCACTCTTTTGCCCTTTTTTCTTCAACCACCAATAAATCAATGACAAAAAGCTTGTCTTTCGTGCAGGTTCATGGCCTCGCGCCAAGCAACAACTGGACAAATGCCCTCTTTCGCAAGCCACATGCTACGCTCGCGGTGCTTCATGGCTCCCTGCGTACGCTATATCCCCTAGATACCGCGACTTGGTGCCCCCCTTCCTGATCGCTTCCTTTATATAATATGTACAATTGTAAAATAACGATTTGCAAGCCAAGCTGTGCAAATCCCCCAAAATACGAATCTGCAAACAATCCACAGGGTCGGTCGCTCTATCCAAGAATAGGGAAACGATAACAAAGCCGCTTTCTATAATGCAAAAACAGCCAACCCGTTCATCGTGATATCAAAGCCAAACGCTAACGCCGGTGTACTTTGAACCTAATCCAGAGAGGATTGAAGCCATTGTTTGAGAAGAGGAGACAGTCCAAGACCAAGTCGAAACAGAAAAAGAAGTCGAAAACAGTACATGACGCTAAATGGTACAATCTACACAAAGCGAGTCTTTCTTTCACAGAGTGTAGTTTCGCGCGCGATTCTGTGTCCTCGATGCCAACTGTCTCTTGACCTCCTCTGGCGCTGTCTTCATCGTGACTTTAAATGTGTCACGTACGCGGGTACGTAAGAGTTGTTCTAATGCGCCGTACACTCCGCCGTCGATGCCTGTATCAGCGAGGCTGGCAGATTTGCAATACCGTTCTGAGAACTTGTCGATGAGTTTTTCAACCTTGCGCAATTCGGTGAGGACGAGCTGTGTACGGAGCGTATGTTCATCTTCACCCTCGAGCTTAAACTCGCCCAAGGAAATGGGCGTGTGAGTAAAAATCTCCATCTGCGTCACTGACGATTCCCCGGGGGACGGCTTTGCGCCGGATATGGCCTGGTACCACGAGAGTATCTTGACAATGGTGAAGGCGATAGTAGTTGAGAAGTGAGGGTTAGCAGAACAAGGGCACCCTAGAAGAACAAACAATTTATCGACTGCTGATTTGTTGGTTGACAGCACCGTATCTAGGGTAGGAATGCCATTGGAAGAGGTGGAAAAGTCGCCAGAGTTAGGTTGAGTGGTGGGCGGTGAGTAGAGGCTGTTGAGAGTTTGAAAGGCAAATTGAGTGCAATCGTGGTTGGGGGTAGTGGCAGACGAGGGTGGAGTGGGAAGTGGAGCAGATACCATGGGAGGTGGTGATGTGACAAGTTTTGACGGGGAAAAGACGGGAAGCTGTTGCTGCTGCTGCATTCCGAAGTATTGCGGGCTTGATAAAGGTGGCGAACTGACATTGTTTATAGGGGCATACATCTCGGGCTGGCTCTGCACGCTGGTGGTTCGAACATGATTTCCATACGACGGTGGGTTGTGAGGGAACTGTGGCACAGGGTTGAATATCTCGGGAGAATTGTTGTGGAACATCATGTGGTCGTCGCCCGACCAACTGTTCACAAACGAACCCGTGTCTGAGTAAGCTGGAGACTGGCTCCCTTCGAAATTGGGGCCCACGTAAGCGTCCTGGAAATGATACTCGGGGGTTGCTGGTCCAAAGAAGAAGGGGTCTGAGGGCTCAGGAGAGCTCTCGGAAGCATATGCTGCGGCGGTGCGGGGAATCATGTCTGGTCGGGTCGCCAGAGGTCCACATGAGCTGGCGGGCGATACATCGCGCATTATGGTGCCATCAGGATTTCGGTTCTTGCGGGGTTTGCCCAATCTGAATATGGTGAATTGGTAAGTTGGTGTTTAAGAGGGCAGGGGAACAAGCAAAGCCTACCTCATGGACGGGGAGTAATTGCAGCAAATTCCCATGTTACCGCAGCGATGACAGGTAGGTCTCACTTTGTCGCATTTGACCTGAAGCAGGTGACGAAATGTTAGCATGGGGGAAGCAAATGGGTTGAAAGCACCGTGAGGAGTGTGTGATCCGTACCTTGGCGCGAGAGCAAGCATCGCAAGAAGCTCGCAGTTTGCGAGGCTTTGATCCAGTGGCAGGGCTGCAAGTGGTGGAGGTGGTGGAAGTGGCCAAGCTGGTGTGTGGAGGAGGAGGGATGGAAGTCATGATGGCAATGGGCGAGGTGGATGCGGGTTGGGAGGTAAAGGACTGGGGGGGCACAGGTTGGAACATGGTGGCTCTGGGTTGGGAGCAGGGCGGCTGGGGAGCATTCTCTCGTTCGGAATTTTGGAGTTGATGGACGGAGAGCAGAGTGGGTTAACTATATACGGGCGTCGCGCAGAGCAAGAGGGAGAGGGTAGGCTACTAGTACTAGTACTAGGTAGTAGGCGGTAGGCCCGTAGGGTGTCGCTACTCGCTAGGCCTGAGTGAGCAAACGACCTAAGAGGCTAGCCTAGTAGCAGGTAAGTAGGGCAGGGAGGCTGCAGGTAGCTCCAACTTGGGGTGGCAGGCTGGCAGGCTGGCAGGCTGGCAGGCAGGGTTCCCGTCGCGTCGGCCATGGGCGTTGACGGTTGAGCTGACGCTTCGGCTTGAGCCTTGAGCCTTGAGCCTTGAGCCTTGAGCCTTGAGCCTTGAGCCTCGAAGCCTTGGGAGGCTGGCATTGGATCATGACGACGGCATACCGGAGCAGAGCAAGCGGAGCAGAGCAAGCGGAGCAGAGCAGAAGGTTACAAGGGAGGGTTGAGGTGGGAGGCGGAGGCGCGCAAGAGGGAAACTGCTGCTGCTTCTGCTGCTGCTGCTGCTGCTGCTGCTGCTGCTGCCGCTGCCGTGCTGAGAGGTGAGGTGAGGTGAGATGAGCCAGGTCCTGGTGAGGTGAGGTGAGGTGAGGTGAGGTGAGGTGATTGCATGTGGCAGGGATGTGCCTGCACGTCTTGTTTGGCGGTGTTGGGGCCCTTTTCCCTCCCCTCCACTCCACTCCACTCCACTGCTGCCCCTACGCAGCAGTGCCCCCAGTTGAGTTCCTTCTCCTTCCCGATGGCACTTTGCCCCAGCCCCTGCCCCTGCCCCTGCGCTTCCCTTCCCTCCCTACCAGCGGCTCCATGCCCCATTGCCTTTAGCGTCATGCCTGCACCAAGTAGATGCGTTTTCGCGCCCGCATCTCGAGGTGGCCACTGGCCTCTTTTCTGCGGGAATCGTGCACGCTCGTGCTTTTCTGTTTTGCCCTCAAGAGCTTAGGGCTGCCGCTCTCCGTCTTCTTATTGCTCTGCTCTGCTCTGCTCTGCTCTGCTCTGCACCTCTCTTGCTGCAACGGGACGTCTACTGTATGAACCATGAACCGTCCATCTTATCTGACTCGAGAGGCTCCAGGGACCAGCCGTCGATCTTAGCTCCAAACGGCCGCGGGTGGGCAAAAACAAAAACGAGATGCATGAATGCGGGCAGTGTACCCATTTGGACGCAAATAGCTACAATACGTTACCTGCAATTATAGAACACTTAGATTAAGCCCACGAGGAGCGAGCAGCCCGGTACATGCGGCTCTCCAGAGGGCCGGGTTGGGGTCGAAAGTGCAGTGCAGTGCAGTGGCATCCACTCACCCACTCACCCACCCACCCACCTGTTTCCTGTCGCTTTCCAACCAGCTCACTCCCTCCATGATGATGATGATGATGGCGGTGGTGGTGGTGGTGGTGGTGGTGGTGGTGACGATGATGCTATTGCCGACATACAGTACCTAGTTAGTCTAACCAAAGCCATATCCGTGTGCCGCACGGCACCGTGCTTAGTACCTAGGCCAGACCATTTCTCGTTGCTGTGAGTGGACGATGGGCTGGGATTAAACATAGTTAGGTGGCGTGGCGTGGTGGGTAGTGAAGTGAAGGGGAGGGGAGGGGTGGGCCAGTGGGGCGGCGGGCGTTTGCGTTGGGGCTGGGTTAGTCAGCCTCTCCCACATGCATGGGCCGTACTCGTAGCCTGTAGGCCGTGCCGTAGGCAGCCCATGGCCTGGTGGCACCCACAGCGTAGCGCTGACTTGAACTCTAACTACCGCGTGGTTACATGTAACTTACCTTTACCTACTGGTTGTTGATGGTTAGTTGCAAAAATAGATGGACAAAGCCCCTCAGTCCATCCAAAGAAACCAGCTCATTGCGTTGGTTGCGAACATGCACTGTGCTGTGCTGTGCTGTGCTGTGCTGTGCTGTGCTGTGCTGTGCTGTGCGCGCCGCCCACTGATCAAGTTACATTACAACTTCAAGTACCTAGTGCCGCGCCAACTGGGGCAACCACACCGCAACTAGTTTACTGTAACTAACTAACTAGCCAGTAACTTGCTGTCATGTCTGCTCCCATTGAATGGAATGTTCCTCCTTTGCGTCGCTGCACTCCCGCGGGCTAACTGCGCATCGTACTGTACTGTACTGTACTGTACTGTACTGTGAAGTAACTACCCTACACACGTTGTTCCATGCACCCTACCCTGGTCGTCACCCTGACGCTTGGTTAGGCCCCCAATCCATCCCTCCATCCATCCTGTCCATCCATCCATCTCTTTCGACCATCATCGTCATCATACATGTGCCCATCTGCGTATCCAAGCCATAACTAATCACGGTAGCTTAACTACATACACATGTACATACCTACATAAATGGCCGTCACATATATTAAGTTGCACGGCAACACATGCCTGCGCGTGCAGGTGGTTAGTGGGTGGTGGGGTCAACTCAACCAAGTCCATTTTTGGACTTCGCTGCACATTATACTTACATTGGATATCATCAAGTACCTATCTATAGCTGCCTAACCACATCGACGAGCAATATTCGCGTCTGCCCGCCTGCGGACCGCCTTCGAACGACAAAAAAAACCCTTCTCCATCTGCTTGTTGGGCTTAGATTACCCTCATCATTTCATCAGGCCCCCCAAGCCCACTCCCCACTCTTACTTGCCATTCGAAACTCCTGTAGAATCGACGGGTTCCTGGCGGCTTGAGTAGCTAGCCTGATGCTCCCGTAGGCGTAGGGTAGGAGATTTAATACCTTGAAACATCGTATTTGTTTACCCTTGCCGGCGAGCTAAGCCTACCTACACACTCCACACTGTGTTCTCCAACGTCGCCGTCTTCTTGCGCGCCAGGTACAGCATCCATGGCGCGGTTTTGGCTTCATATGAGTGGATTTTGTGATCCTACTTCCAGTCTTCCACCACCCATCTATCAGTCCACATGCTCGATATCCGCGCTCGTTCTGGATCCATTCGGTCGCTAGTGTCTTTACCCAAGGCCAGGCACGCAATGTAGTGCTTGTGTTTCGCCGATCTGTACGCAGTACCTACACAGTAAAACTGTGCGTGGTAGGCGTGATCTGGTATGTCTCCCCTCCCCCCACAACCACCATCACCATCACCAAGGCGCAATGGCGTAGCGCCACACAGACTAGTACTAGCTCCTACTAAAGACCGATGGAAAAAAAAAACACGGGGAAAGCCGCGCGTGTGTGCGGGAATCACGTCTGAGCGACCGAACCTCTCCTGCAGTCTCTGTCAGTAGTTGAGTGATTTGGCACCACGGTAGGAAGTAGGTATGGATTGATACACTGCAAGGGGAAGGTCGCATGGGAATCGAAGTCCGTAGTGCACTTTCAACCCCACTAGCACCCCCATCATCCCTACTACACGCCAGTCAATCCACACGTGTGCTCTCGCAAATCCAGAACGCCAAACTATCGATACGTACTCAAGCAGCAATGAGCTTATCTCAGAGACTCTTGGACAACTCAGCTCGTCAAGTGAACCATGCGTCCGCCGAACCGCCGCAACTCTATACACAGTACAGTATTAAGTAGGCAACCGAGAGGAAAGATACGGTTAGGTACTGACTTGCCGTGGTATGGGTACATGGATGGTTTTGCTGCAGGGTCGGACAGGCCATGGTGTTGGTGCGGACCTCCAACAGCGGCCAGCGGCCCGCCATCCATGCGGACGGCGGAGAGATGACGTTAGATGATCTTGGATGAGGTAGGAAACCATGTGTACACAGTATGCTCTTTTGGATCAGCACCACGCAGCCTTGTCCCAATCAAGGGTTTGCGTTCAGGAAGATGTGCAGCGCCGTTCCTTATCTCGTATCGTCGTCTTTCGGAGACCGAACAAACGTGGAGGAGCACGTCAGGGGACACGATGCGGCTAACCAAGCAAGAGCCACAGCAAGGAAGACCTAGTTACTTGGACCTCTCAGAGCCACTGTCTAAGTAACTACCTGTCCCGTCTCTTGCTTCCAACCCAAACCAACCCAGTCCAACCCAAACTGCACGCTGAGGTCCGTCCCCTCGCTTGCGCACCTCTCCCCTTCCTTCAAACAACTCAACACCATACCTAGATATAGCTTGCACAGATAGCGTGCCTGGACAAGAAGGAAACTCGGTGACCCCTGGAACAAACTCCCGTTTGCGTGTGTGAGTGGATGTGGAAACCGCGAACGACAGAAACGAAGGATGACATACTACCATCGAGTGGCCAGCTTGGCGGTCTGTGTACGCCCGCTCTCTAAGACATTACAATGCACCTCAACGGTTTCGTAAGCGAAAGGATCGAATATTGCCAGTCTGCAGCAGCCACTTCGCTTTCGGGAGCAGGTCCCTCAACAACTAAGCGAAGCGGATCGTCACAAGCCAGCCCTACCCGTGGCCCGTGATGGAGTTCGTGATCAGATAGCAAAAGCCAACATCATATACGAAGGAATGATTGAACGTGCTTTGTGGTTTCGTGGTCTACGAGCCAGCAGAATTAGCGATTTTATCGCTCGCTGACTTCTTCCCCAAGCCGGGTTTGGGGCCATGGTTGCGTGAGAAGAATCAGGGGCGATAGATATCTCAATCGTTTCAAGTAGTTGTCAGGTACAGTCTAGACATTTATACGAAAGGTGGGCATTGATCGATGACACCACTAGTCTTTTCACTGGGAGTCTTTCATCATGCTCTGAAATCGGATACGGGTTTTCTTCTGGTAAAGAATTATTATAACTGCCACTGGCACGCACCGCTTACCTCCTTCCTGACAGACGTGTTACTCAACAGGAGGATGCCATAATCAGAACAAACATGGACACTGAGTAAATGGAGTAGAACAGCGGCGATGAAGCTTCAAAGCTAACCTTATCTTATGAAATATGAGGCAGTACCTTAGTATATTCATGATATGTCTATTACTATACAGTTGTTAATTTTAGAAAGCCACATATACTGGGAACAGGTTAATTGACATTCCCGCGCCTCATTGAAAACAATTTTTCGGCCGCTTTTGGTATCGCATCGTTCGAATATCCATCTTTCATTCATATTTTGCCTAACTGCCCAATTCCCTTAATAGCTCACCCAAATTGATTTCTGGGTCGTCGAAATTCTCTTGCTCGAGAAACTTTCTGGCCATATGCTCCTAGTAAGATGATTAGCGGAGCCTGGAGTATCTCGTAGTGACTCACGGCCTTCGTCAACTCATCGAACTCGTCAGTAGGCATGCTTGCACATGCTGCTACAAGATCTTCTCCCCTGATAGCCATGGCAATCAACTCGTCTGCGCGGCTTACAATCTCGGTCGGAATTCCATTGATGGCTGCACAACTACAAATCATCATTCCGGTGCTCTTGTACAAAAGAGAGTGACATAAGGAGCTTACCAGGCACCGAAGCTCGAGTTACTACGGCCATCACGAAAACTAATATTATCAGCTTACGAAAAACAAATGTATGCAATGAACCAACTTGTATAGATAGGTTACCTGGTCCTCAGGCTCTGGAGCCATTTCATTGACGCAAACTTCCATATGACCAAATGCCAGACGAGAACTCGGCGGAAGTAAGTTATTCTCAAATATTTCTAGATGAATTATATTAGCTCTGCGAACGAGTTATCAACATGATATGTTTTCAATACCGTGAAAATGCGTTGCTGCTAGTACTTTCATGCGTTGATTACCTAGATCAACGAGATATTTGAAGATCGCGGCGGCCAACCCTGCCCCGTCACTAGTGTCAGTGCCCTTGCCAAATTCATCGATAATAAGGAGGCTCCGGCGAGTCGCCAAGGACAAAGCCAGTGACATCTGCTGCAGATCTATCATGAAAGTACTTTGGGCTCGCGACACGGTTTCGCGTGTCGCTACTCTCGACAGTATTTTGTCAGTGATGCCTATCGTTGCATTTTCTGCCGGCACGAAACTCCCAATGTGCGCCATATACACAATCAAAGCAACCTGTGTCAAGTACACGCTTTTTCCAGAGTAATTTGGTCCAGTGAGAATCAACAAGCTTGGACCGTCACCTTGGCCAATTTTTGAGTCTTCGTCACCCATACCGCCGGACAGAAGGGTGTCGTTCGGTACAAAATTTGCGGACAAGGTGTATTCTTGGAGAATATGCCTAATACAGAATCAGCTGAATGCGTGAGGGTCTGCTGAAAAAACGCGTCACGTACCTCCCGCCTTTTATATCAATGATGTTGTCCAGAGTCATATGTGGACAATGTAGGTTGTAGGCTTGAGCGCCTTGAGCTAGAGCGAGAAGACTATATTCGTGAGCCTAGTTCGACCGCAGCGATGGTCGAAAGATGTGCCATAGCTGTTCCGCTTCTTACATACCTGTCAAGTTCCCCAAATATATCGGAGGCGTGCGTGATTACCTCTTCGTATTCGAGAACATGTTGCGCTAGTTCGTGGCTGATGTCAATCTCGCGCTCGGAGATCATGCCATACAGATCACCGAAATGCGAATCCATTTCCCTCATCTCATTATTTTTGAAATAGAATTGTTCTCTGTTTTCACCGTCAGTTCATTGCTATGCCATATATCGGTACATATCCTACTCGGTCACAAATATTTGTTCCCAGGGGTTATCGAAGTTTCCCGCGTAAACCGCTTCGCCAGTGGTGGGTTCAACGGGGACGGTGACGAGGAATCCAATCTGGGGATAATAAATCACATTCAGGGAGCCTTGAATACTGGCAGGCATCTTCTCTGAAAGCTTGCGTGCAACCTCGAGAAGCAGGGGGGATAGCCCTTCAAACACGTGTTTCATTTGATCCAGCTCCTCATCAACCCCTGGTTGTATTACTGTCCTTGTCTCTTCAGCTGAAGTATCGAGGTCAACCTGGATTGTAGTCATTATAAGCTCTACGAAATTTCTTAAGATGGAACAAATTACTATCTCACTGATACGCTTGCCGATATTGGCCAAATGATGCCTCTCGACCTGATCTAGGACCTTAGTCACGATGGGTAGATGTCTCCCCCCAATGACTTCGCAAATGGCGTCAGTTATCCTCAGCGCGAAAAAAGTGAACTTGAAAGATTTTAACAACCCCACATATGAACGATATCGGAGAGAAGGGAGAAGCTCACCTTCTGTATCCGTGACCAGATCGTGTTAGATGGTGCTGCAGGTTTACCGCGAAAACCACCGCCTCCTGCACCCTTCTTCAGACTTGATACGACGATACGCATGTTGCCGACAGCCTTGAGGCTTTCAATAAGTGAGCTAGTGGCTTCTGAATTCTCCGGGAGAATAAAAATACGAATTGTCTCAAGCCTTTCTTCGATAATGTCGAGATTTAAACTTGGTCGAAGAAAGATCTGGCGCAAACGACATCTACCTTGTGGCGTTCGAGCGAAATGGTGAAACAGACCGTACACAGATAACCCTTCCTTTGAACCTGAGGATACCTTGCTAGGTCCTTGATTATGCGAATTTGGATGTGATTCATCCTCGAGTATTCGTAAGGAATGCAAGGTATCCGAGTTTATGAACCTACCTAGTGTTAGCTGTAATGACGGAAATGCGAGTACGGTTCCATTACATAGTTTCCTTGAGGCTAAACATCTCAATCTTCGAAACTTGAAACATGTGATGGGCATCAGGGTCACCTGGAAGATATGCTGCGGCACGTCTTCGTTGCAGGTACGTCAAGATTGCTCCAGCGCAGCCAATCTGGTCTTGTTTAGACAAATACGAAATTTTTACAAAATGCCATCTGTGCTTACTGTCAAACGACTATCCATATCAATAAGACCTGCGAGATGAAGCAAGCGACCCTGTTGACCATGACCATCACTTGTTTCGCCGACACCCGCAGTGTCACTGAGAACCGCATCGCCTGTCATGGCAAAGTTACATTGCAGCTGATGGACATCATGTAACATCAAGTGAGAGAGCTTATTCTTCGCTGCTTCAAACGAAAATTCGTTGGGAGGCCGTAATTCGAATAGAAACGACAGTCGATATTCGTTGCCTGCTTTATTCAATCAGTCCAGGATTTTGAACAACGCCACATTGTTGAACGTACGATGCTGCTCCCCGGGAACGATACTGCCAGCATCCGGATCCAGATGATGAACAACACCATCATCCACCTTGGTCGATACGATTATCACAGTAGGGTCAATGTATAACTTCACTGTACACTGTTAGACTCCCAAGGTATGGTAGCGTATGTAGAATGATCGAGTGAGTTACGAGCATCCACAACATCGACACCGCCCAGTTGTACATCTTCCATGCAGTAGAGTTTCTCTTCACGGGCAACGTAATAGCTACACCCGACCGTATCGCGATGCTGCATGTCTACCGCCATGATGATCTCATTGAGCGTGTCATCGTCGGAATGCGGCTCCGGAGGGCACTCTTGCGGGAGGCTGCTGCAAGAATGTTGATAATCGTCCAGTACAGGTAGACGAGAGCTGCTCGAAGCTGGAATTGTGCTAGATGATGACATGGCAGGCGAGAAAACAGGCACCTTTTCGTGGTCGACGTTGTGTCCACTGTTCGAACCACGCACGTTTTTGCTGCTGCGAGTTGGGTCTCGGCGTTCATATCTAGGTTTCATTTCGGTGAAATATTGTAAAAGTTTCGTTTTCAAAGAGACCGTGCTGTGCTGCCTGGAATGAAGGGTCAGTGGGTTGGTACGGCGAGTTGCGGGGTGAGTGGGTGCTCGAGCGAGCAGCGGAAGGAAGGCACGACTGAACGCGTGCTTGCCGTTCGTGTATACCGACCACGCGTACACCCATCTCAATGCTACACCTGCGCATGTATCATTCGATACATACACAGGTATCTACCTTTGTACTTAGGTATGTAGGTAGGTAATATATTGCCAGTCCGTCTTACAAATACTCAGCATTCAACACTAAACACCATCATCACAATGCACCGTACGATACTATGTAAATTTTATAAGCTTGCTGCGTACTTGCATAAGGTAGTAGATCGAGGAATACGTAATGATCATATGTAACTTATAATAATACATGTTTACCTAGCACGTGAGATACAACAGGATAAGCCATTTCCTACCTAGGTACCTAGGTAGTCATCCACGCGAAAACACAAAGGTGAGCTAGTGAAGAATTCAACGGCCGTCTAAAATCGTCTTACAATACTGGCTTCGTTGTGAGCAATCTTACCTTTTCTCGTACAATACATATCTTACAACCATTCCGTCAAATGTTACAATGGAAGCCGGCTCGGTCATGGCAGGCTCGAAACCACTAGTCCACTGCCGTCCTCTTTCACCGCTACCCTTGCCACGTCGCCAGTCTTGATATCCCCTCGGATTATCTTGTCTGCGAGGCCATTTCCGATCTCTTTTGCGATGAGTCGGTTGAGGGGACGTGCACCAAATCGAGGATCGTAGCCTCGATCACATAACCATTTCTTGACTACATCAGGGACTTCAAGAGTGATGCGGCGATCGTCGAGTCGTCCTTGAAGTTCCCGCAGTCGGATGTCGACAATTTCTCTCAATGACTCGCGTGACAACCTTTGGAACAAGATAAATTCATCAATGCGGTTGAGAAATTCGGGGGCATACGACGCAGTCACGATATCCATAACACGACTGCGGGTGGCTGCAGATATCTCGCTTGCGTCTTTATCGTCTTGATTGGAAAGGTCGTCTTCGACGATGATGTCTGCCCCCAGGTTCGATGTCATAACAATGATGGTGTTTCTGAAATCAACTTTATGCCCTTGGGCATCTGTCAGAAACCCTTCGTCGAGTACCTGAAGAAGCAAAGCTGGGATATCCCTGTGCGCCTTTTCCCATTCGTCAAACAGTACAACCGCATAAGGTTGGCGACGAACGGCTTCAGTCAATTGCCCTGAGTCATCATAGCCGACGTATCCAGCTGGAGCACCAATCAGTCTGGAAACAGTGTGCTTCTCAGAGAACTCGCTCATGTCAAATCTTACAACAGCCTGCTGCGTGGAGAAAAGGAATTCAGCGAGGCGTTTGCATACTTCAGTTTTTCCAACTCCCGTTGGGCCCAACATCATGAAAGAAGCGATGGGACGATCATCACCAGATAATCCAGCCCGTTGCATCCTAATGGCATTTGCAACGGCGGTGAGGGCCTCATCTTGTCCGCGAACATGTTTCCGTAATGCGTCTTCCATTTGAATGAGCTTTTCGCTTTCGCCACGCATAAGCTTAGACACAGGAATACCGGTCGTTCTCGCGACAACAGCGGCTATATCGTCGGCATTGACAGAATCATGGAGTAGTGAATCAGGGCCCCTATTGGCCAAGTTCTCTTCTTCCCTGGGCAAGCGTTGCTCGAGCTCTGGAATCCTTGAGAACCGTAATTCTCCTGCTTTACCGAAATTTCCTTCCCGTTGAGCTTGCTCTAGCTCCAACCTGACCTTCTCCAGCTCCTCCTTTACATTCTTGATTTCCTGGAGAGCAGCGCGCTCTTGCTCCCACTTTTCCATCAAAACACGGGTCTCGCCTTGCTTGCTTTTCAGCTTCTCCTCCAGTCGTTCTCGCCGCTCTCTACTGGCGATATCTGTCTCCTTGCGCAATGACTCCAGTTCGATTTGTATCGTCATGATTTGCCTGTCTAATTCTTGAATGGCATCGGGCTTACTTTCTTGTTGCAACCGCAGGGCACTCGCAGCCTCGTCGACTAGATCAATGGCCTTGTCTGGAAGAAAGCGGTCTGTGATGTACCGATTGCTATATGTCGCAGCAGCAACAAGAGCGCCGTCCGTGATGCGTACACCATGATGTACTTCGTAGCGCTCTTTGATGCCTCGTAGAATGGATATCGTGTCCTGTACACTCGGTTCGCCCACCTGGATTGGTTGGAACCGTCGAGCGAGCGCAACGTCCTTTTCAATCAATCGATATTCATTCAAAGTGGTTGCGCCACAGCACTGAAGCTCTCCTCGAGAGAGGGCGGGCTTCAGCAAATTGCTTGCATCGATACTGCCTTCTGCTTTGCCCAAGCCCAGCAGTGTATGCAGCTCATCAACAAAAAGTATGACGCCGCCTTTGGCCTCTTCCACCTCCTTCAGCACCTTCTTCAGGCGCTCTTCGAAATCTCCCCGAAACTTGGCTCCCGCAATAAGCTGGCCAAGATCGAGCGATATGACACGCTTCTCTTTGATGGACTCAGGTACATCGCCTGTAACTATACGCTGCGCTAACCCTTCAAGAATGGCGGTCTTTCCCGTGCCCGCAGCACCGATTAAGACGGGATTATTTTTTGTTCTTCTTGATAGAATTTGAATGGTTCTGTGTATTTCACCATCTCTCCCGATGACAGGATCCAGTTTTCCATCCTTGGCCCGTGCAGTCAAGTCAATACCATATTGTTCCAATGCCGGTTTCTCAGGCTCGCCACCAAGGTTCATACGGTGTGTTCCACCCGGGGGGTGTGGACGCCCGGTTGCATAACTCCGGCTTGCAACTACGGGGCGCAATGATCGACTGGGCTGGCGAAGTGTGGTGTAGGTGAGGCTTTGATTCACAGCTATTGGTCGAACGGAGAGCTGGCGCGATAATCCTCTTGGAATGCGCTTGAGAGTCATGCGTGCTCCATTGGTGATCATTTCGATCATTTCGAGAGTGGGAACAAGAGTATACGTAGACTTCAATGCGACCGAGAATAGGCTTTGACTATTTATACGTGTAGTTACATCACAGCTTGCTCAGACCGAGCTTCTCCAGGAAACGACGCGGTGGTTCGAGCTCTTTCTGTTGCCGTCTAGCTTTCGCCCCAAAATTGATTCTAGCCAACGGGATTGGCGTTTTCATTCACGTGACCTGGTCCCACTTTTGGCTCATAAATTACCTAAGCATAGTAAGAAAATGCCCGCTTCTGTTGTGAATCATTGCTCGGCCGCACTTTAAAACTCTTCCTCCTCCAACCTCGTCCTCTCCCTACCCATTCGCCCATAACTTCCCCAGGATACTCACCTCTTGCCGTCATGGGTTTCACCGACTTTGTTTCCGATGCTGGCCTCACCCTCCTCAACAACTGGGTAAAGACGCGCAGCTATATCGTCGGGTACGTTCGCCCCACTACCCTCTCCTTCATGTCTCTGCACACTCACCCCTTTATGATGAAAACAATTGGTCCGTGTTAATGAGGCGGCTTAAGACCCCGCTACATGAATACAAATCCACGCGCTTGTCGCACCTCTGACTGCCCTATTGCGATCCGTACCCTTTCTGTTGTCGCTTCCTTGTTCCTCTTCTCTGACATGGTGATAGCTACACCCCCTCCCAGGCCGATGTCAAGGTCTTCCAACAGATCAAGACCATCCCCGCCCCCGAGAAGTTCCCTTACGCATGGCGTTGGTACAACCATATCCTTACCTTTGAGAGCGAGTTCTCCTCGCTCCCTGGCGATCCAACCAAGGAAGCTACTGCCTACGGTCCTGAACAGACTGAGCTTCCCGTGAACCCGGCCAAGGCTCCCGCCGCTGAGGAGGACGATGATGACGTCGACCTCTTTGGTAGTGATGAGGAGGAGGATGAGGCTGCAGAGAAACTCAAGGCGGAGCGTCTTGCTGAATACAACAAGAAGAAGGCTGGAAAAGTAAAGCCCGCGGCCAAGTCCATCGTCACTTTGGATGTCAAACCTTGGGGTACGTATTTTCCGTGTATTTCCATTGGCACTGGGCTAACCGAACGCAGACGACGAGACCAACCTTGAGGAACTTAAGGCCAACGTGATCGGTATCCAGAAGGATGGTCTGGTTTGGGGTGCTTCTCAATTCGTTGCTGTTGGTTTCGGCATCAAGAAACTCCAGATCAACTTGGTCATCGAGGACGAGAAGATCTCTTTAAGTGATCTGCAGGAGGAGATTGAGGAAGACGAGGACCACGTACAATCTACCGATGTTGTTGCCATGCAAAAGTTGTAGGGGTGCGACCACGGGAGCTTAGGCAAGGTCTTATGAGTTATGACGGTTGGGTTTGGCATGATTATGACGGATGGATGGATGATGATTGAAGCATACCATGCATGCTATGCATGCCAGAGAACACGACTTTTGGTAGTTTGAACCATTATGTTCGCTCCCTTTCTCACCTTTGACCCTTCTCTCAATTGTGAAAATTCTGCCACTTCCAGTGAGCGACCTCTGGTCGGTCCATGGCTTTGTTTATTCGCATTGCCTTTTGATCACCACTAATGGTTTTCGATAGCGACTATGATTTATCTCGCTGTCTATCCCAGACATTCCTTGAATATATACGGTCAACAGAAAGCTGTAAGCTACTGAATGATAAAACGCAGATAACGGTCAGTGACCGAATCCCGCAAACTGATTCAACAAAGACAGGTATTCGCAATAGCAAACCATTATTCCACATGCGGTTAGATGGGGACGGGATGGGAATGTATAATAAGTACGTCTAGAAATAATAATGTGAAATATGCTTCTTACAAGCTGCAATTGCCTAGGCATCGTTACATAAAAAAAAATCCCACCCTATAGACATGCCGGAAGCCTGAAAAATAACAGAATAGACAAGACTAGCAACCAACGCCTGACATGCTAAGATAATGGTATACGCGGAACGTTGTAATACTGCTGAGTGGTCCGGTCATTAACGTTTATAACGCGTATTTACGGCAGGCAAACACCTCAATGGAGGAGAGAGAGAGAAACTCCAAACTGCAGGTACCGAATGAGGCCGACATCTCAGCTTGATAACGTCTCGTTCGCCTCTCGACCCGCATACCAACCCTTCATCTCCCATCTTTGTGCCAAAAGCCAGTCTTTGACCTTTTGGTTTTCATAGATGTATGGCTGCTTCCACCACTTTTCGTGCATGCTCGGCAGGCCTTGTTCAAAATCGTGCTCGGTCGGACAGCGAATATTCCAGGTGTATCCGACCTCCTTCCAAGGCATCGGGCCTTCCCACTCAAAAGCTTTGTTCAGAAGACTCTGCTCATTGTAGGTGGGATCGAAGGAGTCCTTGATGTCGATGAAGGAAACAAGATATTCGAACATTTTCTCGTCGGGATGTAAAAGGATACTTGGTCACATTAGCAAAGCCCATTGCATAACTCGATAATAGACTTACAAGCCAGCGTTCATGACGCCCTTGCGCTTGAGACCGCCACCGTGAAATGGAGGGTATTGATGGTTGCTGTCCCATACTTCGGAACCGCCAGCAAAGAGGTATTTGTCCGGCCAATGTGGTTGGCCCTCGACAGGCTGGAATTTTGGATCGGTGAGAGACTTCTGGATCTGGGCGAGGGGCTCGTCAAAGATCTTGTCTAGGTTCTTGCGAACCATGGAGTCGCCATCAAGCATGAGCACACGGTTGTATTGGGTCAGTTGCCATGCGCGGAACTTGGTCATCAGATCGTCCCACTGGTGTTCACCTGGTTTGATCCAAGGGGCAGTTTTGACGAGATCAACCAGCATTATTTTGGCACCATCTTTTTCCAGACGGTCGCGGCGCGACTGCGAGACTGTAGGGGTTACTAGAACCACGACATCAAGCTTCGTCCGGGACTCTGGAACGTGGAGCAGCTGCCATATCAATATGCGGGTGGCGACGAAATAATTATCATTTTCAAGGTCGTCTCCTTGAGCCGAGTCGACGGTTCCGGAGAGCAGGACAACGTAGGCCAACTTCTCCTTGCCATCCTTGTCGAAACCAGAAGCGCCAGTGGGGTTCAGGGAAGGAGCTGGGTTGTGCTGGGTTGCAATGGTCGTGGGGCCACCAAAGCCTGTCTTGTTCTTGATGGCATTGTAGGTGGGTTCGTGAAAGCTGCCGGTGATGACAATGACCAGGAGGGCGGCGACGATGGCAGCGGTAATGACGCGGCGGTCGAAAGTGACGCGCATTGCTGCAAAGGAGGCAGGGAGGTTAGAAACGAAAGGAAGAAGTAGGAGGGCTCCAAGGGGACCAGAGGTTACGTGACGGGAGGCAGAAAGAATGGAACATGAATGGGTTTGGGGGACGGGGGGACGAGGGATCAGCTAGCGGTGGTGGTGGGACGGGGCATAATAATAGCTCAGAGTCCTGGACGGGTGCCAAGATGGTCTTTTTTTTTCTTTGCAGGAACTGCAAATCACTACATGCATGTGGCTGACTGGCGGCCTGATGGACTATGTATGTACCTCAGGTAGGTAATTATTGACACGCATGGTACGTACTGTGCTGTACTGCACATCACCTTGACGTTATTATCAGACAAGCCATCATTGGTAACGGCGCAAAGCAGTGTGGGTAGAGCCACGATACAGTAGATGATAGGGGCTGCCAATGGCCATTGGCATCAAGAGGTACAGTAGGCGTACTGTAGCCATAGCCTAATAGGGGGAACCAAACGGAACCAAACGGGGGCCAATCCCAATCCCACTCCCAATCCCATTCAATGCAGTCAGCAGCGGGCTGTGCTCGCCCCACAGGTTACATTACATAATAACCAACTTGAACGGTTTTGGGTGCTGGAATCCGAGTCCATCCAGTAACAATCGTCTCCAGAATGTTCTAGCCGGAGCGCGTTCGTTATCTTTGGCTCGTCAAACTTGCGATAACTAGTAGATGAACCAAATCCAGTCCAATCTGCCCGTAACTTATTGTACCTAACTTGCACCTAACTACTTGTCTACTGTAGGTAGGTACGTATGTAGTTCAAGTTAAGTACCTATCAAGCCGTCTTGGCAGGGGCCACTCTTGCTTGCTTGGTAGTACCCTTCCAATCTTGGGCCTTGCCTGCCTGAGAAGACGCATCAATTGCTGTGTACACATGTACCTCAATCATGCAAATGTATAACAGTACCACAGCACCATAGTACTTGGATTATTGGCATGGATGGCACGCTAACATTCAATCGTCATTACATATCTATCATCGTGTTTTACTTTTCAGCGCTTCACGCATGCTTCTTCACCTACTGTTCATCCGCGTCTACTCTACACATTATGCCATAGCATGTTGCTACAAGCCAGCTCACACCCGTCCTGCTCTGCCAACTTGTATCCTCTCGCCCGTGAGCTTGTCGTCTGATCGGAGCACCGGCCAGCTTGCACCGTCCGCTTTCACCAACGTCATTTCCAGCTTCGTGCCCAGGATCCTGAATTTGCTCTGCGCAGGATCAATGGCCCCAAACAGAGGGAATTCGGCTGTGTACCGTTTGCTATCGGCCGTTGGCAGGTCCAGATTGACCTGCCTGGCCTCAAATTCGATCTTCGCCGTCTCTTTGTTAATCTTCTTGAGGTAGAGAGAGGCTATAACTGACGTGGCAGTTTGATAAAAGTCATGCCTGCAGGATATTGTTAGCATCTCCTCGTAGCTTAGTTGAGGATGTGTGGTTCTATGTGCGCGCGTACCTCACGGTATCCAGCTTCTCCTCTGCACTTTTCTTTCCACTCCCAACAAACAAGTGCTTCTGCTTTGTCCGACATCCCTCAATGTTCATGAACTGGTCGAATTCTAGCACTCTCCTCTTGCAACAACTCCACCCTTTGCTCCCCTCATGGAAGACTGGCGCGCCAGGATGATACACGCAGCTCTCGTTTGATCGATCGCCACCGTCGAACTTTTGCCCACAACCTTTCCGCCTGCAAGTCATCCCTTCCTTGATTTCTGCTGCTGGGTCATCATCTTCAGATTCCTCTGCAGTCTGTGGCGTCGCTGCCCGTGGTGTGGCCGCTTCAGGAAGACGGGGCATCGGCGTAGAGAGGGATTCCTCGACGCTACCGAGTGGAAGGGCTGTATTTGATGGGACGTCCGGAGTGGAGATTTTTTTTTCTTCTGGCGCGGGTGTATCGTCGACATCTGAGTGTTTTCCAGTAGTGCACGGTGGGATTTCGAGGAACTCATCGAAGGTGAGGACGCGGGGTTTGCAGCATTTCCAGCCTAAGATCAATCAAGTCAGATTGGACTTTGTCACGAGCGTCGTTGCCATGGATTCCAAATTGAAAAACCGTGCATCCACATTGGTTGTCACATACCTTTTTGCCCCTCGTGGAAGACTGGTGGACCGGGGTGGTAGATACAGTCTTCATCTTCGTCCTCGTACGTTTTTCCGCAGCCTTTATGCACGCACTTCTTCGCCATGGCAGGTTGAATTCGAATACCAGGAATTCTGGGAAGCAAAGTCGAGAAGCAAATGAACAGCTTGACGCAGATCAACAAACAGGAAGGACGGTGGAGCGTCGGTTGATAGAGGTGGGTTCCTCCAACGTGGGGGGATAGGAACTTTCTGGAAGTCGTGGCGGGCGGGCGCGGAGAATGGCGTTACATCATTGGCCAAGCGAGGCACACTGCTCGGTCTAGCGTTTTTCCAAAGTCGTATTCCCTTCTCTTTCTCCGATGTACCTGTACCTGGGTAACGACACGCGATTTCGCACCAACAGAAACCCACCCCACTTGTCGCCAGTCAGCTTATGATGACCATGTTCCGCACATCCGTCAGGCTGCATTCTCGAGTCACATTTTTCACTAGGTCGCCATGCTCCTTGTGCGACTCAGCAAAAAGAGTGGTGAAGAACGTGCAAGCACACAAGGGTTTTGCATACAAGGAGATCGATGTGATGGAGCCAGGCCAGGAGAAATGGCGATCGGTTTACGAATTTGACACGCCCGTGGTACACACCATTACCCTCTTCTGTTGTTTGGAAAACCCTTTGCACCATGCTGATTTCTCAAGATTCATATCGACAAAGCTTCGGCCACTGAGACCACCACCTCCGCCTTGAAACTAATGCACCGCTTCAGCGAGGATGACGTTTTGGAGAAGCTGGCCGAAGCGGAGCGTCTCTGAGCTGATAATGGTATGTCGGAAAGAGCTCCCCCAACCCCCCCAAAAAAATTCAATGGGCGTGACGATGTATGTAGGTGGAATAGCTTTTTTACTCCGTAGATAGTGATATGTGCTCGGTCTCAGTTTACTTCTCTCGCATTTTTCTCCTTCCAGTCCAACGCATCATTGTATAGGTTGATGGGCAGAAAGAGTGGAACCGGATTGCTTGACGAACCTATCTACGGTGAGAGGGCAAACGCAATATATCCCATCAACAGTCAGTCAACCAAACAACAATCCTTAGCTCGGAGAATCAATGCCCTTCAATTGGAGACGAAAGCAGCAGATCCTTCCCAGAAAACAAGAAGATCAAATTTACCATCAACAGACACTAGATGACACCCTTTTTAAGGGTTTTTTTTCTTCGTCGTCGAGTCGCGTTGGGGACGGTAGGTATATCTATCAGTTGTTATCCTTAGCAGTGTTAGTAGCGTACTAGCTGTGTTTACACGCAAATCAAATACCCGTTCATACATTTAGAACCTTGCAAGCCCTGACGAACAGGTGTCAAGCTCGCTGTAATCCTCCGTTTTCACAGGAACGAAACAATGGTGTGACGAGCCGGAAATTCTGAAGAGAGCGACCATTATGGCGGGTTTATGACATCGCAATGCAATACGGAAAGAAATGTGATGCCGTCAAATTGATTAGAGTCAGGTCATTTCCCAGTATTTTATGATATCAGATGCTTATATTACGTTTTTAAGGAAGAGGATAAGGGAGAGACATATAGTTACACCTTATGAGGCGTTCAGTGATGGCTAGAGTGCCTCAGCATACGGTTGAAATTGGTGATTGTGAGTAAAACGAGTGTGTGAATTTCAAAATTCTTGACAAATGTATGAAAAACAGGAGTGGCATATCTACCCAGATTCAGAGTATGACTACTGTAAGCGGTAGTGTTCAGTACGAAGAGGCTGTACGAAGGTTGATGGCAATAGATGATCCGGCCGGACATTGAATATTAAGGTGCAGACTGTACTTCGAAATAAGTAGTGGGGTGATCATTGTAGTTAACATTGAATTTAGAGAGGTACCTGTTGGTGGGTAAGGTGGAATGCCGAGTCCGGTGGTCGTGATTAGGGCTGTGCCAGTCTGATTATTCTATGGATGTCGTCTCTTATCGATGATTCCGAACCTCGATTTTCGGGCGGCGATGACACAATTAAACGTGGTTTTGTCAGTACATACACATGTAGGTGGGGTTTGCGTTTCGTGGGATGGTGTCTCTCTCCGGATGATTGATATGAACTGAACGGGTAGCCGCAGTTGGTAAGAACTTAGGCAGTCTCGGCCATGATCGCTAGTTTCGTTTGCACGAGTGGATCGCCGTAATGAAGTGCAAACGCATGAGGAACCCGACGGGGGGGGGGGAGGCAATCGAAACAACTCCAAGCCACTGCTCTCCGCTTGGGTGATATCCGGAGTTCTAGAAACCGGGGGCAAGCGACGGGTGGATATACTAAGTTTCGCATAGGGAACAAGCAGAATTACTGTCATGCAACCACGGGCGAAAAGTGGAGTGAGAACAAAACCATTGAGGCTGTTCGCCTAAAATCATAAAATGTACGCCTCTTTGGAAGCAAGCCTCCCACCAATGCTCGGTGCGAAGGGACGTGGACTTGACAGACTGACATGCATGATTAGATTGGCGAAGAATGTTAGCGGGGTTCATGTGTGCGACCATTGACTGAAGTTTGAAGTCTGTGACCAGGCAATACCCTGGGGTCGATGTTTGGGCTGCCTGCCTGTCGCTAGGATGAGGTGCAATTATATTAATTCCGCAACCGCAACGGAATGCCGACAGACAAGGGACTCCGTACTTTCAAGGGAGACGAGGCCACCAAAGACCAGGAAAACAGCCATGGAGCGACTGAAGCGGCTACGGTGGCCGCATGTAGCACTGTACAAAACTGTGTTTGTACTTGGGTACCTATGTATCTGCAGTAGTACATATCTGGTAGGAGTAGGAGTAAGAGTACATGTAGGAGAAGAGAGTAGAAGGCAACGCTTCATGAAAACCCAGCCACGGGGCCTTTTTTGGCATGGCCAGCAATTTATTTGATTTCATTTGAGTGTTGCAAAGGTTTGGAATTGATGGTGGCGTGGTGGGTGAAGCGTCAAAGCACCGACTTTGGGGTAACGAAGCTGAAAAGCTACATTTGTACCCAACTAACGAGTGTCGTGACTGAAAAGGCAGCGCACACTCAAAACATGTACGAGTCCGTTGTTTCAGGGCGACTGAGCCTGAGAGGGACTCGGGACAGCACGTGTGTTCTTTTCCTAAATAGGTACATGCATACAATCAACGAGTGACATGACATGACTGTAAGTGATGATCAGGATGCATAAAAAACCAAGTGTTCGCTGACTCCGGACTTTGTCGTGACCGTGCTTCGTACTAAGTAGCTAGGTGCGAAGGCTTGGAGTCCTTTCGACCCTTGATGCGCGGCCAGCCTTGTACATGTAAGTAGATGCGAATGCATACGTGCAGTATAACTGCAGTTGGTTGAAGCAGTTATGACTAGATCAGACAGGACGGTTGTAGTTGGTCGTTTCTTGGATGCGATTGGCATGTATGGCACCAGGAGAGATTTGATGTGGACATGAATGTGGACATGAATGTGGACATGGACGGACATGGGAAGAACAACACGTGATGTTTCAAGTGTTCGGATGGGTCGAGCAGGCAGGCAGGCCCGCTCCGTAACCATAACTAATGACTAGCTATATACGGCAGAGTAATCAGTACTTGGGTGATGCGGATCGACAAGGTGGGCGAGTTGGATGTCGTCGGTGATGCTCTGCGTCACTGTGATGGCGGACTGAAGTTTCCATGTACACAGTATGGTTACGGTGCGTAGGCCAAGTAAGTAGACATGCGTGCCTATGTCAGGGTACACGAGGTGATGAATGGGCGACCACGATACGTGTGTACTGTGTACTTGTGTTAATGGCCGACGGAGGGCGGTGGTGTGTTTCGGAGGGTGGTGAGCCTGGCCTGGTCAGGCTAGTTACATGTGCCTGTGTTACTGTACTGTGCAGGCCGGGTCAGCCCCTGAATCTGACGAGTGATTGCGAGCGACGGGTGCTTCTTTCCCCTTGCGGTGCCCAGCCCAGCCGCTAGCCTTTTTGCGCCGCCCTTGGCTCACGCCCCTAGCCCTAGCGAAACCCTGCCCAGGGAGCCCCTTGTCGTCCCGACCCTCCCCCAGCGCCCCCCAGCCCCCGACACGACACGACGACCAACGGCCTTTTTTGCCTTTTCCCTTTCTTTCCTTCGCTCGCTCGCTCGCTGCGTGCCTGCGTGCCTGCCCTGCCCTGTCCGCCCGCCTGCCTTGCGTGCCTGTTCCTGTTCCTGTTCCTCTCTCCTCTGCCCCGACTCTCCCTCCCCCATGACCGCCTGAGCAGCCTCATCCTCATCCTCACCCTCACCCTCACCCTCACCTTCTCCTCCCTCTTCTCCGCACACCGCTGCGCTGTGCTGCTGTCTCTCTTTTACCCATTGGGATTCTATCGCTGCCTCTTTGAAAGAGTGTCACTGTCGCTCTCTTCCCGCCTCCTGCCTCCTGCCTCCTGCCTCTCCCTCCCCAACCGGCCGGCCTTTCGCTCCCACCCATCCTCCTCTCTACTCCCGACCACTACTCACCCATCTGTTCTCGTCGAGTCTCTCGCCTTGTTTGCCTTCGAGTAGGTGCCGGCGCAACCCAGTGACCCCTCCAACCTCCTGACTGTGCTTCCCCAGAACCTCCTTAATCCATTTGCTGCCCTGGAATCCCTCAACTGGCAACACCGCGACTGCCCCGTCATGATCACACCTTGGAGACGTTAGAGGACCGCCAGTTTGCACTCTTGGAGTCTTGCTCTCGTAACACATAGCGTTACGCTCACATTCGTTTCACATCACATCTACTCGTCTCGGTCCCGTAATTCATTCCCTCATCCATATTATCATGAGCATTCCCAAGCCCAAGTGGAAGTTGGAGGGCCACTGCTCCGTTTGGCACCAAGATCAACTCTACGTCTACTCCCCCCAGGGATTCCAGGCCTTGACGCTGGGGAAAAATGGAACTTGGAAAGAGCTCCCTTCAGACATTTCGCTGACCGGCGCACAATGCGTCAAGGTAGTCCCAGAAGGCAATCCCGACGAGGCCCGCCTTTACATTGTTGGGGGAAAACCAAATGCAACAGCCGCCGATTGGAACTATCCCGGCTTGATGCACTACACTTTTGCCACCCAAAAATGGGATTGGCTACGACCTGATGTTTTCGTCACTCAAAACCGTGTTAACCACGCTGCCGTGTATCTCAAGGATGCCAAATCGATTTTCGTCTACTCAGGTACCAGAACCGACGACCCTACGCCATCGTCTGAGACGTTCCTTATCGAGCTTTTCCCACCTTTTCGCGCAAAAGCCGCCCAGGGATCTGTCCCTCTGGCCAAACCCCAACTGATCCAGTGGGATGATAACACGGCGCTTATGCTCGGAGGTGCTCTCGTGGGGGGATCTGCTAACATCGAACTGCACACCTTTTCCCAAGCCAACAAATGGAACAAACTTCAGACGAGTCTCAGTGCGCCGATACCCAACCTGGAAGCCACAAAGTACAGTTTAGTGACGGGCGATGACAACAGCAAGATTTTGGGCATTTTGGATACGAGTGTCACCCCCAATAAGGTTACCAACCTTCCTTTAATACAGCCCAATGGAGAACCCGCGGCTCCTGGTACGAAACTTGGGAGCGGGAAAACGAAACGTCTTACTATGCAAGACTGGCCAGCTTACAACGGGACAAATGCCCCCACTGCTGTTCGGTCGGCGTACTCTCTAGCTCAAAGTGAGCAAAGAACTATCATCATCAGTGGTGGTTCGGATGATGAACCGCTGGCCATCTTTGACCAGGATAGCAATGAATGGCAAAACACAACCGAGCTGTTCGCTGGGAAACAGCTGCAGAACATTCTCCAGCCAACATCGACAAGCTCAGGTAGCTCTTCGTCATCACCTTCGTCTACTCCCACAGCAGGAGCAATAGCCCCCCCTGCTGCTGCTCCAGTAAACAACAAGAGCAGGATGTTGACAGTTCTTGGGGCCACCCTAGGAGCCATATTTGGAATCGCGGCCATTCTCATTCTACTGCTGTTCTGCCTCAAGTATAAGAAGAACAAGAACAAGAACAACCACGGCGGGTATGTGGAAAAGGACCGTCTCAGTTTCGCTGATCGGGGAGCCGATTACATGAGTGAGGCCGGTGGTCGTGGCCTGAACGACAAGTTCGTCGAAGCAAACGCGTCTTCTACGTCCCTCGCTATTATCGCTGGTCGTGCGACCGGCCACAAAAAGGGGATGGGAAGCGATGCCAGTACAGCTGGCTTGATCAAGAAGAGCAGCCCCTTGGGATACTCTGAAACCGTTGAACTGTCCAAATTCGATTTGAAGCCTGAACCCAACCCAGAGACCTTGGTCCGACAGAACTCGGGCCGCATACCTCCACCTCCCGTTACTGCCGCAAACGCCACACGAAGTCGTAGCTCAGGATGGAGTCGCTACTTTGCCAACAACGAAGCAACGAATCTGGCTCAAATGCCGTCCGACCGATCCACCTTTGGGTCCGAGAGGACCAGTACCGGCAGTCAGTCAATGTACACCAATTCCCGAATGTACAGTCAACCCTCTCAGGCTGTTGCTCCCCTTGATGTGCCCAAGTTTGATCAATCTAAGTTTGACGGACAACGCATGAGCAATGTCGTTCGGGGCAGTCCGTCCCTGGGCAACTCCCAAGAGGACCTGCCAGGTCAGCCAATGCAGGCTCAACTTTCGCGCGCAGATTCTAGCAGCAGTACCATCTCTGGTTACAGCCGCGATGACCATTATTTGCGGAACGGTGTCGACAGTTGGTCGCCTGTAAACAACGATGACCGTCCTGCTAGCAGCAACTACACTGGCAGCGTGGTTATTGATGACTATCGCCAGGGTGCTAACCAGTACTATGCCGACAATGCGTCTTCGTATTACCCAAAGAGTAACATGAGCTCTTTCTACCCTGGTCAGAAGCTTGGTGCCCCCGAGGTTCGGGACAGCACGGCCACCCTCTTTCCCAGCGCAGCCCACGCTCATAATGCCGCGCCTCCATCCTCTCAGCCGCAAAACAACACTTTCAGTGATTTCTATCCTGCTCCGCCCCGCATAGGCGTACCGACCGAAGGCCGTGAAAGCACAGTAACTGTGTTTCCAGGACTTCAGCCGGGGGCCGACCCGAAGACGAACCAGACCGACATGTCATGGCTGAACTTGGGTACGAGTGCCAAGTAAATGAGCGAGGAATCCCCCTGAAAGATCATTGTCCTCGATGTCCTCTTTTTCTCTCTCCCTCACTCAGGCTGCACCCTCGATATAATTAGACTGTGGTCTTTTCATACCGACCGGATCGCAACCTCCAAAAAAGTCCCTTTGAATGGCTCTCTTTCCATATTTCCGTAAGCGTCATGCATTGCTAGCGAGCGCCGGGCGTCCAAATATTTTCTTCCCTTTTGCCATTATTCTCCGATCTACTCTTGCGCGTTTACAACGCTGCAATGCCACCTGTATCTTTTCTCTTTTACTCACAACTTCCCCTTTGTTGCACGCTACATACCCTCGCTACCGAAGTATTATTACTTCGCGACCGGTCGCTACAGATACCCGACGCACCACATACTCTGCGTCAACCTCCTCCTCTCACCTGTACATATCCACCCCGTCGAGAACACGGGCTAGCCATGTGTGCTATTCTCCGTTGACTCCCAATTTCCTTTCTTTACTTTCCTTGATCTGCTTTACTCTTCTCTTCTCTATTGTTGCATAACACCCTTTTTGTTCATACATGTGCGTCTTTGTCAAAGTTTTTGGGCGGGCGTCTGCAGATGGAGGAAGATCTTTGGCAGCTCTACGGCTACTTTGTCGTAGCGCTTTTCACTGGGACAACGTAAGCATCCTTAGTGGACGTGATAACTCTTAATGAAGTGATTGAAACTGAGCATTCTTACCTATGTATTATCTTGTGTGTTCGGATCCGTTTATCATCCCCCACCTCGAGTCGCATGATGTCGTGTATCACTAAGCGTGGCTGGTCATGCATGACTATAGCTGCCTTTTATCCTATGCCATCAATCAGCCTCTCTATCTTGTCTTTCTCCGCGATACGGTGGTCACATGGGCTTGGTCTGGCTTCTTGAGATGCTTCATTGGCCAGTGACAGTGGTCGTCTTCACACATCAGCACAGTGGTGAAGAGCCTTTTTAACAACATTCCCTTTGCCCAACTTTAGGGAACACCTTAATTCAACAGAATGCCCGCTGGAGAAGATGCTCATTTCGAGCAGACCTCTCTATTGCATATTTTCTCCGACGGCAGAAGTAATAGGCTTGAACCGGAGTGAGATGCGGAAACAGCAAGTAATGTAGCAATTTATGTATCATTACATGTAGTTTTAGCAACGACGTTGCTATGATATCCAAATCCCTTGACACGCGAAGCGGGAGATGTCATCGTCAAAAACCTTCTAGTAGATTACAGAAATGAGAAGGAATATGCACAGTCGCCAGTATGCCAGAGGCAGGGTTTAGTGAAAGGAAGGGGGTTGATGGACGCGGGCTTTGTGCTGGTGCAGGCACAAGTGTATTCTTCCATTCCATGCTTACAGGGCTACATTTCGCAATCGGAACTCGATTTTGGACTGACGAAACTCGTCCCACATCAGCCTTTTCAGCGTCGGAAGTTCCAGATCCGTCTTCTTGGACACGCAATCGATTCGGCGCCTCGGCCTGATATGCTTGAAGTGGATCTCACGCCGTTCGTAGATCGAACACCTGAGCATCTGCGCGAAGGCGTCGTTGGAGTATGCAGTGGAGTTGTTTTACAAGCTCGGATCAAGGTACTTGAGCGTAAGGGACAGGACGATTGGTAGGGGTTATTATCAAGAAGAGGCTGGTTGGCATGTTGGGCACTTGGGAACGGGCACATTGGAACCACGCCCTATGTAAGGGAACAGAGGTAAATCCAAAAGCGGGTGCTGCCTGTTGTTCTGTACTTACCGTACCGTACCGTACCGTACTGCACTAACTTGTGATAACTAACTTAAGTTACCGACGGCACAAGAGGGCAGGAGACGGTAAACAAGGCTAGCGCCAAAATGTTGTAGAGTGGGCCCGTGCTAGCGCTGGAAAGAGCCACCCACAACATACTCACCGCTGCTCTCCTCTCCTCGTCCGCTCCACTCTCGACAACTACCTCCTCCCGACCCCCAGCTTGACTCCAACTCATTCCCATTCCACAAAACTTCTTTACACATCTCCAAACATCCAACATGCGTGAGATTGTACGTGTTCCTCCCTCGCTCTGCACCACCTGTCGCGCTTCCCTGTGCCCCACCCTCGCCCAGGCCAACAACACAACAAGCTGCTAACTAGACATTTGCACGACAGGTTCACCTCCAGACTGGCCAATGTGTAAGTGCTTTCCATTGTATTCCATCTACTTGCATCACGCTCACAATCGCTAGGGTAACCAAATCGGTGCCGCCTTCTGGTGCGTTGTTTTCACCTTCACCCCTTCGCCCCTAGCAAAGTTCTGCTACCCCAACCACAACCACCATTTTAACAGCGCTATAGGCAGCAAATCTCTGGCGAACACGGTCTCGACGGCTCCGGCGTGTAAGTCTCCCCCGTTAGATGACTCGGCGTCTGCAGTTGATTAATCGTTCAATCAGTTACAATGGTACCTCAGATCTCCAGCTTGAACGCATGAACGTCTACTTCAACGAGGTATGCAACCATCCGCGAGCTTCCCCTAAATCAGAACCCTACTTACACGTTCCAGGCGACCGGAAACAAGTTCGTTCCCCGTGCTGTCCTTGTTGACTTGGAACCTGGCACAATGGACGCCGTTCGTGCTGGACCTTTTGGACAGCTCTTCCGCCCTGACAATTTCGTCTTCGGCCAGTCGGGCGCTGGCAACAACTGGGCAAAGGGTCACTACACCGAGGGTGCGGAGTTGGTCGACCAGGTCCTTGACGTTGTTCGTCGTGAGGCCGAGGGTTGCGACTGCCTTCAGGGTTTCCAGATCACCCACTCTCTCGGTGGTGGAACCGGCGCCGGTATGGGCACCCTCTTGATCTCCAAGATCCGCGAAGAATTTCCCGATCGCATGATGGCCACCTTCTCCGTCGTGCCTTCTCCCAAGGTCTCCGATACCGTCGTTGAACCATACAACGCTACCTTGTCTATCCACCAGCTTGTCGAGAACTCTGACCAGACCTTCTGCATTGATAACGAGGTAGGTTTAGTTTCGATAATCTTTAATTTTCCAGCTAACAATGCTCCAGGCTCTGTATGATATTTGCATGAGGACCCTCAAGCTAAACAACCCCTCATACGGCGATTTGAACCACCTCGTCTCCGCTGTCATGTCTGGTGTCACCACGTGCCTTCGTTTCCCTGGTCAGCTCAACTCTGACTTGAGGAAGTTGGCTGTCAACATGGTGCCTTTCCCTCGTCTTCACTTCTTCATGGTTGGATTTGCTCCTCTTACCAGCCGTGGCGCTCACTCTTTCCGTGCCGTCTCCGTCCCTGAGCTCACTCAGCAAATGTTTGACCCTAAGAATATGATGGCTGCCTCAGACTTCCGCAACGGTCGTTACCTAACTTGCTCTGCCATCTTCCGCGGTAAGGTTTCGATGAAGGAAGTCGAGGACCAGATGCGCAATGTTCAGAACAAGAACTCCTCCTACTTTGTTGAGTGGATCCCCAACAACGTTCAGACCGCCCTCTGCTCAATTCCCCCTCGTGGCCTCAAGATGTCGGCTACCTTCGTTGGAAACTCAACGTCCATCCAGGAGCTCTTCAAGCGTATCGGTGACCAGTTCACTGCCATGTTTAGGCGTAAAGCTTTCTTGCATTGGTACACTGGCGAGGGTATGGATGAGATGGAGTTCACTGAGGCCGAGTCCAACATGAACGACTTGGTGTCTGAGTACCAGCAATACCAGGAAGCCTCTATCTCGGAGGGCGAGGAGGAATATGATGAGGAAGCGCCCATCGAGGGTGAGGAATAAATTCTTCACATGGGCGGTGGAAGTCTGCCTGCGGCGGAGAAAAGCCTCTGGGTGATGCATGGCTTGTGGATTAGGTCGATGTTATAATTCGTGCTTTGACTCTTTCTAGCTGTATTCCCACTCCCAGGCCTATTCTAGGATTCAGCGATGTGTACCTTGTAGTTGAGATCAGACGTGGACGCAGCGTAAGCTGTCAGGGGCCTGGGAATCGTCTTGTTAATATGGAGAAAAAGATTGTTTAATCAATAAACAGAGGATACTGCTCTCTACGCCTTGGTGACCTGCCTTGATTGCGCCACGTAAGTGGTTATGATTGTTGGAAATTCGTGTGATGATGATGCCATCTTATCTATGCAAAGTACTTCATATGCGCGTCAAATAGTTATGCATGACTTCAGGTGACGAGTAGAGAGTTGCTCTGGGCTTGTTGCGTAGGGCTTCCAAAGTCACGTCCCGGTAGAATCTCATTGCTTTGCTACGACAGATATATCCACCCACCTTACCTAGTCACAACCCCCCTCCAAGCCGTTGAGGACATTCGCGCATTCGCGAGCGCAGTTGAATCTTGGTAGCCGTACGCCAGCTCATCCATCACCACGTTGGAATCACAAGTACACATGCATTGCACTCACCAACGCATCAACACCGCAACCTAGATGCTCGATCGCTCCCTGCATCAACACTTCTTTCCCTCCCCACATTGCACCTCAACCCTTGGATATGTCATCTACAATCCCTTTTTCCCCTCTTTCCTCTCTCGATCACGTCGCTCGTAAATCATGCTCGTGAAGGGATCTTCCCATCGGCGTGCCACACTGTATGCGACAGCAACGAGACTGGTCAGGAAAATGCCTGCCGGTTTGCCGTACCATAAAGCGGTTGCGAGGAACGAGAGCGTGCTTCCGTGGTACATGGGAGCATCAGACACATTGAAAGGAAACGAAGTTACGGGGGCGTCCATTACTACAAATTCGTCGAGTTAGTGCTCGTGCCTAGGGCAGGGGAATCGACATGACTGTAGTATTCTGAGGATAAAATCATGCCCACGCACGAGCGAGTAAATCAAACGGTGCCTTAGATCGGAGTACAACTTACGGATTCCGAAATAATCCCCTAGGTATGTTCCTGTAATGCCCAGAGCCCACATAGATGTCAAGACGAGGACATTGCCAGTAACAAAAAGAGGGATGGCAGAGTAGCGAATGAGTGGAGATAGAAGGGTGGGGTGGGTGGGTTGAGCTGCAAGGGCTTCGTTGTACCTGTACCCATAACAGTCAGAACCAACTCCCACAACATAATAAATAGTTGTGGTTTTCTCGTCTTCTCTGCCTGTACCCAATGTCATGCTTAATGGTCGCAGAGGGTGAGTGGACAGGGAGGGGAGGTGCGAAACATCAAAGACGAAAATGCATCAGCGAGAGAGAAACGTACAAGTAATCTCTAAAGATACCCAGCGAGAAAATCGTGATAGCGAGGGCGTAACATCCTAATCGAGGGTTGCCACCAAATGTCTTGGTGATGAACTTATTACGGTATTCTAGTTGCCCACCCGCCAGTGTCAGCCTTTCCTATTCCGTTGTTCAAGATGTTGCTGCCAGTTTTCTCTGTGAAATGTGTGCGCAGGAAGGTGTGGGAGTAGGTTATATTGAAGTTGCGTACCTTGGGTGGCAGCAATGCTAGATAATAAAGCGCGCATTAGCCTTTTTGTGGTTCTTCTGCGTGGAGAGAACAGTGAGAGAAATGACTTACTTCCAGAAGGTCGGATTGAAAAGAATTGAAGCTGCGGAAACTGGTGCGAGGGCGAGATGTCAGTTGGGCATTTCTATGGGAGACGACGAGGATAAACCAATCGTGGGCCTCCCTCTTTTGTTTACGTACTCCATAAGCTTGACTGGCTGAAATCAACGAGGCCGTTCATGACTGAAAGCTGCAAGAAAAACAATGACAGTGCTTAAGGAGATCGGGAGGGCAAAGGCTCAATTTTGAGAAGTGTGGTCGAGGAGTGGAGGGAATGACTGAGCTTCGCGGGGAAATGAGAGCTTGGGTGTCGGCAGATGGCTGTTCGTGCGCTAGTCCTGTAACAAACGTCATCGCTTCACATGACTGTGCACATGCATGTTTATTAAGAACACCGTTACATAATGCATATTATGTATGCATTCATAGTAAGACGCCCAGACATAAAAATAAAAGGATAAAAAGAATAAAAAGATAATAATAATAATAATATTAAAATAAAAAAATAAAATAAAAAAAGGAAAGAAGAGGAAAGAAACAAAGAAAGAGAAAGAGAAAGAGAAAGAGAAAGAGAAAGAGAAAGAGAAAGAGAAAGAGAAAGAGAAAGAGAGAGCTATATTTCTTTACTGAAATAACAAGGGTATCATGTTGTTCCCAAAACCCCGCATGTACTGCTCATGCAGAAATTTGGCAAGCACGATCGAATACATATGTACATATGTATGACCACCTGCATGCATGTATAAAGGACTGAAAAGAGTCGCTCAATAGAAGAGAGAAAAGAAAGACGGGCAGAGCTGTCACGATCAAAAAAAAAAATCGATGGAACAGATACCCCTGGACGCTCGCTGGTTTATTTTATTGGAATTGCCTTGTTAAAAAAGCAAATCGATGTTCCCCGCCACGCCCTTTTGAGAGCGCCACTAAAAGCCGTTGTTGTCACAGCTAAATGCACCACCGAAGTTGGACGCCTTGTACCCATCAATAATGCTCTGGATCGTGGCATACGTGCCACCGCTCAAGAACAGCAACCCAATTCCACAAAGTCCGACGTTGAACAAAAACCCAGCCCATCCGCGAATGCCGCGATTCTTGTAGTAGTCGGATCCGTAGTCAGCTCCACGCATACGGAAGTACGCCACACCCCAAAAGATGAAGCCAAAGAATGCGTCAAAGAGCGAGCTCATCAATGATAGTAAATCGGAGAAGAATGGGATAACTTCAGCAACAATGAAAGCGAGGAGCCATAGAACCGCGAGGATACCAGCCCACGCCCCCCAACCGACAACAGTATGATTGCCCATATGCCTTGTTTTGTTGAAGAAGCGGAAGAAAATGAAGCGCGCAGACACGGAGGCGTACAGAACACCCAGAAAGATGATGGTTGGGACCATGAACGAGAAAGAAACCTTCAGGAAGACGGGATTACCGAGTGAGCCGAAGGCGGGGGCAGTCATGTAGTTGGTCCCAGTGTAGGCGTATACAATTGCACCAACCAAGCTGAAGACGACAATTTCGGCAATGGTGACAGCCCAAAGCGCTTTGGGGAAGTCCCTAGGGTCTTTCATTTCGGCGATGAATGATGGCAACGTGATCTGGCCAATGAACGTGTAGCTAATATTCATAAACGCGTTCATGCCAGCAACGAACGTAGTGCCGGCAGCAGGTATCGCAAGTACTCTAAAGATATGATTAGTGGACTTGAAACAACTTCTTTGTGCTCTGCGAATACAAATACGTACTGCAAGGGACCCTGTTCTGGAAAGCCTGTAGGGTGATCTTCAATTCCAGCAAAGATAGCAGCCAGAATGACGGATACGAATGTGAAGATGGCAGATAGAGCGGCTCCCTTGGCAAGCGCATCGAAGGTTCGCGGCAGAGAGCAAACCCAAGATACAACGGCGACGATAGCGGAGAAGCCAATGGTGCACATGGAATGTCCAGTCATTGTATTGAGATACTTGGCGCCGACCAAGCAGTGAAGGCCCTGCCCGCTGTTAGTGACCGAAGATGAGTCCGAGGATACATCGGATAATACCTGGATGAAAGTGTTGTTCAGGATGAACATGACGGCGGTGAACCAGAAAGCCCAGCGGTAGTTGTAGAAGATCATTTGACCGAGATCACAAACGTCGCGAATTTCGGGATGTCGCATGCAGAATTCCCTAGACGCGGCTGGTCAGCGACGGTTGCTTAGGTCAAGGTTGTAGCAAAGTAGCAAGGGATATTCACCAGCAGATAAGCGAGGTGTAAAGCACCAGCGCAGCAACGACGACGGTGAGAATGAGGCCAGGCACGAGGCCTAGAATAGAGTAGGACCATGGGAAAGACATGATTGCGAGACAGATGTATTCAGAGAAGAGCAATGCAGCCGTCTAAGATTAGGGTCAATAACGGACGAGGGTTATATCGCGGTAAGACTCACCTTCTGCCAGGAGCAGGTACGGTACTTGATGTCGTTTTCTGATTCCATCTCAATCTGCTTCCCCACATCAATGCTGGTCGCCTCATCCTCGTCCATGTCGCGCCTCGCGGGAGCAGCCAATCTGTTTTTGCGCCGGCCGCCGGGAGCCTCAAAACTACCTTTTTCCGGGTCGCGATATTCGTCAGGCGTCTTTGTTTGATGGTTGGGGCTCGAGGCCGAGTCGGCATGAGCGGTGGCGCCATTGCCTAACGCCATTTTACAGAGCGGATGCTCTTGGTGAAGGGGGTGTAGTAGAAAGGGCGACGGGAGGTGAAGTCGGGCAGCATGGACCACTGACAACCAAAATATGGAGTTAGATGGACGAGTGGAGGTGGAGCGGCGGGCGCAGAGAGAGAAGAAAGAAAGGGAGGGAGGAAGAGGAAAGAAGAGGGAAAAAGATGATACTGTAGGGCGTGGTGACTAGGCGCACAGGATGATGCTAATGCAAGTGAGATGGAAGGAAGATGGAGCGTGAGCGTGGGGGAGCAGGGTCTACCTGACCTGGTACAGTACTTAAGTAAGTATAAGTAGGTCAAGTAAGTTACCTACGTAGGTGTACGATACCCAAGCAGGTTGATTGGCAATAGTTAACATTAACTAGGTGCAAGTGTACCTGGCCGAGTAACGTTAACTACCGAGTTGGGTGGGTTGCAAACGGCGTCTCGTGTCCTAATAGGGTACAAAGGCTGATTACAGCCAAGTTAAATAACTACCTAGGTACCTACACAGGTATCTAACCATGTAACAATGTGGTGTACATGACGGTGCTTGATTCAACATTAATGTTTCTTTGTGTATTATGTAACCACTCCGCCAACGACGGTCCCGTACCGGCGCTAGAAGGAAGCTTGGGCTGCAGGAGCTGGCTTGTCGCTGCTTGCCACCGCCACCCGCCTCCATCATACATACATACAGTGCATCTACGTATCATCACATCATTGCCCTATCCGATGGCATCATGCGCATCCATCAAGAACAAGAAAGGGAAAGAGTGACCGTCGGCACGACATTCAATCTTCGTCTCATCTCCGTCCCATGCCAAGACATCATACCGTGATCCTTCCATGCTTGCCTCGGTTGGCCTGGCCTGGTCAAGCTTTTCGCCGTCCAAGCCCGCCAAACCAGCCAAAAATGCTTGTCATTCACGTCCCCTTTCGCTCCTCACTTCTCCGAGTCCGACATGAACTGACCTATCCCACCCACCTATCTACCTACCTACCTATCGTGCAGCCTTTCCCGTCTGGTTTCTCGGATTCTACCGACATGGCCAAAAAAAAAAAAAAAAAAAGCAAGGGGGGGTGCTTCATATCAAACTCTCTCCACCGTTGTTCCATGCGTTATGCGTCGACTGCTGCTGATTTTGGTTCTGTTTTTGCCTCTGCGCTATACTATTCATGCTCATTCCACTGCTAGCACTACCTATCCTCGTGTTCATAGGTGGCGGCGCAATTCCGAAAGAGCTGTTGCTATTTGGCGGGGGAGCAATATTGAAAGAAGTGCTTGATGGTTTGGATGGAGGAGGGGCAATGCTGAACGCTGAATATGGATTGTTTGCCGGTGCTGCTGACGATGATGAACCCCACGGATTGCTGGCCATGTTGGAGGTGCTCGTGGCGGCTTTGCTCCAATTGATACCAGAACTGGGCGTACTTAGGGGAGCTGGTTGCGGTTGGGATAGCGGTGACCCAATGCCTGGATTCAACGGCGTCATGGCCGGGAACGTAGAATTGAGTGATCCCAGTGTGCTGTCGGGAGTGATGGCTCTTAACTGTGCGGGTACATGTGCCCCACTCGAAGGGGCGGCGAGGTTGCTTGCATGTGGTGGCGGGGATACGGGCGGACTGGACCAGGAAAAGGCTGCCGCGGGTGAAGTGGTCCTCGACCCTGCCCGATTCGCAGCGGGCCTAGACGGCAGCATGGACGAGGGGTGCGCCGAGGGAGCAGAAGCAGAAGCAGAAGCAGACCCCCATCCATCACCGCCTAGCATGTCTGCTCCGGCATTGGATCCTTGCTTCCCACGCACGAGAGCTTCGAAGCCAGAGTCTCCATCGCCGTTCGCAGAATCTAACCCACTCGCCGCGGGCAAGCCGCCAAAGCTCATGAATTCACTGCGAGACGTGGATGGTGCATTGTTAGCACCCAGTTCTTGCAGTTTCCGGGTTTGTTCGTTTTCGACTCGCGACGAGAGTGATTTGATCAGTGCCATGTACGCCTGGAACTGCGCTAGATTGAGAAGAGGCCCTAGGCTGAACTGCCATAGGATGGGAAACACATCGATTGCAAGGAAGTCGCTGTCGATCTGGCTACCAATGGCCTTGAAGACATCAAGAGCAGCCATCTGTGCATATTCTGTCAGCTACGGCCCGTGTTTCGCCTGCCATATATCCATAGCATGTGGTGCATCATCAACATACCATGACTGCTGGTTCCTTGGTTTTGATGGCCCGAAGCAGCGGTACCATCTTTTCTTGTATCGTGTATTTATCTAGTATCGAGACATTGGGTTTGGACTTTGGCTGTTCAATCATGCCAGTCAACCCATCGCTTTGAAGGTCATCTTGTTCATCGCTGCTCCCTCCACACAGAATCCGGAAGGCTTCTAAACCACGTATCTTTATGCCCATGCTGCTCGTTTTGGCAAAAATGGCCGCTATGACGGGGAAAAGTTCGTTTTTCGTTGTCGAAAAATCTAGTATAGGCAATACGACCGGTAGAGTACGCAACGCAGCGTCTACTAATGAATGCGTGGGCGATTCAAGAGCGTAGTTGACAATGGGTAGTATCTCGTCTTTGAAGTCTTTGCCCCCGCTATTCTCCGCGGCCACACTCATGTTCTCCAATACTATCATTAACCCAGCTTCTTTCAAGCTGTCACGTTCTTGGGAGGGTCCCTTGGTCGGTGTGAGGAACGTTTCTCGCAGTTTTGGTATGACTTTGTCCGTAAATGCTCGTTTCCCTGAAGGCAATGTGGTGATGATTTTAAAAACATTCTGCAAAACCAGGGAGAGAAGCTCACGATCCTTCATCTCTTCAAGCAAGGCAGGCAGGACCTTCTTCTCCATCACTGACTTGGGGAAGTCTTTCAGTATCCTAGGCAGCCCGCGCATAAATTGGGATTTCTCATTGGGCGTCTTTGCTGGCAGGGAATCAAGAAAACGGATAGTAGATACAAGTATGTTGTCAAAGTACTGAGCCTGCTGAAACTCCTGCGCGTTCAGTCTTTGAGCAGCGCGTCTTGTAATGAGCCGGTCCAACACACCGTTCACCACGTCACGCGGCATAGACTGCGAGCTCATGAAATTGTTGGTTTTGTTTGGAACTGAAGAAGCTGATGAGAATGCTCGTTTATAGGAGGACTGGCTGCCGTGGAACTCCAAGGGACTTCTATGGGGTGAGTTGTATAGGGCGATGATGAGCATCCCAAGCGAGAACATATCTGCTGCAGGGGTAATGTTCCCATCCAGGACGAAGTCTGGAGAGGTGTAATCCAGATTGAGCTGAACAAACGGGGGTAATCGTGCATCATGATTAAGGGCTTCAGAGAGAGATATTGGGGTCACGGATGTAGGTTTGGAGGAGTTCTCGGGGGGTGTGCAGAATGCGAGGCCAGATATTTTCCAGTCTGACTGCCACTAATATCAGTACAAGCACTCTCAGAACAAAATCAATATTGCCTACTTTAGCATTCACGAAGATAGCCTCGGGCGTAAGGTTCGCATGCACCAGACCTGCGCTCTCGTGCAAGAATTCCAGACCTTTGGCAACCTGTAAGAGCCCCTTCTGTATCTCGAGCTCGTCGATTTCCAATTCACGCCGTCGCTTCTGCCCGTCGGTCTCCTCGACCACATATCGACTCCGTCGGCCTCCCACACCGCCAGCTTTTTCTTGTTCGTCTTTTTCCTGAAGCAGTCCAGCAAGTGACGCAGTTATAGGCTCTGTGGCAAACATCAAGCCCCCACCTCTTGTTTCTTCCACTGGCTCTACCAGTTCAAGAATACTGGGGTGCCGCAGTCGCGCCAGCGCACTGGCTTCTTTCTTCAACCTTTCCACCACCTCCTCCTGCGCGCGTTTAAGCCCAGACGCTCCAGAGGATCGCCCGCTGAGACTTCCACCCCCGGGAGGATCCAGCGTCTTCTTCTCCAGTATAAATACAGACACGGGTTTTTTTGTGGACTTCTTCTTGGCATCATGGACTTTCCAAGGCCCAGAAAACGACGCAGGTTCGGGGTTTATGGTGTAATTGGTGTTGATGTTGGAGTTGAATGACTTGGATAAGTCGGACGCGAATTTGGAGAACATGTTGATGGAGTCGCCGGCGCGGCGCTACGTTGGGGCTGACGACAGGGTCATGGACTAGTATTGCAGGCTCACGGTAAGAAGAAAAAGAGGGAGGAGAATCGGCAAAGAAGTGTGAAGCGTGAGGCGTAAGGCGTAACTATGTAAGGCGTTCTCTCTCACTCCTACTAGGCCACACACTTAGCCACATGTCTCGGGTTGGCAACAAGGATGACTAAGCGACAGGCCGTACAAAATAGGTACCTAGTTACATGTAGGTATTGTATGTGGAGGTACTAAATGAGGGTGATTAATAACCTCCCTTGAATGATTATACGCCAATAGCCATAGATATCCGCACGGTACCTACCTATACCTAGTCAATCCAAGCTACATGTATCAACATCACGCCCTTCCGTGTCCTGCGCCCCCTCCGATTGGCGCCAGCGCCAATTCGGGGAAGCGTCACCGGCTCCGAAAACAGTCGTGAACATTCAAAGTTGGCTCGTTTAAAGAAAGCTGATACCCAGCATCAGCTTTTGGCACAGCTTCAATTCCCTCCGCGCCACTTCTCCTTCTCCTTCTACCCAGTGCCAGCCTTTGGCATTGAACCTTCAACAATGCTGCAACAACCCTCTTGGCGGACAATCGCCTCGTTGTCGCATTGCTCGTCTCGTGCCTTCGCAGCTCCCCTTGCCGCATCACTGCGATGTCGGAGCCAGCGGATGTACAGCATCCACGCCGACGCCTCGGTGGGCACTTCTATTACAGACATTGACCCGTCTAAGCTGAGCGTCACCAAGACGGCAAACCCAAAGGCTTTGCTGCCTCCGGATGAATTGATCTTTGGTCGCAACTTCACAGGTAGTAACCACCACGCTGCGCTTGCTTAGCTTCTACCCGAGCTAACTAGACACCAAGATCATATGCTCTCGCTCGAATGGACGGCATCAGAAGGATGGCTCCCAGCTCGCATCACCCCGTACCAAAATCTTAGCCTCGACCCCGCGACATGTGTCTTCCACTATGCATTCGAGTGCTTCGAAGGCATGAAGGCGTACAAGGACAAGAATGGATCAATTAGGCTGTTTAGACCTGACCGGAACATGGCGAGGCTAAACAAATCTTCTGCGCGCATCGCCCTACCTACTTTTGATGGGGATGCCTTGACCGAGCTCATCGGCAAGTTTGTGAAGCTCGACGAGCGCTTCATCCCAGAGTGAGTTCATGCAGCCTTCGGCATGTGACGTTAGCATTCAACTCATACTCTGGCAGCACGCGTGGTTATTCACTATATCTCCGTCCTACTATCATCGGCACGCAGCGTACACTCGGCGTAGGCCCGCCCGCTTCTGCTCTGCTCTACGTGATCGCGTCGCCTGTCGGTCCATACTACCGGACCGGATTCAAGGCTGTCTCCCTCGAAGCTACAGACTACGCGGTGCGTGCATGGCCCGGTGGAGTTGGAGACAAGAAGTTGGGAGCAAACTATGCGCCCTGCATTGTGCCTCAGATGCAGGCAGCGAGCCGAGGATTCCATCAGAACTTGTGGCTGTTCGGCGAGGAAGAATACGTCACCGAGGTAGGCACCATGAACCTGTTTGCTGCCATCAAGAACAAGCAAACCGGGCAGCCAGAGCTTTTGACTGCTCCGCTCGATGGAACCATCTTGGAGGGTGTTACTCGCGATTCCGTACTTGGTCTTGCCCGTGAACGGCTAGAACCAAAAGGGTGGAAAGTGGATGAGCGCAAGTTCACAATGAAGGATCTCGCCGATGCAGCAGACGAAGGCCGCATGATGGAGGTTTTTGGAACAGGTACCGCTGCCATTGTCAGCCCCGTACGTCGCATCAGCTGGAAAGGACGCCTCGTTGAATGCGGACTCGAAGAAAACGTCGAGGCTGGGCCTGTTGCACAGCAGATGAAAGATTGGATGGAGAGTATCCAGTATGGCGATGAAGATCATCCGTGGAGGTACGTGATGGAGCGGCATGAAGCCATGACACTGGATATAGCTAACTTGAGGCAGTTACAAAGTACCAGCTTAGCCATGGTTCTTGTGCACGTAAAGCTGGGCAGGTAGAGAGGGTCACGCCGCTGGACACGAAGTACATGAGCCAAACCAGAGCCGTGTACTTAGGCAGGCGCGCGTGGTGGGGTTGAAGAAGTGTGCTGTATAGTTGGGGCTCAAAGTCAACAAGGCAAGGATTGACCGTGAGTGCACGTGAAGCTGATAGTACCCGCATAGATGTAGCTGTTCATGTAGAGACTGGAGTTAGTTGAGATATAGATACATGTAGTTAACTTGGACCTGAAGGTAGAGATGGAGACGCGGGAGCTTGACGTGTGGTAGCTTAATCAGGCAAAGCGGCTCTCATACGCAAAATAACCTGGACGATAAGCGCGAACACTAAAACCAGCTATAATGCATGTATCGCATTTTCTTATATTACGTATAGTATATTTAAATCTTATAAAGTAGCTATTCTTTTTTTTCCCTCAGCTTTAAGATTTCAGAATTTAGAACCTTTATATACTTCTGTATTATCTGTTATCGAATCAATACTCTTGGTTTTGGTGTTCAGGCCTTGGCGTCCGGCTATTTTGAAATTTGGCGTATGAGAGAGCGGAGCGGGCAGCTAGCTGGCTAGAGCTCCATCGTCCCAGCCAGCCTCCTATTACTGTTCCTGTTCCTGTTCCAGCGCCTACCTACCTAGGCACATCCTCTCTCCCTCTCCACTCTACATCCATCCAATTCGCTTTGTCGCTCCCTACGGGCTCGATCCCTTTTGCGGTCGCCAACACTTCCAACAACATTCAGCTCACCACTGTGCGCGCTCATCACCATGCTAGCCCGTAGTGTGGTCGTCCGTTTGGCAGCTGATGTCCCCAGAACATCAACACACGACCTATCGCAAGCATCCCACTTTGCCCAGCGCACTCTCTTATCCCGCAATGGCTTTGTTGTTTCGTATGCTGCTCTCCGCTCCCACGCTTACCGCGCCGCACTTCTCCAATATCGCCGTTCCTATGCCACCAACGCGCGTGCCACCAAACCGACACCCAAGGTGATACGCGACGTCAAGAAGGCTGCTGCAACAAAGCCGGTCAAAAAGGCAGCTTCCAAAAAGGCCGGTTCAGCGTCTTCTGCCAAGAAGGCAGTCAAGAAGCAGGCTAAACCAAAGAAGAAAAAGACGACTGCAAAGCCGAAGCGCGTCGCGAAGAAGAAAGAGCTCACCGTTGAGGAGAAGGAGCAAGCACGGATCCGCCATTACAAGAAGCAAGCATTGAGCCCACCGCACCGACCAAAGGGCTCAATGTCGGCTTGGAATGCCTACCTCTCAGAAGCGCTACGTGGAACAACACGCGAAGGTGGACCTTCGCCCATCACAAAGGAAGAGACGCAACTGCACCTTGAGAAGTTTAAGAACTTGACACCAGCCGAACGAGAGGCAAGTTTGGAAGTCCAATAGTTTGCATGTCTCTACTGACCGTAATCGTGTAGCATTACAACCATCTAGCCAACGAACGCTCAGCTGCAAGACGCGCCGAATTGAGGGCTTGGGTTCATCAACATACACCCGAGGAGATTCGCTTAGCTAACATGGCACGCACATATCTGAGGCGCAAGCTTGGTGGAAAGAAAGGAGTGCGTATAACGCGTTGGGTAAAACTGGAGGACGACCGTGAGCTAAAGAGACCGCTCAATGCCTTTTTGCGATTCAGCGTGGACCGTCGAGCGACCAACGATTTCAAGAAGATTCCTGTGGGGGTCTCTGGCAAGCTTGTGGCTGAAGAATGGAAAGCTCTCAGCGCCAGCGAAAAGAAGGTGAGTAACGTGATACCCCAAAGTTGCGCATATGCTGATTCTTTTTGTAGAAATATGAAGATGAAGCAGCAGCGGAAAGAGTAGAGTATGAACGCAAATTTGAACAAATCTATGGCCACCCCGCTGGCTCCAGGTCCCGTTCGCCCTCCGCGACCTAATCAACCAAATGAACGACGGGTTGGGTTTCTTTGCGCGTACGGTCAATCGTTCTTAGCTTTCCTTGTCTTTTTGGTCCAGTGTTGGTTCGGTGTAACATAAGCATCCACCAAAGGGTTTCATATTGCTGTTCTTTCTCCTGTTTCCATTGATCTTCCTAATACAGAACAGTGCTGAGCTGTTCGTCATTAGGCTCGGTCAGTGAAAGTACACGATACTCCTTTCGGCATGCCATGCTACTTATTGAGTCGTACGTCGAGTTTGGCCTACCTAGTGTGTGCATGTTGGGGGGAAGGGCTATGTAGGAATAGGCATGTAGAAGTAAAGTCAATACCACGTTGCTTGTAACAATCCCGGCGCACTTGTCGAAAAAACAGCGATGGATGTTGGTGATTACGACGTCGAAAGAATTTAATCTTCCTCCGCTACCATGTCTTGCGTTGAAGGCACGCTGTGCGAAGATAGATTGTGACCTATTCTAATGTCATGTCGAGGTGCTAGCTTAAGTTGGGGGAAGCGAAGGCAAGGAGAGACACAGTGGGCAAAGAAACACAGAAGGTCGACAAAGGCATGTATACCCTAAGTCTGCTTAATCTTCATGTCGATATACCCATTGGGATCAGAGTGCTGGCGTAGCGACACCACTGGCATGGACCAAAAATGCGGCCATACTAGCTTATACTCCTCTTGTTTTCCATTCAGACAATGTCTCAACCAAATACACCACACGATATAAAAGTACCCGCCTGTACCCGTCATTATATGCCTATCTCACGATTTTGATTAGAATGGAAAAGCAGCGACATGGGTTCAAGAGGAGACTTGGCGAAATAAACGTACCACCATCCGTGAAGCTCAAGCAAGAATCCCCACGGCATACCAATCTGGTGTCGCCACTGGCGAAGCGTAGAGCAGTGTACGCGATCCAGATGCCAAAGCAAGAAACCCCCCAGGAAAATACTCAATCCCCAAGCAATCATGATCCACATCTGCTTCAAGATTGCTCGATCTCTTTCATCCTCTATCCATTCTCGATTATTCCTTTCATGCTCTTCCTCGAACTCCTGGTCTGCGGTTCTACTCTCTGCCGCCGGGACCGCCCCATTGAGCCGCAAGTTCTTGCCTTCGCTTCTCTTCAAACTCCTCTTCAGCCTAGGTCGCATACTGGATTCCATGACCCAGACGGCGCGGAAGAAAACGATAACCGTCAAAATGGCGTAGGTGGTTTGGTGGAACGTGGGGTCTTGAAGGTAATGGTAGTAGAGAGTAATGAAGAGAGCCAAAAAGGTCAGGGATGATGCCAGAGTGAGGCGGAAGGGCAGGGAGCGCGAGAAGGAGAAGGTGGCGTAGTTCATGAGGCAGGTCGTGTAAATCATCGAGAGTTCGTCGACAAGCTGCATTGGATCTGTATCCAACGGGACGGTAGTTTTTAGTCACATGAGCATAGATGGGAATGTACGTCCACTCAGTACCCTGGCTTTCCAGAGGCGATGGAAGGTGAAACGTACATTTGAGTGTTGAGTGGAAGAAAAAGGAGCCGATTCCAGTTGCGAGGTATCCTATGTAGGACACTATAAAAACTTTGTCATGGTTGTTCTTGACGCAGCTGTGTATACCTTTGGCAGCCAGATACATGAACAACAAATTAGTCAGTGTATTTACGAACTCAGCCGAGTAGATGGTGGCATAATAGTCCTGTCCCCTTGGTGGTAAGCTAGGGAGATTGATATGGGGTGGGCTCGTAGTTCAGTATTTGTACCCCATGTACCTGCATACCTCTTCACACCAATTAATCGTCGAAGTTACGGGCGCCCATCGGCCTGCTTGAGATGCCGGGTATGGAATAGAGGGTAGGTGCGATAGGAAGCCGGGAGACATTGTGTTTTTACGCGTGGGAAAGGAGATGCACATGTATAGAGAGTTGTGTTGTTTAAGTGACGAGTGCGGGCCGGATGCGCGGATGCTTGATCTCCACGTCGGCGTGTCCTGGTACTAGTCTACCGGCACTGGTTGCAAGAGACGTCAAGTGTGGATGAAATTCAGAGGGTGCAAACCGGGAGGAGGTTGCAGAGACACAGAGGGTGGGTACATTGATGTACCAGTTATCCAACTCAATGCATGTTTGCTGCAGGAGTTAACCTGTTTCCGAGCCAGCCTTGCATAGTAACTTTGGGCAGGAGGCCAGTTGGATTGGTTGCCCGTAGTTAGATAGGTATCAATTGATTTGCTTTGTTCCACCCTTACCTACCTAGGTACCTACATACTTAACTTGAGCAACCAAATATTTCTACGCATGCCTAAACAAAGTTATGCCTACCCGTTTTCAATGACATGCTCGTATAAATGAGTTGCCATTCACGGCGCATTATATTACATTACAAACTTTCATGTTATAATACACGTGTACGCTTACCCTATCGACTAAGATGGCTAGTGCGCCAGGGTGCAGGCAAGCGTAGCCGAGAAAATCTGCCACCCACCTGTAATTGAGTGCCTAGTTGGTAAGTATGATCAAATGGATCCTCACCAGTCCCGGTGCATCTCCATCTAACTACAACACCGCACCATAGAGAGGCCTACCATGTCGATACCTAACGAGGCGTTGCAAAAGGTACGTGGCTCCCCTTTCTTGGTGTCGATTTTATCGAGTGCAAACTCTGTTTCATCCTTCTCTGCCTCGGGGATTCGATAGCGGGAGCGAACTAATCGTGGGCGGTTCCAGATTCTCCAAGAAATCGGGCAGAAGAAGGCGTTTGCCGAACAGCAACTCCTCATTGTCAAACAACAAAAAGTCAGCAACACGCGGGAGAGCCGCCTCATTCAGTTGACGGAGAGCGAAGTGGATTCTTTACCCCAAGACACCAAGGTCTACGAGGGTGTGGGCAAGATGTACGTTTTTTCTTTATCGGACAGCATCATGTCAGTTTGGCAAGGCTAACGATGCACTGCTGGATGGCGTAGGTTCGTTTGCACGCCAATCCCCGACGTCAAGAAGAGGCTAGCGAGTGAAGGCGACAAGCTCAAGTCTGACCTAGTGAGCTTGGATAAGAAAGAGGACTATTTGGAGAAGACGTATCAAAACAGCAAGAGCAGTTTAGAGCAGGTGTTGAAGGCCGGTGGGGGTTGAATGGGTGGATGGAAGTACATAACTTGTGTCTTGTTGGCGGCATGTGATGAATAGAGCTACTAGTTAACTATGACATGTAACTATATGCTCAAGGGGCAACAATAACTACTTAAGTTAGATGCACGCAGGAGGTGTGGTGTGTTAGTGTACATGTGGTGAAAGATGTTCCCGTGGGTGGTGGTGGCTCTAGTTAGCGTGAAACAGCTAAGCGCGGCGGTTTGAGCGAGGCGACAACATGATGTGCAAGGGTTGACATTGACAGGTCACGCATCTCCATTCTTGGACCAAAGTATATGTAGGTAAGTATGTACTTGCATGTAGTTACCTGTTACTGTAACGTCAAGTACAAATAAGTCGACTTGGTAACTACCTACCTACCTACCTAGCTACCTACCTACCTAGGTAACCAAGTAGATGAATGAAGTTGATGCAACCAACTGGGGATGGCACATTATCATACCTTGTAGGTAACTACTTAGGTATGTAGGTAAGGTACATACGAAGTGTACATACAGCTTGCACCGGCACCGGCACCGGCCACCGGCCACCGCACTTTTGTTTTTCGTGGCCCCCCTCAGCTGGAAGCGGCAGCTGCCTGATCACTCATCGCTCAACTCATGTCATGGACCATGGCTGGTGCTGGTGACGCTGCTGACACGGACACGGACGGCGCTTTGCTTTGGCCCCCAAATCCAATGCTGCTGAACTACCGACCGACCAACTGACTGAACTGACCGACTGACGGGCTGTTTTCTTCTGCTTTGCTCCCCTCCTCTCTCCTCCTCCTCCTCCTTCTTCTCCAGTTTTCTTCCTCTCCTGCTTCTCCTCCTTCCCTCCTGTGCCTGTGTTTGCTCCTCTGTCGCCGTGTGTGCCAAACCCACCCCGCTCTGCTAGCCGCCTCGCGCCTGGCACCGCAAACACAACACAACCCTCAGCTCCACCCCCACTATTTCCCATTTGCCCTGCTCGCTACATTCATCTGTTCCCCTCCTCTGATCCCTACAAACTCCCCTCGCTATGGCTAGCCACTGGCATGATGATTGGGACGAGGACGATGAGTGGTACGCCCGTGGGGTTCGCCATGTCAGTGGAGGAGTAGCAGCGCCCCCGCTCCCTGCTCGAAGAGTCCGTGACGATTTGCTCAACCCCCTCAACCATGTACACTACAGCCATCACCGCTCTCGCTCTCAAGGAAGTTCCCCCCAGCCCAATGTGACCATCTACAACACCACCCGCATGGACAACGATCAAAACCCAAATATCCGTACTGAGCAAAAGAGTCCCGCCTTGAGCCCTCGCGGGCGCTCTCGCAGGGTCCCTGGAGGCTGGGATTTGGACGATGAAATCGAAGAACGAGTTCGGAAAGAAGTCAGAAAGAACCGGTCGCGGTCCCGGTCTTCCCCCCACATTCACCATCATGTCGATGATGTACACGCCAGTGAGCTTGAACGGTACAAGTTGGAACAGGCCAACATACGTTTAAGGGAGGCAGAAGAGAGGTTGGAGAACGAAAGACGTGAAGAGCTAATCAAACGGAGGATGGAGCTCAAGTATCTCAAGGACAGACATGAGCGCGATGAGGAAGAAGCTCGCATCAAGCTAGAAGAAGAACGTATGAAGAGGGAATGGGAGTTGAGGTTAAGCCATGAAGAACGCAAGAGGCTGGATCGCGAGAGGGCACAGTCTGCCGAGGAAGAACGTATGAAGAGGGAATGGGAGTTGAAATTGAGCCATGAAGAACGCAAGAGGCTGGATCGCGAGAGGGCACAGTCTGCGGAGCGCAAGCGCATCATCGCCGAGGAAAATGCAAAGAGAGACAGAGAAGAGCGCGAGCGAGAGAGGCGCGCAAAGGAAGCCGAAGAGGAGCGCAAGAGGATCATCTTGGAGAACGCGGCCAAGATGGAGAAAGCTGAGCGTGAAGCCAAGGAGGCACGCCAGCGAGCCGTCGACGAGTTCAACAAGGAACAAGCCGAAAAGGAGCGCAAAGCGAAGGCAGAACGTGAGCGTGTCGTAGCTGAGTACGAGGCGAAGAAAATTGCCGATGCGACCAAGGCCAAAGAAGAACGTGAAAGACTGATTATGCAACTCAAGATCGAAGAAGAACAGCGAAAGCAGAAGGAGAAAGAGGAGTGGGAACGTTTTCTGCTCAAGCAGAAGCAAAAAGAACAGGAAGAAAAGGAAATGAAAGAGAAGAAGGAGAAGGAACTCGAGGAAGAAATGCGTCACCGGCTGGCACATTTTGGCTTCCAGGAGAACCAGATTCAGGCTATGATACGGCCAGAGGAAGCCAGAAAACTCCAACAAGGCCAATCCCCAGCCAATCCGTTACGGTTGGCACATCAGCCGACATATGTCAAGGTGCACAAGGAGCATTTAGCTATTGATACTTTGGTGTACTATGATATACCTTACGAGATTGATAGAGTACGTCATCCCCACCCGCATTCCAAATGGCTTGCCTTGCCCTCAAAACTAACCACTCAACAGACCAACCCTGACTACATTGTCATTCTGCAGGAAATGGAACCCAAAGATACAGAGGTGCTTTTTGAACATACCCGCCGCCTGCGCACGCGTACCGGAACTCGTCTCCTCATCGAGGAGCGTCATGATCATCACAATAAACCCGAATACGCATGGGTGCGGAGAAGGAAGCCCTCTCGATCACCTTCTCGTCGTCGAAGTTCGCCAAAGAGGGTTGTCGGCATCAAGGAAATGTTCTACTGAGCAAGTTGTCAGGCGCCACGGACCAGTGTCCCGTGAAGTACACATCGATATGAGCGCTGTGGTAGTGGTAGGGCAGGAGTGCTAATAGTAGCGGTAGCAATGGTTATGGGGGGGGGGGGGGACTTGCGGTTTCGTTTTCCTGCTGGGCATTCGTGTTTTTAGTTTTTATCAATTGTTGCACCGAGCCACACCTACACTGTTGTATCTAGAATCACTTTGCAAAACAGGTAAGTAGCAGCACAAATGTCATTCTCATTTTCACGCTAGGCGAAGTATTACATACACATGTACATGGAGTGTAGGATCCACACGCGTCACATGTGTGGAGGATGTGCGCAACTCAGATCCTCCGATACCTACCTAGGTAGGGTCCTCTCTACGGCCCGCTAACCGGGGTGCCTCGGCTTCTGAACGACAAGTCGCCCCCGACCGCATCTGACTCTCTTGCTTTGCACAATACCGCTCTGAACCGTGTCTTGTTTCTTTTGTTCCTATCTTCGTCACTCTGCGGGAGAGAGGGAGACAGAGAGAAAATGTCAGACGCTCTCTGTGGTCCTTCAAATGCTCTGCAGCGCTTCCAAAAGCATACAGCTGCGGATCGGACGCTGCAACAAGATCGCCTCGTAGGAGGGCATGCGCCGTCGCAGGTACGTGCAACCAAAGCACACATACCTACCACCTGTCCGAACGAACATGTACACTGACTTTTGTCCATGTGCTGTAGGGGTTTCGATCGTCCTCGGGCCTCTCGGCCTCATCAGATGCTGAGTTCAACGCCTTTGAGGCTGGCCAGGCCTTGCCCTTGCCGCAGCATTCGCACGACTTCCCCCATCTCCCTCCTTCGCAGTTGGCCCATCTCCAACCACAGTTCGCACAGCCCGATTGGGCCTCCGATTTCCAGCGTCTCAATATTGCCTCGACGCAAACGACACCTGTTCTACAGCAGCATCGTCCCCCTGTATCGAACGTGCTGCCATCGTGGCACCAAGACTTCATGAAGCAGCAAGCGCCACTTCAACAGCAGCAGCGAACCAACTTTATTGGCATTCGAAATGGTACGGGTGGCTTTACGCAATCCGGCTTTCAGCCCAGCACGGTCTTCGCCGGTCTGGATGTGAATGGGAATTTCAGTCCCGACACCACCATATCTTCGGGCGTTGCACAAGGCAAACAGAAAGTTCAAGAACAAGTGCCGCAATTCAATGAGACTGCCTTTGAGCAGGCTTTTGCACAGGCCCAGCAGGATATGACTGAGGAGGACGATCAAAGACGAATGAATGATATGGAGAAGCTTAGTCGAGCCGCAAAGGCGCAAGCGGTAGCAGATGAAGAACTTGAAGAACCAGCCTTACAACGCCTTCGAGAGCAGCGTCCTGGTGAGTTGGTTTCCGTTTATCCAGATTACTCTAATTGACTCAGGCTTGCAGGTGTGTACGCAGCACTTAGGATTCGAAGCGCTATTGACACTGGGAAAATTGTTGACACGGAGAGATACTTTGACTTCATGGAGAATTTGGAGGAGAGCAGCACCTTGATTCGAGATGCCTCTGAGGGTCAGTGGATCGCCGATACTTTGCGGAAAGTCGCTGCTCGAGGGTATTCGCAACGATCCACGATGCGGGCCGAAAATCTAGTTAAAGCTCTCAACGAACGACTCATGTCCACATATCCATTACATTCGTCCCCGGTTCCTGCGAATTCCGGTGAGATATGGAGGGAATTGGAGGCTGCGGGATATACTAGCAGCCCCGCGCCTGAGCAAACTGGACAACAACCTGAAGGCTCAAAACAAGAATCGGTTCCGCTCTCTCATGACAATGATGAAATGGCCGAAACGGCAGGGCAACTATTGGAACGTGTCGCGGATAATACGAGCTCCAAATTCCAAAACAGCCAGTTCTTGCAACTGATGAGGCGGCTAAGAGACCGGGAAGTGCGCGTTGAGGGGGATAGAATGGTTGAAGTTAGTGAGATATCTAATTCGTCTTCCGCCGCCTCTCAGCACGCATTGTCACCACAGTCAAGGCCCTCATCAACATCAACATCAGCGACAGCGACAGCGACAGCGACAGCGACAGGCACAACAGCACTGCCAGCGCCAACAAGCATTCCGCCAGTGGACCCCAACATTCTCAATCACGCTGCGACTGATTTCGCCATGCCTGTTTCATCAACTCCGGAAGACAACTTCGAGTACGCATCTAGTCTAGAACAGACAAATTATACGCCCATTCTAACGAGGTCACAGGTCGGTTTAGCTGCTACTACACTAAAGCTACATACTATTAACCAAGAGAACCGCTTTTACATGAAAAATAACCCGCGAGAGGAAAACAAGATCCCAATCTACGAACAGGATTTAGATCTGGGAAAGGGTGGTGTGCACGGCCTAACAAGAAACGGTCTAACCCCTCCTATCGAGGAGTTCGTACACCATCGTTGAGATGCAACGATCTACACAAATTCTTGTGCGGATGAAGCTACAGCAGGCCGACATCATCGCTCGGCTACTTGGTTCGATAGACGGAAGTTGTATACCACGATCGCTGAAGAAAATTACAGGGAAGAGGAAAAGGAACCATTCAATATATATGGTCTGTCATTCCGCCCCAAATGTGATATGAGCATTGGATATCTAGATAAGCTCCGGTGTCTATGTGACATAACGAGTCCCTCGAATGCCAAAGCCACGTATAGACTTGCATGCATATGAGATGTTATTTTTTTTTTTTTTTTTGGGGGGGGGGGGGGGGTTATGGCACTATGCCCATCGACCATGAGGCTGATAGTGATATCTTTGGATTTGTAAAGTACATTCGTCTTTCCAAGCCATCCTTTGATGGACGACTCTCGGAACTCTACATAAGTCACTTGATCGAAACCACCAGCCACTTCAGCCCCATGCCCTACACAGTATCTCCACATCCACCTATCACGAGAAAGATCGGGAGTTGGTGACCTCTGATATAAAGGATAAATCTCCATGAGGCTATCGACAAGCGGTTGCTCCAAGTGAGGCAGTGGAGTGGGGTGGATAGGAACGACAAAGGGTGTGTTCTGGTTGGTTGCAGCCGTGATGGGTATGTTGACGAAGGAGGCTGTCAACATATCGTCCGCGGGCAGAATTGTCGTTGTTGTTTTTGCTGGTGGTAGAGGCGGTGTCAAGATCTCTTGTAGAGTACTGTACCGCCCAGGAGTCGTGTTTGATGTTTGCACAGAACACTGCTTTGCTCGTGATGATTTCTCCCGCTTAGCAGAGCCTGGATCTGGTTTTCTCTTAGTATCAAGGTCCGCAGTAGCTCTACAAGCTTCTCGTGCTTATACAATACCAAGTTGGAAGTTAATCGTCCGTAGATGCCGCTTCCATTCCATCTTGCTCCTCCCTCTTTTCTTGCTCCTGACGTACTGGCAGCAAACACGGCTCATTACACATCTCCCACAACCCGATTTGGCGCCGTCGCATTTAACCTTCCGCTCCCGGCATCTCGCGCAGGCAATATGTCTTGGTTCCCTTTTCGATTGCAGGTCCATTATATACCCGATAGCAAGTTCTCAAACAATTAATCTAGTTTCGCAAAACTGAGCACTGATTAGATGGATGCATTTCGACTTATGATGGATGTCCATCTGTCAAATAATATACCCAGTGTCGATCGTATGCGGTCCTTGTACATGTCTCTTAGGTTGACCGCCAACACGCCTTGGCCCGCCCATGGATCTCCATCTTACTCATCTCACATCATCTTATGTGCCAGTCCTGGTCTCAAAGCAACGTCGCTTTGCATGCGCGACCACCATTGAACTAGCCTCATTTTCTTTCTTCGGTCTAGTATTCTGGAAAACCTTGGTTAGATATCCATGTACAACGACATGCGAGTGTATCCCAGCTTTAACCTCACGATTGAGACCTTTCACCTTTGTTAGCCTTATATCTCTACAATAGGAATACCTAAACGATATAGCAACTTGGTTTGTTTTCTTAGTTCTTTGATCTCTTTTTGTTCTTTTGGCTCTGCCAACAAAAAGAAAAAGTTGAAAATGAATAACAATTTTGGAATTCTAGGCCGCCTGGCTTCCTCCCCGACGTGGTACATTTATGATCACTGATAATATAAATGTCTCAATGTTAAACTCAGGCAAACCAGTTCGTGTGGCGGTGGCTTAAGTCAAACAAATCAGAACCATCTCTTTTTTTGTTTTCATTGCTTCCAACTGTTTTGAAAGCAACAGCGCCATATTCTGTAGGTGGTGGTACACGGAATTTCAGTCCGTGTTACCTTCCATAATGCACTGCATCCGCATAACGCCACTTCTCTCACCGAGATGCATGAGAGCCATTTGGGCCAAAAGATTCGTCCCACAAGCACAAGGGCCTTTGTACACTTTTTTTTCTGTGTTACTCACAGGTTGTCTCGGAGCGGTAAGGGCGGTGAATGACAGTGGCACGACCACATTAACTACACCGACTATTCCCTTGATAGCATAAAGTTGGGTAACATGCTGTACACTCGTCGAGGACTGTATTCCCCCGCTGATAGGGATGTTGGCAGTGCATACTCCCTTGTCCTCCGCCGGTGAAGGTGGAAGGCGGTGGCTTTACTGTTGCCACGCCACTTTGTCATCCTTCTCTCTTGCGCTGGCGTTGAACTCGTTTTTGTGACACTCATTTTTATTTACTATGCGGATGGGATTGAAGAGGAGAGAGATGAGAGAAAAGAAAAGCCTAGTTCGCGCTAAAATTATCACCCTACTGCTCACCGATTCATCCAACCTCCATCTACCTTCCCCAGTAAGTTCTCATAAAGATTTTGTCTTTTTCCGTTCCAACCTCCAAGTTGGAAGTGCAACTTTTCTGCGCAATTGCCCTTGTATAGAAGGAACAAGTAAGCTTGATTAACAACAATCAAAGTGTTACAGGGGCTATTGCAATAGAACCTGCACGTGCCCATTTTTGCTTGAGCAACATTCACTGCGTCTTAAGGTGCATAGCACAACAATTTGCTCACGGACCATGACTTTCTGAAGTCAATTTTTGGAGTTTTGGAGCGTACCCTGCAAGTGGAAGAGCGCTGCAGCGTAGTCCTCAATTCTCCTACCACAAGCCTCCCTCTTACTTTCTCGGCACATGATCGATAACGCGCCAAGTGCCAGCCATTTTTTACTTCTTTCTACCTCTGGCATTGGGGGGAAGAACGAGGACAAACTCGTGACCGCAACCATCGCTTATCAAAGACCAGATTTTGAAATAGATTTACAAAGTTCTTACGGGTTAGCCGGATATGTGAGGAGTTCTGGACTCTCCAGGGCACGATGGCCAGATTGCTTTTTTGTTCATTTGGTGGTGTGGAAGTACGTGCGAGGCGTCCCTCATGAATTATCGCCTTCCGATGACTGTACGATAGTTGGCACAATGCTATGAAAATGATGTTATTAATAGATTCAAACAATCGCATGATAAAGTTTCTTTTACCGAGTTGATCCCCGACAGTGTCGCACACGAAAGTAACGGGGCAAAGACTTTGTTCATATCCACCCCCGCTGAAATCTCCCGATTGGGTGCATGCGCACGTCTTGATTGGGAATCTGCTACGTATCCATTTTTCCTTGGTTTGGACCCTCAGGGCAGAGTTTGTATAATCTTGCGCGAAAAGGGGCATATCACTTTGAGTCCACATGTAATTATGTATCTTCAGACTCTTTAATTTCCGTTGTCAGAGTATCGTAGAGAGGGTGAACTGTATTTGTTCCGGCCTTATGCCCATAAAGCGGGACGCCGCATGATGGGAAGTCTAACAGATATAGGGCTCGGGAAAAGTGGCATGTTTTGTTTTAAGACATTTACATTATATAAATTAAACTAGAACCTAGTGCGACCGGAGTACAGATGAATTTTTTTAGGTTATGGAGAGATGTTTTAGCCCCAGAGGGTGTGCTACATTCTGAGCACCGTTCATGCATACATACCGGTAAGATACGAAGGTATGGTGGTTCGACAACAGAAAACTGGTAATTGCTTAGTGGCTTTACATACATATAAGGATGGAAAGAATTATCGCGGAAAAACCTATGAATGGGCGACTAGAATAAAGGTCCGTGAAAATGGAAGCGACCGTACGTGCATGAAGTAGGTAACAAGCTTTTGCTTCGGGGTGACTGATCCCTTGACATATCTGTATGAAACAGGGAGTAGAAGTGTGGCCTGAGAACATCATCATGATCTGCACGGTAATCAGTATGCCATTGATCTACATAGTGACCAGACATATTGTACAGGGTATCGACACTTCGCGTGGTATAGGGTCATCCCGTCGTTAAAAGCGTACATTGACCAATAACAAATGCCGGAGAGAAAACCCAACCATAGCTGATTTATACAAAGCTCTTACGTAAACTAACAGGACGACCTCATATGTGGCGATACGCTGCACGTACGGTAGTACCGAAAGTATTCCCTAGGTGGGATACGGCAACTTTCTCGGCCCAGTCGTACCCGCCGAACCCATAACAGCGACGACAATGTCTTTAGTCTAAGCTAAGGGAACCAGCGTGTTTCGAAACATCAAGCTTCCAAAACCTCCGGGTACAGTTGATGCATTCGGCACTAGGGTTGCGTCCACAAGCAAACTAGCTGCCACCATGGGTTGCTGGTCCTCAAAATTTGTCGCCCCGATTCAACACTTTCTCCTCACGCGGGTCCTTGAGCCCCGTAACAACAGTGTCGAGCTCATGGTTGAACTGATGGAACCTCTGTTCTGACAGCCCGCTCATCATCGATGCCGAATCTCTCACTGGCTTTTGTCTCGAAGAGGAATTGTGACCAATGTAAGAGGCAAATGCTTCCCCAGCGCTGACAAACCATGGAAGCTTCCCGTGTGGTTTGATAGTCCAGTATTCACGTTGGTCTTCATCTTCGGGTATAATTCGGCCGCGACTGATGACTTTTGTGATGTACGTCAACCCGTTGAGCGATGCGTAGGCGAGCAGACCGGCAATAAGTCCGTATGCGGCGCTGTATCCGAAGGGGATGAACATGACTATATAGTACAATCGATTAGATTGATGGCAGGGATTGCATTGATATCTCTGGGAGATGTACGTACGTGTTATAAAGCTGGGGACAGCGTCGCCAATATAGCGCCAATTAATCATCACGATCTGTCTGAGCATCAGGCATCCTACCTAGAAAAAAAGTTAGCGAGGTGTACTCGGATTAGCAGGTCACCCACTTACAAGTATTAGTGTACAGCCGGTAGCCCATGGTGGAATTGAGGCGAAGATGGGCGCAAAAAACATGGATAAAAAGAAACAGAAGCCGCAAGTCATGGCCGTTAAGCCAGTCTTTCCACCTTCAGCGATCCCAGCTCCAGATTCAATGAACGCAGTGACGGGCGAACAACCGAGAAGAGCACCGACCGAGATACAGAAGGCATCGGTGCAGTAGGCGAGAGTAGATCTGGGAAAATCCCCCGTGTCTGGGTCTACAACACCTGAAAAACGGGCCATACTATACAGCGTGGCCGTGCAATCGATTATGTCCACGTATAAAAACGTGAAGAGGGCAAGTACAAAGTGGGAAGAGTTTTGGGAAATATTCCAGTCAAGTACGTTCAAGGTCTGGATTGGATAAAAGTTGACGACCTTTTTGAAGAAGTTCCATCGGTCTTCGCCCAGCTCGGTGGCTGGGAAATAAGTGAAAGAAGTGTCTCGCCTGAACCGAGAGTCAGTATCCTCGATTGTTCTGCATGTAATTATGTGGGGGACATACGGCCATGAAAGAATTGTGACGAATGCGATGCCAACCATCATGGAACTTTTGACCTTGTACGACATGAGGTATGCTGTAAAGACACCACCGCAGAAAATGCCAATCCACATCTGAAGTGAAGTCAGTCACGCCATAGAACCCATTTCAAGCATTCAGAATACATTACTACGATGAACTCACCGCCGGATTGGTCATTTTATGACTCGTGCAAAACCCATTTTCATCCCTATAAGCTTCTGGGCATCCGGCAATTTCGAGAGGGGTAGCAATAGCACCCGTGACGGCGCCGATTCCCGCAGAGTAGCTCAGTCCGATTTCAGAGATGAAAAGTCCGATACCACAGGCAGCCGCAATCTTCAGTGACACGGGGATGACTTTGACGAGCCATTGCCGCATACCAATTAAGGACAAGCCGATAAATACAAACCCTTCAATGAAAACCGCAGTCAAGGCAAGGTTGTAAGACACGACTCCGCTTCCATGGTGGCCTACAATTGTATATGCACTACGGTGATCAGGATGTATTTGAGAAGAAATTTTTGCCGCAATAGCTACTTACAAGTACGCATTCAAGCCCATACCTGGCCTATCTGTCTTAATACGGGCTGTCAAAGGTAGAGGGGATGGTGATAATCTTACGCCAAACAAACGGGCATATTGGTCAAAAATCCAAACAGGAAAGAGCCAAAGCCGGCAATGGCGGCAGTGGACGTGATCAAAGATCGATTTAGTTCTAATGACGATGTTAGCGTATGGGAGGAACTTTCCCGTTCAAATATTGTACCTTGAACGCAGACGGCATATTCAGTGTTCTTGTCACAGAACCGATCAGACCCGGTGGGGTCATTGCATACACAATTTCCGCCCGTTTCAGAAAGGATGGAGGCCTATGCAAGTCAGTCGGTGAGGTGATGATAGTAGTTGTCGAGTCTGCTTACGTTCACAGCAATGATGTATGCCATGGTAAAGAAGGATGTCAACCCGGCCCGTATTTCCGTGGTGAACCTGGTGTTTTTTATTTCAAAATCCTACATGAGCATTAACGATAACTTTGGATGGGTCATTAAGACGATGGGAATTTACATGTCCGGACCCTTCCAAATGGAAGATTCGACCAAAGGTTGATCGGCCCACGGAGTCGTCAAAGTGTTGGACAAATTGGTCAACGGCCGTACGCACAGTTTCCATGATGGTAGGCAGCGAAGGCAAAGGCAAGAGAAGTAGTTAGGTTATTGGTAGTTGGAATGTCGTTGTCGGATGCACGCAAAGGATGCACGTAATCTTGATGGACGAAGATGAGATGTCATGTACAACAGCAGAGGATCGGATGACAAGTAAGGGAGCCCTCGACCTCTCAAATACAGAGATGGGTGGAGCCGGCAAAGCCAATGCATTGGGGATCCAGGATTGGTACCTTTGTACAAGACGCCAGGCAGCACGAACGTGACACAGCATGCTCCCATGTTGAAAGCTTGCAGAGCGTTTTCTGGATTCTTTTGTGTGGACTAGCTTTGGACGAAAAGGTAGTGGTGGCTTTTGTTGGTGAAATGGTGGCTCCGGGAAGCGAGTCAGGGGTGAGGTGCATACTGTGTACTGTAGGTACTGTACAACTTACAAGGTACTGACATGTACGTTAGTCGTTACTCCCAACTCTCTGGAACAAACAAGGAAGGCACCCATCATGGCCCACTCTAGCGCCGTCGATCGTATGCCGCATGCGAGGAGTCAGTCCAGTCACCCACGCACCCCACAACAACAAAAGTTTCCCCCCAGTTCGTTCCCCCCACCCCTACACAGTAACATCAAACTACTGTACCTAGGTACATAGCGTAGCTACAAAGGCACAGTACAGTAATATCACCTTGGATGGAGCTAGACCCACCCCACATGGGTACCTGGATAGTCATATGTATATTGCAACGACGCCGCCTGGCTAATAAGTAGCTAACCGACGCAGATACTTTACCGTTCAATGTATCGAAACTGACGGTACGGCGCGGAGCTTCTTTAAGCAGAGACTTGGGCTCCATTAACGTTAGTTATGGCCTGCGATAAGGAAGGGCAGGTTACATGCAGCCACCAAACACCCTAGCCAGATGCCGTACCTTCCGGGCGTTTTCTTCTTCTTTTTCGATAATGACTTTGTCATCAGTACGACGCGTCCTACTACATATCCAGCTATGTACTTGACTTGGAACCACGTGTAGACTGAAACTCTGGCCATGGTTTGAGTTCCGCAACATCCAAGGGTGCATGCAACTGCGTGGTCATTTTCCATCCTGCATTGGTACAGCAGTCCCCAAGTAAGGTTTGGACGCTTCGTAGCAATGCAAAATGAGCCACAGACCAAGGGTGTGACAACCCGCATATTTGGTCGCTATGAAAAAAATGAAAAAAAAAGGGACTTGGTGCAGTGCAAACTGGCCTCCACGCCCGCCGTCATCCAGATGCCTGTCGCACCCGGAATTTTTCTTCTGGCGCCTGGCCAGTGTTTCCCCAACATTTACTTTTTCCTTCCTCCAATCTGCCGCCGACTCTGCCCGTAACCGCCGCTGCAACCTGAACCTGCTACATACGTATGATCTACACCTCCATTCCCGTGGCCATCCGTCATGTTCTCAGCAGACCTTTCATGGACCGAAGCAAGCGTGGAGAAGGTCGGCGAGAGAAGAGAGAGAATTGCAAAGGATCGCGCCACCCCGCCGGCAACTCCATCAATAAAAAGTACCATCAGTTCCAGTACCTCCATAAAATCCGTTACCAAAGACAAGATCCTATTCTGGACCTCCAACTTGAAGAAAGCAAAGAGCCTCAATCCAATCAAGAGCGTCCGCTCGGATCGTCCTGGCACAAGTCGCAGTACCACTGCATCTCACTCTAGAAAGACGTCAGGTAGTTCCCCACGACATGTAGAGATCGAAGTCCCTCACCATTGGCGGGATCCCGCACTCCAGCCAGCTTGGACATACTCCAGCTCACTCTCTCCCAACCTTCCATCAGGCCAACCCATCGAGCCGTCTGTTCATGAAGTGCCAGAATTGGAGGCAGATGGTTCTTCAAGTCGGATCAAATCCCACGGAGCCCACTCGCCATGTAAACCATGCCCAAGGGATACCGTATGCAGCTACTAACCATATCTCAGACGAACGGCCATGGCATGTGAAGACATCCAGGAGAGGGAAAGACGAAGCCCACAACACTCGCCAATTCAACCCCGGTTCGTTCGCCCCTTGCATCATACGGCGGAGTCCTGATGTCGCAGAACTCGCAGCAGTTGATACATACAAGACACCGGACGGCAAAAGACGGAGGTGAGTGATGTGTACGCTCCAATGGCAGTTCAACTGACTGAGTTCAGGCGCGCATATTCTGTAAGAGTTGAAGCTTGCCAGGATTTGGAAGGATTGAGCTTGCAAGAACGGGTGGATGATGAATTTGCACCATTATCACCTGTGGATAGCCATGCGTCGCCCAATTCAACTTGGAAACCGCCCACAGGCTGGGATATTGGACTTTCTGCTGTCGAGCAACAGTTGCAGGAGCAGGAAAGTCAGCTCCAACCAAGACGAGTCATAGACGGGGTCGCAATCGCCCACAACACATTGTTGGAGCTTACTCGTTTCCAGCGTTTCATTCGAAGAATGGAGGCTGCAGGCCCCAAGGTCATCTTGGACCGTCTTAAGGAGCAGTGGCATGACATAGTAGATTCTGAAGCAGACGAAGAGTTGCATCTTGAAAAGCAACTGTGGGTGTTGGCCGCTTTTCAACTTCAGAATTTTGGACGGTTCAGAGCACGACCAACGCCAGCCTGCGACACTGGCAAAATTCTTGAACTTTACGGAAATGTTGGTGAGTCGCGCATGCCCCCGTACACGATACCACGTCTAAGACTTGTATTAGCTGAAGCTTACCAGCTCTCTGCAATACATCCGAGGCAAAAAGTCCAATTTCTGACCACGGAGCCTCGACGACCGATGGCTCTACCTTTGAACGTTTCATACTCGACGGTCCCGCACCCCTGCGTGGTCCCATTCCCCTGGCCAGATGCGACCTTTTCGCACATACGTTCGTCGACTCTTCCATCGCTGGCCCCATCCTCTGAGCTGCCGAAATTGCTGCGTGAGTGCTACCGGCTTCTGGCACCGGGCGGTATGCTGGAACTTCGGATCATGGACGCCGCCCCCATGCGCAGAACAGCTGGGCCCAATATGCGAGCATGGATCGAAGATCGGGTATCACTGAACCTCGAACGCGAGTTTCGATGTTCGAAGCCGTGCATGCTAGTGCCGGGTTGGGTAAAGGAAGCCGGGTTCGAGGTGGCAGACGCGCCTGTGATAAGATTACCTTGTGCGGCGCTACAGCAGTCGACGGAAGTGAATGAAGAGCTCAAGGCACTGGTAGTGCAGTGCATGTGGAGGAACATGTGGGGGGATTTTGTCGACGAGGATGCCGGCGAAGGTGAGGCGATGTGGTGGTGGGAGGATGACGAAGTAATGCAGGAGTGTTTGCAGCGCGAGACCATGTTTGAGTGCGGAGTGATTTTCGCACACAGGAGGTAGGGCACGTGCCTGCATGTGCCTACATACCTAGGTCTGATCAACTGGTAGATACATATGCATGTAGCTACATATGCAGTTGGTAAGTTATATTCTACTGTGTATTATTATTAATGAAAACGAAGAGACGATGGTTTTCAACATCGTGTTATGTACCGTGCTATGTATGTGTTGATCTAGACCCTGAAGATGCATCATGTCCGTGCAATCGCTTCTGTTTCACCCTCGATTTCTAAAATGGTTACAGCCACTTACTTAGCAGACTACCTAACCTAAGCAACCTGTCAGCTCACAACTCACCACGTATGTAGTCAGAAATCCGCAGTCCGCTCCCCTCTCTTCGTCCCTTTCCTTCTCTTACTTCCTACCTCCTGCCTCCTACCTCCTACCTACCGAAACTCGCAGCGCGCACCATGTTCAGCAGCATCGGCACCAAGATCGCGCTGCGAAAGACCGGCCTGGACAAGGTCTCCCTTCCCTCCCTGCCCAAGTCCGACCCCAATTCCAAAGACGGCGGCGCCGGTTTCGCGAATCCCTTTGCGAATGTACAGTGGAACAAGGCCTTCTCGTCGTGGCAGACCCCTCCCGCGCCGCCAAACCCAGTAGCAGAGCCGCCAAAGGAAGCCAGCCGCGCACCGAGCAGCGTAAAGCTCAAGTTCCCACCCATTGACGGGAGGCCCGTCGTCGTCATCTTTCTGAGATATTGCGGATGTCCCTGTGAGCTGCACTCGTCTGGAAAGGACTCGTAGCCCTCCTGTTGCTGACCATTGTCTGCAGTCACACAGAAACTATTCCTCCACATGCGGTCGCTCGCAAATCGATATACGGGAATTCACTTCATCGCCGTGTCCCACTGCACCCCCGAAGCCACCAATGAGTGGACCAAAGTCTTGGGTGGTGCATGGAACATCGACGTAGTCGTCGATCAAACTCGCGAACTCTACGCCGCTTGGGGACTCGGCATCTCGAATTGGGGCCATCTATTGAACCCCCGCAACGGATACAACCAGGTTATCCTAGGTAGGTCAGAGGGTGTTTGGGGACAAAAGGTAGGAGAAGGTGGTTGTCGGTGGCAAACCGGTGGCGCATACGCAGTAGATGAGAGGGGCATTGTGAAATGGGGCGGTCCAATGAAGAGCGTTGATGAGCACATTGTTCTCGAGGACGCGGTCAAAGCGCTTGGTTTTACTGGTGCCTTGGTTGAGAGTAGGAACAGGAGCGCTGTGTTTTGAGTCTTGGGCTGTAAAGGTGATGGGGCTTTCTTTTTTTCATTCTGCTGTGCATTACATCTGCAAGATATCCACGTCTATGAGTTCTGTTGGAGTTGGAATTCACATATTGTTCCTCGAAGTTGCACTGACGAAATATATGTTACATTGCTAAAAAAAACAAAAAAAAAAACAGCCAACTTCCTCTCGATTTTTTTAACATTCGATTCCGCACGGAAAGGAATGTTGGTATGGCCAAGGAGTAGCTTCCCTGCTTACTTAGTCTTTCTCTCCTCCGGTGCCTTTCGAGATTGCCTAAAAAACCTTTTCCGCACCGCTTTAATCATTTGGCCGAACCAGTAGAAATTGAGCAAACTGAGTGCTGAATTCCCCACCAGATAGACGATGACCAGCCACGTGGGGAGCTCCCTAAACTCGCAGCTACTCACTCCTCCAATTCCTGATCCGCTCACGTTCCGTTCGCATTTACTATTGTCTAGGACAGGAACCCCCGTCGGACCGGGAGAGGACCAGGTCCAAGCAGTGTAAATGTCCGAGTAGATGAGGATGGATTGGTAGGTGCCCCAGACTATACGACAACCAAAGAAAGTGATGAGCAGAGCGATGCCATTGTAAAGCTGGAGGTGGGAGCCGGTCAAATTGAGCTTATCACAGAACCAGTGAATGTTCAAGAAGGGGGTCGAAAGTTCGTAGAGGACGAACGAAAGGCCGTAGTAGTTTCCAAAAGGTCTCTATCACGCAGCGGTCAGTTTGATTCTCTTGTGTTTCGTGACGCCGGATCGGAAGCAATTGATCAAAGTAGTCGAGACATACAAAGCCTATACACGTTATGGATAAGGCGCCAATTGCATGCAACAGAGCGCTGACCCCAGACACGGAGATGTATTGGATCGAAATCTGAAGATCCCACAGAAAGTATCCAGCAGCAAATCCTTGAACCATGCCACTCGCCGGGCTATATCCCCACAGTCTGCCGACCCAGTCCATTTCCTTTCGCTGCGGATCTGTGAAGATGACATAGAGCGCAGCGGTGTTGATGAAGAGTGCCTGAACCATGGACACGCAGTGAATGTCCCAATTCAGTCGCGTGCGCAGGTTGAAAGCATTGTATGCTTTGGGGCATACCATTCGAGAAAACTTAGGCGAGAGGACATGCATGATGAGGTGGTAGGCCACGAAGCCCAGGAGGATCTCGTGCGCATGATGGGGTAGGGTAGGCAGTGATAGTCTATCTGCCATGGGCGTCGTGAGTTTCACGAGGGCCGGTGGAGCGGGAATGGGATCGCGCATAGTTGGCAATTGTAAAGGTTGGGTACTATCGATTACAGATTCAACGTGAGGAAGAGAGGGGGAAGAGGGATGAGGTGAATGGAAGAAAGGAAAGAGTGGACACGATTATCAAATCCGTTTGTGTCAGCTGCCTATACCTATGTAGTTAACTACTGTAGCTTAATTGTGGGAGCGGTGGATCGTTGAGTCGTGAGTTTGTTAGAGAAATGCGCGGGACATAGCCCAGACCCTCCCTGGCTGCATGCATTGGTGGGGTACATACTTGAGTAACTAACTATCTAAGCACTGCTAAGCTCTGTACTGTACTGTACTTTACGGCGTTAACTTGGCACCAGTACCTCAGTAAGTAACTACTTTTGGGCTAGGTACTGACTGTACATTACCCATTACTTGGGTAACTTACAGCACTAAGCAGGGACAGGACAGGACAGGACAGGTACGATGCACGGTCTTTCTCTTTGTTGCGGGGATCGGGGCCGGCACAGCCACCTCTTTTCTATACCTAGGTAGTTACCGTAATCATCTGATACATGTCCACTTCACCACTTCACCTCATCACAAACGCATGATACCTATGTATACTCTTGCACCCTTCCCAATCTAAAGCCCCAGGCCGCGTCCATTCGTTGATCCTTCATCGACTGTCTTCCATAGCTCTTCAAGAGTAGGTCCAATCGTTACGCTACGCTACGCTATGCTCTGCTCTGCTCTGCTGTGCTGTGCCATGCTGCACACAGCATCACCCACCCTTCACCTGACTAACCGCCGAGCATCTCTCATGTAGCCCTTTACATACAAACTCCTAATATCGGGTATGTTGACTCGAGCACCTTTCCCAATTCCATGCACATACTGTGGTAGTTGGGTGCTTACTTGTACACGTTGAAGCTCCCCTCGACACCCACCAGGAACCCGGTCAAACAAAACTCCGACCAACCGCCCACGTGATCCGGCATCTCCGTTACGCGCTGCTTCTGCTTGGACCGTACGCAATTTACCCTACCTGCTGCACCATCACCTTCCACAGCTCCAGAAGCTTTAATCTGCACCTCCCCGCTCCCCCCCCCCTTCCCCCTCTTCCCAATCCCCCCAGGTCTTGATCAAAAATTTGCTGCTTAGCCAAGTCTTCAATCGGCGTTTTAATAACACTTCTAGGCTTTTGCGATTGCGGACAGGTGGGGTCCAGCTCGTCCAAGGAATCAGTACAAGAATCACGACAAGCGGTACCTACCTATCCTACGGAAAAGACATTGCTCTCTCAGAAATCAACATTAATACCACTCTTTTTTTTTTACCTCGAAAACCTAAACCCCGAAAAACAGAACGGGTTATAGTCGGCATCTTTTGGGCGCGCGCGGCAGTTTTATCTGTGAGCCTGTCTGCCTTCAAATTTATCCAGGCAGGGCTTCTTCAACATGTCAACTTCCCACGATGAAATTGCCGAATTCGAGGCGTCTATGAACGTTGGAATGAGCAGCGGAGGCTACAACGACGCCACAACGACGGCGACAACTGCCCAGAAACGGAAGAACACTGCATATGATGTAAGCCAAATGCCTTTCGCTTTGTACAAAGCGCATTATTCTAACTGATGCTACAGACCCATCCTAAAAAGCATACCAAGACCGAGAAAAAGCCCCCCGAGAATCGTGCCATCTACGTGACGAATATTCCCCGAGACGCCACCACGGAGGAGCTTGAGGAGGTTTTCAAAAAGTATGGTATGATAGATCAGGGTGTTGATGGCAAACCACGCATCAAGTTGTATACCGACGATGACGGGGGATTCAATGGCGAGGCGCTCATTGTCTATTTCAAGAAGGAGTCGGTCGATTTGGCTATACAGCTACAAGATGATTATGAGTTGCGTCTTGGGGATACCAAAAATGGCACTCTGCGTGTGCAGGAGGCAGATAACTCCCGTCGGAAGAACACTGACGCCGAAAAGATCGCCGGTAAACTCGTGCGGAAGGAGCGCAAGACTGCTGAGCGCACTCGCGCCGAGATGCAACGGCAAGTTTCCCTTCCCACCTTTTTGCAGATTCGCCCAGCTAACCCCGTTATAGAAAGCTGGCCGACTGGTCCGACAATGAGGAGGAGGTGAAGAAAACCTATGCACCCAAGAAGAACAAGTGGGCCAAAATGTGCATCATCAAGAACGTCTTTCAATTGCACCAACTTGAAGAAGAAGATGCAGCAGTCCTCGAAATCAAAGAAGACATGCGAGATGAAGCTGAAAAGTACGGCACGGTCACCAAAGTTGTCCTTTATGATAAGGAACCCGAAGGTATTGTGTCTGTGCGATTCTCAGACTTCAAAGGAGCAGAGGAATTCTGCGCACGCGCGAACGGAAAAAGATATAACGGCGGTCCGTTGAAGATTTCTATTGCTGAGGATCGACCTAGGTTTAAGAAGAGCCCTAGGGGTGGTGAGGGTGAAGGTGAGGGTGACAGTGAGGATGAGGGGCAGAGAGTGGAGCGTCCACTTCCAAGTAGAGACGACGATAGCTCTGACGACTGATTCCGACTCGGCTCGATATAGAGTCTCCCTATGTGATGATGGGTATTTCGACCACTCCCCACTGTGTGCTTCGCTCAAAGCATTGTACGATCGGATTACAGACTTTCAATTTACTCAACAAACTGCAAACTGCAATACAAGGCACAACTGGAAAGTGGAAAAATTGTCGAAATTCGACTTTCATGTCATTTCACGTCAATGGAGATGATTTTCCTTCTGGGGTTTATACTCAAAGGAGAGCTTGGTGCAATAGTGTACAAGGCAATTGCCATCAGAGTCTGGCACTTTGATTGCCGTCAATCTCCATCCTACGAGTCATATTTTGATACCCCCATTTCCAAGTGGAATGCGTTGCTGCGCTCGCCCTGGGATTCGATTATACGCCACTCAATCAAAGGTAGGTGTTAGGTCCACATTTGCGGTTTGCGCGTTTCTATAATTATGATAGGAGAATATAGAATCCACAAGCGAACAAGAATAATTTGGCATGGCTGGTGACTCACTGAAATAAGAATAAACGAATGTACACTTACTTTACTTAAGTTCAATGTTACCCTTCCTCCAAGGCTCTCCTCAGCTGCACGTTGTCTTACCACACTATATATTTATTACGGTGATAACCTACGTCCCCAAATATCCCGGAACTCGTGCTTCGATGATTTTTATAAATTGAATGTCGGCTACATCACAATCCAATGGATTTGGTAAAATGGTTTAGCGACCAGGCCAGGAGCTGCATAGCAAAACCAGAAAAGTATAAGTTGAATTCTTCAGGGCCGGCTAGGTCACTCGCTGGGGTACCAGATAACAACGTGTACATGTCAACCGAGATTACACACGAGCGAGGAGTTGTATACTCTACGGTATTTTTGATATATACATGTAATGCATAGGGTGTCTATTATACATGACTAGCTTGAAGGCAAAACAATCCATAGTAATGCGGCGTAGTGTAGTATTCAAACACGAGCAACACACATCTTCATGGAAACACAAAACGATAGTACTTGGATTCAGAATGGACGCGTCATGGGCAATGTATGATGTATTATGCTCATGTTTGCTTATTGTCGCACTGTTCTGAGCCCATCGCCATAGACGCATCTGCATTGCTTAATTCCAGCCTTTCCTTGGGCTATTGCGCGTGATTCATATCGATTTCTCCCATGGTTGTTCTTGTTGAAGCGGTCCCCAACTTCCTTCTTGCTTAGCATGCAGCTGTCTATTGTGAAAGTGTGATGGAAAATCCATTAACCCAGAAAGAGCAACAGGATCTATCGAAAGAAATCTTGTTCTAGAAGTACATATAGATACACAAAGAAGTACATGGATGATGAGCGGGATCATACACTCTCTCATTGATGAATGATTGCGGGTGGGTAATACACATGTTCAGCGACTTGTCTGAGAAGTGAGTGGCAAATTCATCGGGTTTTCCGGTTAGTTTTAGCGTATAGGAGTGTCGAGCAAAAGGAGATCCTAGTGGCTGATATGTTTGAGGGTTGTTTGACATGTTATGTCAAGTTTTTCTGTCGTTTGCTTTCTTTTCAATTGGAAACGGACCACTGGCGTCAACAATGTTCTTTTCGATGTGTTTTTTCTTCTCGTTTCCGTTGAGAGTGAGGGCAGAGAGATCATCGCTGCGAGTATGTATCGACTCGTCTGGGGCAGGCTCTCCCAGTTCGTGCTGCAACCACTTCGCCCATGCCTGCTCTGGGTTAAGTGCATGTTGCTCAACAGAACCTGATTCCTCGGGAGCTCCTCTCTCATGAGGGGCAGCGGCGGCTTGACCCGAGCCGGGTGGCTCATTTTGTTCAGATGTTGACATGGAAATATCGTCGCTCTGCATTTCTTGCTGGTCGGTTCCCATGAAATCCGATATCGCAATCAATAGATTATCTGCAGTCCAAGCCGGCGCCAAAGAGACTTCTGTCTGTCCTCGCATACGACTTTCCGCAGCCATGACTGATTTCATGATTCTCCGCCGATCGAGTCCTCTTCTTGCTACCTCGTTCAGAAGCTGATTGAACGCTATTGTATTCCCAGTGACAGAGCATAGGCTTAGCATTTTTGAATACGCTTTAGCCATATGGGAAATTTCGATCGTTTGTTTGATAGAGCTGATTTCTTCCCAAATTAGCATTCCACCATTCCAATCGGCTCGCTGGACACAGTCGTTCAAGAATTCGCTTAAACCCAGAGTATCAAGTCCCCAACCGTTGTCTTTCATTTCAAAGTAAATATCAACAGCTCGATCGAAGCCCGCAAATTTGAGAACGCCAATCATTAGGTATTTGAAGACGAGTGGCGTAGGATGCACCTGCTGGTACACTTTATCCTCGCTGATGCGATTTAAGCGGCTCTGTCCAACCTCATTGATGGTTATATCAGGTCTTGCAAGCATGAGCGCATTGCCAAACCCTCGCATATGAGCAACGAACTTGCTGAAGGAGTCAGGATCATTGGTCTCTATGTAATGATCGAGAATGATAGCGCACGTAATCTCATTTGGTCGGATTTTGCATCTGTAAAACGCTCTGATTACGGGAGGCACTAACTCAACTCGTCTTTGTCGTTTAAGACCAGCAAGGAGGAGATTGAAGGTTTGAAGGTCGGGTGCAGAAGTAGAGATCAGAAGGTTATGGCACACTTTAACTAGTACCGAATAGAAACCGCTCGCATTGTAACTGCTGGCACTTTCCGGAACTTCCTTGAAGAGCTTTCGAATGGCTGTGTTCATCTGCTGAACGATCCCGTAAAAGTCTCCATCACTATCCTGATGATAGGTGGGATTTCCTATACCCATTATGATTGATTTGATATCTCTGATTTCCTCGGAAGAGGCTGTGGTAGGAACAACAGCCAGTCGGTCCATATTTTCGTGGATATGGTGTCGTGCTCCTGAGTTTTCTTCTGGGCTAAGGCATGCTATGCTTCGGATTACCGGCGAAAGCGATTCAAAAGCTTTGTCCGGTAGTCGGCGAACACCAGAATGAGTGAGTAGTGCATGAATCAATTCAGTGACTGCAAGCTCTTGCATCGCTAGCTTTTTCCATGTCTGCCTCTTGCGTAAAGCAGTCCACCGCATGTGATCGAGTGACCACAATGATTGTGGTGGTAAATAATGCTTAATCAAATCCGGGCCAGTGTTGGCTGGCCACGTTAGGTTCTGATTGGGGCTACCTGGAAACCTGGTGTCGAAGCGCAAATGATCCCAGAAACTTTCGAGAACTTGATCGGAGTCGGCTTCAAGTTGTGTACTTTCATCCAATTGTGTTTCTACCAACTCCATGCCAGCGACTTGATGTAGCATGTCTATATCTATCCCTGGGGAATGCACTTCTTCGACTGAATCCAGGTTTGCTTGGGCTACGTGTATTCCCTTATCATCCACCAATGGCTGGCCCATCTCATCGCGTAGTTTCCCAAACGCTGCATCCCATTGTTCATTTCTCTTTTGCTTGGCCTGCGCGTCTATCGCAAGCCCGGCGGCGAAAACACTTGTGTAGGCGAAGGTCGAAGTAGGAGAGCCGATCAGCCGCGAAGATCGCAAGCTAGGCCTTGAAGCGAGGATGGCATCTTCGGGAATACACGAAATGCATCTACAGGTACCCGGGCTCCGCATTGCCCGGAACCATAATGCCAGCATTGCTATCGGTACATGCTTCGCTGTGCGCGGTAGGGCGAGCGGAATACGGTCGGTCGTTGTGAGGAAATGGTGGATCACCTAGTCGAATGGAGATTTCTGCTTCTTGCTTCTGGTTTCAGGGAGGTGATGACTTGTTAGAACGGGAGTGGGAAAATTCTGTACAATCCTTACCATCGAAGGGAAGCAGGTGCCGTGATGTGAAAAAGCAGCTTAGTAAGGGCTTGGCGGATAGTGGAACAGATTAGATGACCATCTGACTACCAGGTGTCTATCTTTCATCTGTTTATTCAACAATGCACTTTCACAGACCTAAGGATGTTCTCTTGAATAATAAACACTTTCGTCTTGCTAATACTACAATAATTAGCATGCACGTGTATGCTCTGCTAGACGGCTTGCATCAGACTGTTCTTGTGTAGTTAGAAACCCTCCATTTTTCGAGTTTATTTATAATAAGTGATAGATCTATCAGGTTACTTTTTGGAGCTAGTAAAACCGAAAAGCTTTGACTCATGGCTAATTAGTCGAAGAACTTGGGTAAATGCGGTGACATTCGACTTGCCGCGCTGATCTGACATTACTGTAAGCTGCATGCCACCACACGTATTTAAGCGTATTGCCAGCTGTTGGATTTGAAATTTTAAGTTGAAGATTTATTCATGTGGTCAATCTTCAATGTTTTTATCAGCAGGCTGGGGTAACCTCTTCTTTCCTCCCCTTTTACAAGCAACAGTACCGAGCAAACCGTCTACAAGCACACCATCTTGTCCTTAGTATTTCCGATGAGACGGCTCGTGAGCTTGCTCAAATCTCCTCAATATCAGAGTGCTATATCTCGGTTCTAAAGTCCTTATGGACAGATGTCACTGGCCAGTGTCCAACGTCACTGATTGGTACGGCGATAATGAACAGTGCAAGCAACAGCTTAAACGTCGTGTAGCATGAAGCTTTGTCCCAACATACCATCCAACTGCTTGCATTACATGAAAATCTGATTTGGTTGGCTAGCCAATCACTCTGTATGTGAATCCCTAAGGGTTGTGCTACTCCATAATTTTGGATTCTTAGTTTGAATATTTGATGAAGATAAGAGCATTTCAATTACACTCAAGGTACATTAACATTACCTATAATTCAGGAGCATGCATGATGATCACGTGAACGTTACAAGCACCCCAGTATCGGTTGAACAGCGACCAGCACTCACGCCGCAATAGGTTTGTGATTGCGAAGAATCACAAGGTCCATGCAGAGGCTCGATATTGATTTTCTATCTCGCTTCTGGCCTAGTGTTTCTAGTAACTGATTCAGGCTCGCCAAGCCCGTACACATCTTTATATTCAATTTAGCCTCAATCTAACAGCCTTCGTTGGAACGGCAACACTTCTTTACACGTTACAATGTTTCTGAACATGCTGAGCAGCAAGCAGAAAGCAAGGAGAAGCGTCTCACAATGTCCAGATATCATACGATCTTCGCCGAGTCGCTACATATTTACTAGACGTTCGAGGCAAATCTGAGGCGTATCAATCTCCTCAGTCAAATTAAAAATCCCTTTACGTGGCTGTCAGTGGTACTAAATTCTCCATTCTCCATCCTACCTCGTGTAGTAGTGCTCTATTTATGTAACCCTGGGAGTCTTCATAATCAACCACTCACCAGGTATCTGCTCGGATCCACCTGTCTTATTCTCGAATGTGTTTCTACTCAATTACCCTGCTGGCTTACTACCATGTCTTTGAATACCGTTGATGCTGAAAATAGGTCTCAGCTAGATGAAAACCTTATCAAGGAATAGTTACCGAAAATCAAAAAGATGTGTGGAGATAGTATAGTCCAGTCTAGCCCTTTCCTGGATTGCTTTTATGTACTCAACGGCTTAATACGCGGATCTCGGTCGACCAGGATTGTTTCCAGAACACTACCATGGATATCTTTTTGCATATCTAGACCCCGGTGTGTCGCGGTTGGGTGGTAAGACCTATTCCAGCAACCAGCTGCATCTACTCTCGATAGCGTCAACGCATGTGCCGCAAATCCTCGTCTATATCGTGCATCATGCGCCTGCAAAGGACATTTTCCATCACTTGCCAGTGTGCGGTTAGCCTTGGAACAGCAGTTGATACTCGATAGCACCCAAAGCTTTGTTCTAGCCCAGGCGAAAATCCAATATACAGCTCGTCTATGCACCCTGGCTTCTATCAGCTTCCGGACAGACGACAGGACATATCAATCTCCCCACAAGACAAGGGGTAGGTGCCCAACCATCTCTCATATTGATCAGAGAAGCATCCGAACGCGAGTCCTACTCCCTGTGCCGGTCGCCAGTTAGACACTTTCTCTGCCGTGCAATATGACCTTCATGTACGTTGACCAGTCACTGGCGCAAGACAACCATGGAATGACGGATACTGCACGATTCTTTAGCCAGATTAGTTATACGATATTATGACTACCGTGGTTCATCAATGCAGAATGTTACGCTTTCCGCTTTGAGCCTTTCGGCGTGGAGGAAAGTGGCGACTCAGTCTCGTGAACGAGACAACTATATGAAGGATGGGTCGGTCCACAGTTGGTGTCGATCCAAATCATACTTTTTACTCAGACACTTGCTACCCTGAACGGGAACGTGGTATCAATATTCCAATAGAGTGACTGTGTTCATTTTATATACCTTTGATTTGAGTCTTGATAAAAACTGTCATGCAGTACAGGCTGGTCTTGGCTATTGCCGCTGGCACTCTCTTTGCCAACGTCAACGGCCTACCCGTTGTATGTGCTTCCTTGCAAGCCTCGATGGTGATTTTCTGCTAATTCCATGGAAATGTAGTCCACCACAGTCTCCGGCCCTGCAGACGACATCCAATTGGGGTCACCTTCGACCGAGATCATATGGGGTAAAGAAAAGCGCGATCCTACGCCTCCAAACTCGTTCTGGCTGGGGAAGCCCACATCGACCATTATATGGAGCAAAGAAAAGCGAGAGGCCACTCGCCCTGACAGCTTCTGGCTTGGTAAGCCTACTACAACGGTGACGTGGAGCAAGGAGAGACGCGAGCAAACTCTCCCAAAAGACGACATCCAACTTGGTAAACCGACCTCAACCATCGGATGGGGCAAACGGGACAGCTCTTCTTCACCACCGGACACCGTCGAACAAGGGCCTCCATCTACCGAGATCGTTTGGGGGAGGAAGCGCAGCGAGCTCCCACCCAACAAGATCGAACTCGGCCAGCCCTCCACCGAGATTACTTGGGGCAAGCGCGAACAGGCGCAATCCCCTCCAGACAACATTCAGCTGGGCCCTCCGTCAACGGAGATTACCTGGGGAAAGCGAGATAAAGCAGCATCGCCTCCTGATTCCATCGACCTCGGCCCTCCTTCCACAGAAATTATCTGGAGCAAGAAGCGCGAGCAGACGACGTCCTCGCCCGCTGACACCATCGAATTAGGTCCCCCTTCCACCGAGATCATCTGGAGCAAGAAGGCCCGCGGCGAGCAACCGCTCCCGCCCACCGAGATCGAACTTGGTACGCCATCGACCGGTGTCACTTGGGGCAAGCGTGAAGAGGCACAGGCACAGTCCCCGCCCGCTGACTCTATTGAACTTGGTGAGCCATCGTCCGAGATTATTTGGAGCAAGAAGGAATAGGCGCCAGGCCTAGACTTTCCCCAAGAATGCATCTTTTCTTGCTTTCCTTTCGTGCCGCGTCTTCTCTGTTAATTTCATTTCCCTCCCATCAATATGAAAAACTAGAAAGAGGAGGCCGGCGCTACATGTGTCGCTGCCATTGTGTTTGTTAGTGTTCTTGTTGCATTGCGCCAAGGGAGATGGAGGAGCAAATTACGGGGATATCAATCATTTCTCTCCCTAGTAACTGAGCAATCTTTTAGCCGGTCCTTTCTCTTTAAGCCAAGAAGGGGCTTTGTTGTAAGTAATATGGTGTAACTAGCAATAGTACTCTTTCTATGGGAACTATGGAGAAATCCGCGTGGGTGAAAAGTCGTACTCCTTCGTTTGACGAAAATCATGTTGTTGCGCCTATGCGGTGAAGCCAAAAGATACAAACTTGTTGCTTGACGGCTTGCTTGTTCAGTCATTCCTGGTAGTAAGATTGTTTTGTGCGTCATGGTCCATAATTTTGATTTCCTGGGAGACATTTGCACTCTCTTGATTCCACTATACACAGCGTAAATGTGAGACCCTCCCATGCCATCTGTTGTACCCATCTTGAATCTTCCCGCTGGCGCCTTTTTTCATCAACATACAGTTGATCAGCAGACCTAGTACTAGTTGTTTGCTATCAATATTGTTTGTTACAGGCAGAGAGCCGATATATAATCAGCTCTCGCACCCCGATTCAATCGATAATCTAATACCAATCTCAAATCAACTCATACCCCGTTCTAGAGACTGAGCCTAAGCCAATTTTCCAGGCACAAAAGGCAGCCCAGCGCTCAGCCCACCATCAACCGCCCATGCCTGTCCGTTAACGTAACTCGCCTCATCACTTGCCAGAAACGTCACCACCTTCGCCACTTCATCAGGCTGTCCGCCGCGCTGCAACGGGTTCAACTGGCCAATCTTGCGCTCCGTGCCCCTCTCCCTCGCCTTCTCATACGTGCTGGCCGTCATGCCCGTCTCGATCAAGCCGGGACATACTGCATTGCACCGGATGCCGGTCCCCGCAAGCTGATACGCGCACGTCTGGACCAAGCTCACGACAGCGGCCTTGGAAGCTGAGTAATCTGTAGGACCGGCGTTGCTTCGCAAGCCTGCGACCGATGCCGTGGCGATAATGGAGCCGCACGGGTAGGGTTTCGAGGCGGAGGTGATGAGCATTGCGCGGGAAGCATACTTGGCAGCGAGGAACACGCTGAGGGCGTTTGTGCGCATCATCTTCATGAAGCCTTCGGTATCTTCCTCCCAAAAGAGACGACCGGAGCTAATGCCTGCGTTAGCGAAGAAGACGTCCAGACGGCCGTGTTCGCGGATGGCCTGGTTGACAATGGCGGCCACGGCCTTCTCGTCGGCGGCATCGAATTGATGCGTGGAGACGGAAACGGAGGGGTACAGTGTCGTGAGCTCACGCGCGTGGAATGCGAGGTGTGTCGAAGAGAAGTCACAGAGGTAGAGCGCTTTGGCGCCGTTCCGAGCGAGGTTGTGTGCTGTGGCACGTCCGATGCCGATTAAGCTATTTGCACCCGTGATGATAATTACTTTGCCTTTTACTCGTCTGTTTGATTTTAGGGGAGAGTGAATTAGTATAAGATTCTCCTTGACTTTCTTTATGCTTCCCTTTTCTCTTTATCTGAAGGTACATGTAGCAATGGTGCATGGTCCGTATTGTAGCATTCCAAAGTAACATTGAATGAGTTCCTCGATGCCCACGGTGCACGCCCAAGCCCAATCCGTACTGACTCCAAAAAAACCAAGAAATGCCTTGAAGATGAACGCTGGAATGAGATATGATGGACAGAAATCAAAAACTTACTCTGCTCCCAGATCGCCCGCGAGGCTTCGGACCTTCTGTATACCCTCGAACTCTCCCGGGTCGGGTAGGCCCTCGGAAAGCTCCCTGCTGAGGATTTTTGGCTGAACCTTGGAATGTTGATCGGACGGCATCTTGTGTCTTCGTTACTTTTTGTCTAAGTCTGATGCAATTGAGCGTGCCGTGAAGTGAAGGGTGGCGACATTGGTTTGCGGAGTTTGGGTGCGGAGACGAGCAGAGGCACAAAAGCTGGGGAAGATGCCGAGGTATCATACAATGACGGCTTAAATAGTGTACATCGGTTCCAGAGCAGAGGACAGCCACTGCCCGACACATATACACACACATGTAGGTATGGAATCGTCATCACCAGCAAGTCTTGTTGGTTGCACGGAGGGGACTTAAATTCGCGTTTAGCTCTGGTTATAAAAATACACAAACACCGTCCGTCGTCCTTGCCTTTCCCATTAGTTAGAAACACCATGTTAAACTGATTACTGCCGCCAGAGTAGTATATATGTATGCACCGCCCAACCAAGCCAAACAAACGCCGTTCACATGCGTCAATGCTCATGAAACTAATGATGATAAAAACCCCCTACCGATTTTCATACCTGTGCCAGACGCTGCCAGACGCCAAAACGCCGCACTGCAGCAGTTTGAAATTGGCGCTTGCCGCTGACTGGGCAAGGAAAAATAAAAATCCAAACAGGTAACAGAAACGGACAAGAGAGATGAATGGCCTTGGAAAGATACGCAAGAACGCCATACACTGAAGACGCAATGCTATCCCCTCTTCCATGCGCTGCTGCAAGGTTTTTGTTGTTGCTCTTTTCGTTGCGCTTCCCTCAGATGCTTACGTATCCATTATCTTCATGGTTGCCGTGATGGTCCATCCATCCTGGCCCGGCATCTCGCAATCCCGACCCGTTGTTGTCGTCTCTCGCCATACCCTCCCCCTCCCCCCGTTCAACCCAATCTTTCTCGTTTACATCGCGCCATATGCGTTGGAAGTAGAGTCGCAGTGACCGCAGGCCCCTTAAATATCCTCGATCAACACCATCTGGGTCTTGGGGTGGACAAGAAACGTGTTCAGGTAGAGGGTCTTCAGCGGTGACACAATTCGCAAAGTCAACAATTTTCAGTTTCATCTCCGACTTAGTTTTGGAGGTGGGGTTCGATGTTGGCCCATTGGGGCTCGGAGACATGGCAGACAAACTCTCGGTACTAGAGCTTCTTGGGCCGGTCGGCAGCCCATATTTCCCCTTCTCTTTGTAATCACCATCGCCACGGTCGTACAACATAAGCAAGCTGCTGGCGTAGAAGCGATATCCAGGAAGATGTCGAATCATGTTTTCTAAAGCGCTGATCTTCTCCAAAATTATGGGTATGTGCCGAAGGGCGGCTTTGTATCCGGTGCCGTCCCAGAAGAAGCGCTTCAACGCATCCTGAAATTCTTTGCCTGCTTTCAAGTCCCGACCATAGTATTTATCTTCAAATATGTAGCTCTGTGTAGCAACGTTCCATATTTGCATGCCACAGACCCGTACACCAAGCTCGCGGCTTGTTGTCATTTGACATTTTCGGCGTTGGGAACGTTGCTTCTTCTCATCTGCCTCAATGCCATATTGACGCGTGCCCATCTTGAGGTCCAAAACGCATGGTTTTGACATGCCGGCTGTGAGGTCTTCAAGGAGGAGAAAGTGTTGCACGCGCTCGTCGAATTGTTGTTGAGCTTCTTTCGGATTTACAGGTATCGGACTGTCAAGCGAACTCTTGGGTTTGGAAAATTCCAAAGCATGCAAGTCATCTGCTTGGATATTATTGCTTGACTGCTTTGCATTAGTGGGGTCACCTGCAGATTCAATCTTGTGATCGTCGTCCATGGTAAACAGCTCCTCCTCGCCATCACCTCTATAACCTTCTTCTTCATAAAATTCTAGGTTGGATCGTTTGTCAGAATCAACACCAAACGGTCTGCGGGTGAGGCCACCACCGGAGTGACGACGCCGTGAAGTAATGGTGGGAGGAGGTTTCAATTCATTCGACACTTCGATACCCTTTTCTGGATGACTTCCGCTAGCGGTAGAATTGTGCCGATGAGCTTCGGCCCTGAGTACTGCTTTCCTAGTAGAGGTTTCTTCTAGACTTGGAAGTTCGGACGTATCGGTATTATTCCTTCGTATGGATGGCGCAGAACCTGCAATGCTTTGGGTTTCTGATCTTATCATCCGTGTAGGAAGGCCGTGGTGATGAGCACGGTGACGGTGATGAATGGGCGGAGGCGCAAAAACTTGCCGCAGCACTTCTTCCTGAAGTTTGCGATTGATGGTGGTGACGCCCCAGCTATTCTGTTGATGGATAGGAGGTCGTGAAGGGCTTTTCCCGGACGGAAAACCAATGTCGCTTTGATTCCTACGATGAACCTGGGAAGGGAATGAGGCATTACGGTTCCAAGGATCAGGTGTCGAAGATCGAGGTGGTAATCGAAAAAGGTTGTCGGGGATAATATGCCTGTTATTTTCGAAAATAACTTCAGGAACTGCCAGACTTTGTTGCGAATGACTGACCACACGGTGCTGATTGCTGGGTGTATCTATCTGACCTAGCTGTTGATTGGAAGCTAAGCTCGCATCGTTTTGAGAAATGGGATCTGGATTGGTTCTATCCTTGTTTGGCTTCTTCTTTTTGGGAGCTTTGCGATATGTAACATTCAGAACACCAATGTACCTAAAGTGGCAGCATAACGTTAGCACAATCGTTCAAAGACGGGCGTAGACGGTACGAGCGAAATAATCTTTGCCGATGTCTCAGCTTGAAGTCACCAAGAAAGGGAGGCACACTAAATGAGAGAAGAAGAAAAAAGTGACGGAAACATAGGAAGATAAAGCAAATAAGAAAAAAGTACGTACCTAGGGAGGAATTCGAGCAGCTCCGGATGTTGTCGTTCAACAGTTTCATAAAATTCATTCTCTCGATTGTTAAGCTGTTTACACACGGCCCGTCGAGAAAAACGATATACCGTTGTATGACCCCCAACTTGATGGTCGTATGGTTTGAGCTCCACAGCTCCCAGAGGTGCTGGCGGTGGGGTTGATGTTGAAGATTCCGTCTTCTTCTTCAGTGGGGCTGCCTTGGGTGTGGTGCCTAGATCTTCAGTTGCACTAGATTCAGACTCAAAATAAGAATGGGACGACTCCGTCAGCGACCCATACTCTGACTCAGCAGAGGTGGTCACTTCAATGGGTGCAGGGGTTGGCGGATCGCTAGCCCCCTGTGTGAGAGACGAGCTCGTTGGGATATCACCATGCAGGCATTGATTTGTATCTTGGGACTGTAGAGAAATTTCTACTTCTTCTGGAGTCTTTATAACTTCCTCCTTGTCGCGTACACTGATTCCCTTGCCTGCACTTATCGAGCTTCGTGTCCGAATGACCTCGACCTCCGCCCTCCGGTCCTGTTCTGCTGGCGGTATGTTGTCTCCCCCCGTCGACTTTAGCTGTCGGTGAGGGAAATATAGAGCAGAGGAAATCTGCTCTTTTTCAGAGTCCTCTTCTTCAGAATCGTGTGCCATCTGCGTGTCATCATCATTATCAAGTGTAAGGTGAAAATAATCTGCAGGATCTTTCGCACGTGGTGACCGTGGCTCCTGGTTGAAAAGACGCTGTTTTTCCGCGGCCGCAGTTGGCAGGCTCTGGGATAATGAAGATCCTCGTTCCGCAGCAGGAGTGATGTTGCCATAGTTTCTGATTTCGTCAAGGAGTCTAGCTGGAATCCGATTTCTGTAAGATGGTTCCTCAGCCACAAGTGGCGCAACTTTCTCCCCACGTTTAGGACTTGGAACCTGGTCGAAGTACGACTCGAGGGGATTGTCGGCTGGTGTTTGAACGGCTGAGGAAGGACGAGAGAGATTTTGCAATTGCTCTGTCAATGCGCTTTTCTCCATCCGGCTTGGCCTTTCTCCCACCGGTGGTAGCGGCTTGTCAGCGGGACGCCGCTCTTTGTTTCGCCCTTCTCGTTTCTTCTGCTCCTCTGCAGCATCATTCTCCTTGAAAACACGCAAATAGTGGCTAGCTTTCCTGCTCCTCGCGGCGGCAGGTGGCTCGACATTTGCCAGCGTGGCCTCTATCTTTTTGTCGACATGGCCGTCTCTTACAAGGTTGTGGGGAGATCCTTTATGAGGGAGATACGGTTCTCCTTTGCCTTCACGCCACAACCTATTCTTGATCCTCTCCTCTGATTTTACAAGATGGTCATCCAAGGGGGCGGTGAAGTTGACCGGGTGCGGAGGGGTTATGGGGCGATGCAATGGCGAGTCTACCGGACTCATGAAAGGTGGCGGACTGCCGTGGGAGCCGTCCGAATCCATGCCGCTCTTGTTCTTGGTGTTGTCACCGGAACTGAAGTAGGTTGAAAGCAGGCTTGATTGTTCCTTGTGCAGAGAGCGTGAGTGGGCAGAAGGCTGCTCGCGGCCGGAAAGGGTTCTGGTCAGTCGCGGAGTAGCAAGTTCTGGGACGGGCGGGTCGGAACTGGCATGATCAGAAGCATCGTGGTCTAGGTGTTTTGTTGGTAGCGGGGATCGTGGAGAAGAGGCAGGACTGTCGGATGCTAGGTATGTGGTTGCAAAGATGCTGTCCCGCTCCGACAGCTGGGGACGATCCACAGAAGGGTTCCACAGAGGATTCAGGACAAGAGGGGCGGTTTTGGAGCGGCCGGCCTGCGAAAGAGATTGAGGCGTGGCCGAAGATGGAGAGGCATCCTGGACCGGGGTGTGTGGCGCATTTGTCCTCACCGATGCGGGGGGCGAGGAAGGTTCCGAGATGTCTGGCGGTGACATGAGTGTGGAGTCATTGGTCAGACGTCGAGACAGGCTGGCCGAGTATGTGCAGACACTGACAGCACCGCACCAGACAGACAGACAGACAGACAGACAGACAGCACGACGGACGGGACGGGAGTCTACGTCTCAGGCGACTGGGCAGTCGGGCTGGCTGGCTGCGAGGGACGGACCAGGGGCGCAGGAGGGGCGAGCGTGGGTGGTTGAATGTGTGTGGGTGGTAGGTGGATGGGATGGCACGGTACAGTAGTTGCAGTACAAGTATGGTGTTGATGTATGCCACACGGCCAAGTCCTGGTCCACGTTCCGAAGCTGGGGCCAGCGAACGATGGCGCTAGCGAGCTCGATGACGTCTCGCCTTTTTTTTTTTTTTTTTTTTTTCTGCTTCTTTTCCCCCCGCCGATTTATATCTTTATTACCGCATACATGGGTACATGTAACAAGTGAAGATGGACAGCGACAATACAATGTGCCATTGATGCAGTCTTGGTTGGAATCAAGGCGTCGTCTAGCGATGGTGACGGGCACATGGCCACTTCACAAACTTCCAAGTTAACCAAGTCCATTGATACGTAGGTATGTATTTAGGTAGGTACACAAGGTATAATATGGAGGTATCCCCATCTGCTACAACACCATGCACTGCACAGTCTTCTAGTTACATGCCCACCCAGGTCAACTTATCGTGCTTCTGCTGCTGCAGCGCGTGCAGTGCAGTGCAATGCAGTGCTCCTGCTTGACCCCACTCGCCCTTGCCAGCCAATCGCTCCGCAACGTGCTCTTCTCTCGCCATCCCAACCGCCACAGGGCCTGCCCACCATGGCAGAATCCAATTCACCCAGTCTTGAGCTTCTGCCCGCCAAGCTGTCTCGGGCGCCCAACATTGAACCGTGACGCCAGATAAGCCACGTGTGGCCATATGCTCATCCCCAATTGCCGTTCCTCCGTGTCGACGTGGGAACCGTGGCATCGCATCGCATCGCATCACATCGTACATACATGTACCTTAAGTAGGTAGTTGCAACAATCCAACCTTCCCCTTCGCCTCAGGGTACCTCGTAGTTGCCCAGGTACCCGTCAGCCAAATCAACATCGCCGTTGCTGAGCCCAAAATCCCCCAGTGATTTGCCCAAATCCAACTGTGGAAGTTTCAGCTGCACCTTCGTAGATTGCTTCGATTCTTGGCAACTCTTTTCAGACTCATTGTTCCCAAATACCACCCTCGCCCTCTTCTCTTGGAGTGGTACGCGATTCGATGGCGTGGGGCTTCGGCTTACACTCGCTGCACTCGTCCTTGCCCCCTCATCCCGGCTTGGAAACACTGAAAACTTGAGGCTGCTACTTATCGGCTTCGCTTTTTTCTTTTTAGCGGTGCTGAAGGCAAAGGGGGAGGCAGCGGCAAGGAGGTCTTGGGTGCTGATGAGCACATCTTGTACAGCTTGCACGGGCGGATGCTGCCTGTCTAGCTCCGCATTGAACGTAGAAAAAGGCGTGCACGTGACACTGACTTCGTGCGTCTTTGGTGGAGTCTCTATCGGGGATGGGAGTGAAGCTCGTAGAGTGCCCTGGCTCTCCTGAAATTCCAAATGAGCCAGCATCATAGCTGCTTGTGTCGAGAACATGGAATGCTCGTTAGTCTTGGGGCTTTGTTGTTCACCATCCGATGTACCTGTGGATACATCATGGTCACTACCAGGGCCTGATCCGACTTCCACAGGAGGGCTTGGCTCCCGTCTAGCAATCGCCGGTGGACTGGTAGACTTCTTTCCGGCTCTCAAATCCTGCCCTCCACTAGTCTTCGCCCGAGAATCGCCGGCTCTCTTATATCTGAACCCCGTAGCTGACCCAAGCGCAGGTGAAGCAATGAGCTCATGACTAGGTGTGTTCGACGCATTTCGTTTCCTTTTTGGTTGAGGCTGAGAACACCTCTCCGCTGACTGTCGTAAGTCGTCGCGAGAAAGCCTTCGGGGAGGTGCCGAAGGGCTACCCGTACCTACAATAGCGGGTAACGCAATATCGGTGCCTCTGCGATGGCTTTTCTTGGCGGTAGGGCTTGTTTCGTCGACATGCACTGTTTTTGACATGGTGGTATCTGGCGAAATCTTGCGTCTTGTAGGATTGTTGATAGGGGTAAAGGTTGGTGGTAGCGATATTGCTTTTTTGGCATGTGTAGCTGGTACAATCGGTGTTGACTCCATACTGAGTTGCATATCGCTCGTTGGATCCTTTTCTCCTTGACCATACTGTAACTTCTCTGTTGTGTTTGGTACAATGACAGGATTCTCTTGATCAGCGACATCCTTCGGCGTGCTTGCGTTGGTAGGAAGAGTTTCGCATCGTGCGGTTGTAGTGTGCTTGATGGGGGAGGACAGTGCCATAGATGCGGAGGCACTCGAGATAAACGCATTTGGCCCTGGGGAGGGTCGGGTTGGACCGATCGCGCATTTTGGTGGGCCGATTTGAATCCTGCCGTCGCTCTCAATGGGCTGGATACCGCTTCGCGAGCGTGAGGGTGAGTGTTCACAGTTCCCATTACCTGGGCTCTCGAAGTTTTTCTCTTGGGTATCGGTTCGACTGAGCCAAAAAGGATTGTTCTCAGACACATCGTAGGTAACAGGAATATCCTGTCCGTGATCATCAGGCTTGGAAATATGCTCTTGACATAAGTCGGGATGATTCAATCCTCGTGCAGTTTCCGGCGAAGGAATTTGTGATAGTACACCAGAAGGGCCGGGGTAAAGAGCTTCCTCCCGATGTTTTCTTATCCAAGGGTTCCTCCATGACTTATCGAAAGGCCCTCTTAAACCCGCAGTAATTATCACTGGGCGCTGCCCTTGCAAACATAGAGCTGCAATCTTCTCGATCCTCCGCCGCTTTGCCGTACGCACATCAACGTCGTATAGATCTTTCGTGGGAGGCTCAATTAGGTCATCGGCATCTGTGTCGAGACATTCGAACGCGAGGTTTTGTTTGAGCCGCGCAGAAAACTGGGGCATAGCGACCCTGTGTCGTCAGTCGCTCTAGCTACTCGAGCAGACTTCGTGTGGGGGTGTGGAAGACAGGTTGAGGTTGTAACAGGAAGGTCTGGTAACTCTTTGCTGCTGTCTACGCGGTAGAGTGAGAGGTGGCGCATGTCCAGGTGGAGTACCAGATTCTAGAGGATGTTCAATACTGGTGGGAGGTGACCGCCTTCTTGAGCTAGAAGGGGAACAGGCCAGACTAGTCGGCCTAATCATAAATGTGTATGGATGTATACGTACATGGATTATAGATTCAAATATGGGTACAGCAGCGCAAAAGTGGAATCAGGGACGGCTCTAGCCCATGGTCGCATGCGCATGTGCATGGGTTTCTATAGCAACAGTCAACATCGACACGGACTTATCGATAGGAATCACGTGTTTTCCCACACATCATCTCATCGTTTAGCACCTGCGGAGAGTTACTGAGTCAGGACCACTATCCTTGTATGTTGATATGTTGATACGATAAGCTCACGGCGCGTTCTCCTGCCACACCAGAAACGATCATTGTTCCTCAACTATCTTGCCCGGCGTGCGCTATGCAGAGGCATTGGAAACCAATACCGCACGAGTAAACCTCCGGCTGACGCGACTCGACCCAAAACACGAGCGTAAACAGCATTGTCAACACACACCACAATATTGCCCGTCACCTGCATCACTCTTTCCTCCCACCCAAACATGGCCCAGCCATGGCTCGAAGACCTGTCCGAAGAGTGGATTCCTCAGCAGACCACCCCATTACGCGTCGCAGATGAAGGGCAGGAGTCACCGGTGCAACCAACACTGACAGCGACAGTACCAGCGACACAGACCTCACAAAGCGTACCCCCGAAGCCTCGAAGCCGCCTTCCCCGCTTGCGACAATCTTCCGCTTCTTTCTCAGAAATCAACATGCGACACGGCGCAAAGTCCGCGCAGCCGTCAAGGCGTAAGAGCGCACTCGTCGAACGCAGTCTTAGCGACAACAACATCTCTTCTGCCGACGCTTCGCAAATTGTCCGGTCGCGCCGTGCGTCGCAATCATTCTCTGCCGCATCGCCCGATGCTGCAACCTATGATGGCACAGTAGCTCAGAAAATATCTCCCAAGAAGGATAAATCAGCCCACGATACACCGGAGTGGAGGAGGCGATTGCTCCAAGGCGAAATCGGATACGGAGTACAGAAGGATCTTTTTGGCCCTTCCGGTTTGGAAAACATGTTCCACAAACCGATGGGCGCCCCTCCGGAGGAGAAACAATCCAATCGCAAGCTCGGGCTTCTCAAGAGTCTCGGTGCTATGCCTTCAAGCCCTCCCCCGTGGCCGCATACAGATGTAAAGGAAGGCGAAACCATCTCGGAAACCCAGGAGACGCCACTCGATGACTCTGTTTCTTCGAGAGATCTGCATGGAACTTTTGACGGCACAGTGCATATTCAGCATATGCCAATACAAGCGCACCCTAGCCCCAATTCGACTTCAATAAGTACGGTGTCAGACAAGCTCAGGCTGCCTTCGAGGGCAGTAAGCGGACAAACTGAATACGAGAACGAGAATTTTAGTCCTGTATACTTATCTACCAATCTCAAGGTAGGATCTGCACCTGGGCCTATTCCAAATTTCAGAGGATCACAGCTTGCCAACAGACTACGGCAGTTAGGCACCCCCCCACAGGCTCCCAAATCTCACTCCCCTCTGGAAGAAAGCTCGGGTAGCTATGATCGCGGAGACTCGTCCTTCGCAAGATTCCAAGAGGATTCACTCCCTGAGGGTCTACCTGCTGGAACCCCAGACATTGTGGATATTGGACGTTTTGTAGAAATAAGAAGAGGTGGATATTCTAGGGACGGTTCTTTTCTTAAAAGGCCACTTAGTCCGTCTCCCCAAAGACCGCAAACGCTTAGCCCGCCACAAATCGAAACCACACCCCCGAGTGAATCGAATGAAAACGCGCAGACCACCATCGACAACCAAGATAGCAATAGCGAAACTCCACCGAGAACACCTCACCGGCCTACACACACAAGATCAGAAAGTATCGAAAAAAATAAAAACTCGGGCAGTCCTCTGAAGCTTTTTGACGCCCACGACACCTTTACAAGTAACCGGTTACGAAGACGGCTCAGTCAAATTGAGCTCCAAACAGAGAAATCTTCGTCGAGTACTTCCCAAACAACTAAGATCGAGACGACCAAGGTGATCCAAAAACTTTCAGAACTGACCTCTGTGGAAGAGGTGAGCATCCAGCAGGGAATCACGGTGAAAGCACGAGATGGTGTTCAATCGAAACAGAACAGATTGGGTACCTTTGGTGAAGGTGAATTGAATAGGTATCAGTTCTCAGGCGATTTTTCTGCCCTCTCGTCAAACGACCAAGTATCCAATATTTTGAGTGCGCCCGATGAATCGCCTTCTATCAATGCGGCACCACCGGGAAGTCGACAACCTCTTCGGTTTCACTATGACGCATCGCCCATCTCGAGGGGGGCGTCAATTAGTAGGAGGCAAGGCCTAACCAGAATCACCAACCCTTTTCGCACTGCGAGCCAACCTAAACCACATACCACACAAGATGACTCTACAATACAACATGATTTGACAGAGAGTCAGGCGTACGCAGAGGGAAAGAGAGGACCGACGTCTCCTTTTAAAAACCCCACGCCAAAACGACGAAGAACAATCCAGTCCTTGGGTGAGGAGGAAGACGGCACCACTGAAGGCACCGAAAGTGAAACATCATCTACTAGGGACTCGAATTTTGATATGCAATCACTCATAGGCCGTAAGCGGAAGGATGCACGGCATGAACCTTCCAACAATGTCGCAGACCCAGAAATATTGGCCAGGCGGCATATTTTGCGTCCGCGGAATCCGACGCCAAGCCAGAGAAGATTGAACAAACTTCATGACGAAATAATGGAAGCCACTGAAGCCTTCATACAATCCTCGCCGAAGATGGAGAAAATTCGGGAACACCTAGCTCCAGAAAAGGACGATGTATCTTCTGAAGAGGCTCGTGCGGCGGTAGTTGCTAACGAAGTTGCTGCTTTTAGTGTGAGAAGACAACAAACCACGCGTGATGACACAAGAAAAAAATCAGTTACAACTCAGGATTTCCTGGATGAGGCAGTCAAGATAATGAATTTCATCCGTGCCAAAGGCAGGCCAACGAGCGGATTGGCCAGCCTGGAAGAGTCTGAATCTGAATCACCAGCAGCGCAAGATCATGACGGCGTTCCTTCAATTTCTCTCACATTCGACAGGCCACCTAGCCGTGAAGGTCGGCTATCTGCATGGAAAGCACCCAACACATATGAGCTGGATTCGACATTGATGAACCACCTTCGTAAATACCAAGAGCAAGATTCTGACGACATGCTTGGGTCTTCATTTCACTCTCTGCGATTTTCTCGTATGAGAGGCACTACAGCTACAGAGGGTGAAAGCATAGTTGTTGAGCAAAATGATATCCGTATTACCGACGATCCGAACAGGCGCATGTCCTACAATCCCCAAGGCAGTAATCAAGTGAATTCACAACCAATTATCAACGACACGCATCCTTCAACAAATTCCTCCATGGGACACACAATAGCCACGAATGCTTCAAGACGTTCGGATCACGTAGCTACCCTAGCCCCCGAAGCTGTGGCGCACTTGATACCAAAAGAGATTGCAGGAATGAGTTTTGATTCCAAAAATAATTGTTGGGTTCGCCGAAAGAGTATCTCCAAAGAACAACGCCATGTGGAGGGGTACAGTACCACCAACGAAAGCGAGGACGATCCCTTTGGCAACATTCCCGACCTCTCCGTCGATGAGACCGCCGAGCGTCTTCAGGATAAAGGTTCACCAACACGGCCTCATGCGACAGCGGAAACATTTCTGGAAGACACTGAAGATGCGAACGTAGCGAAGCAAGAGGAGCCTGCTCGCCCAGTCACTCGCGAAGGCAAAGAGACAGCGGTCACAGAAACAAGCTCCGTGCCCTCAAAAGCTTCCAATTTTGCTTGGAGCTTCCCGAAGACGGAAACAAGAGCTACCTCATACAGCGATCAGGCAACACGTTTTGGTGGCACTCAGAAGGCAAACCAGCAATTACCGACAACGTATGCAATTCCAGAATCAGAGGAAAATGATGTAGAACACGAAATCCAATTTTTCGAAGGGCGCGGTGCTACGACCACAGGGCCAAGGAATACGGTACGCGACATCACGGTCTCTATTGCTCAACGAGACAACACTAGCAGGCAAGGACAGGTGCCGCACGTGGGAAGCATATTAAAGCGCCCCCAACAGTGGAGCGCATCCAACCTACATCAGCAACGTTCGCCCAAGGCAACAGCATGGAACTATGAGTGTGCTCAGAGTTTACCTTCCAAGCGTAATGCGAAGCGACCAATCTTCAACGAAGATGGTGATACTTCTGTTCTCGATGATCTTCCCCAGAGAAACTATCGAATGCAGCTTTCCATGAGTGTTACAACACCAGCTCTAGCACACCAAGATGCCTTGATGCATGCTCCATCCTCCCCCGCCAAGGCAGATGTTACCTTTATGCTCAGCGATCTACCTGAATTCACTATGAACCAAGTCGATGAATGTGAGCTCCCTAATAGAGTTGTCGTGAAACACGATGGCCACAGATTCTCCAAAGCGCTTGAAGATCGGTACGCCCTAGGCACTGCTGAGTTGGTGAAAGCACTACAAGACGTCGAACCTGATGAGCCGTATTGGGAAGATCTCCGTGAAGTGGATCTGCATGGCCGAAGTCTTTCTAATTTGCACCGATTGGATGAATTTTGTCATCGATTAGAAGAACTCAATATATCCGACAATGGCGTCGATCAAGTGAAGGGCGTACCCTCCACAACCAGGCGATTGCACGCCCAGAATAACTGTCTCACTACTTTGACTACATGGTCGACCTTGACGAACCTACAATTCTTGGATATATCAGGCAATGATGTTGATAGCTTGGATGGGCTCAGCGAACTTATTCATTTGCGCGCATTGAAAGCAAACGATAACAAGATTGAGTCTCTAGAGGGGATTTTTCACCTTGATGGTCTCATGGAACTTGCTCTAGCAAGAAATGCAGTGAACACCGTGGATTTTGCTGCTGCTAATTTGTGAGTGCCTTTTTGTGCTAAATCAATGATTCCCACTGATATCCCACAGAAAATCCTTGGTTGACCTCGACCTTCGAGGCAATTGCTTGTATGAGGTTCGTAATATAGACCGTCTGAAGCAACTCCAACACCTCAATCTGGGTGAGTCAATGCAACTTGGGGGTATTTAACCTGATACTAATAAAGTTAGACGATAACCGTATAAATGAGTTTCCCCTCTTTGAAGGCTCAGGTGTTCGTTGCAGAGCATTGCGGTCCCTCCGGCTCTCTGGTAACGGAATGAATGTGCTTGATATCGATGACCATTTCCCAAAACTCGAGTCACTGTACGTTGATCGCAACTGCTTGACCAATATATGCGGATTGGAGCATCTTCGCTATCTTCGGACGTTTTCCGCGAGAGAGCAAATGCTTGAAACGGATTCTGACGGGGAGACATGCATCAACAACCTCGTGCGAAACCTGGAAGTACGAAGCTTGCACCTTTCTCTCAATCCCACGCGCAGCTTAGAGATCCCACAGCATCTCTTGAACTTACAGCGCCTCGAACTTTCCTCCATGGGGCTGACCGACCTACCGAGTGATTTCGGTCAGCTGACACCGAATATCCGCTCAATCAATTTGAATTTCAACGCACTTCAAGACCTCCGGCCGTTGCTAAATATAAAGAGACTCACTGAGCTCCTGATTGCAGGCAATAAACTGGAGCGATTGCGAGCGAATGCTATGGTGCTGGGAAAGCTGGGGACTTTGACGAAGCTTGACTGGAGAGATAACCCTCTCACTTTACGATTTTATCCTTCAGCGTCTGAAAACCGGCTCATGTCCCTTCGGCAAAAGCCTTCGGATGAACAAGCCAACGATCGCTTCGTTCTCCCTGATGGTGACGAAGACGCTGACGAACAATATCTTCTGCGTTTAGATGGCGAGACAAGAATACGGCGACGAGTAACTGAGATGATGCTCGCAAATCTATGCGTTAACCTTCGTGAACTGGATGGCCTGACATTTGACAAATCGCGCATCCTGGTGAAAGATGATGTCTGGAAACGTCTTCTGGAGCTCGGTGTCATACAGCGCAAGCAGCCAGACAATACGAATGAAAACACTGAGTCATGACCATATGGACAGACACCTACGATAATATGAGCAGAATGGATTGGGTAAAGCAAACGGATTGACAACGGGATTTTTGGAGACTTGCTATAGGCTTCTTGAAGCAGGCCGTTATCCTGGCGTTTTGGGACTGGGTTTGGCATGCGCAAAAAAACGTGGAGCATTTGGGTATTGTTTTAGGGCATTTCACGTGCAAACTCGCAGGACGCGGCGTATTTTGGGCATTGTAAAATCTTCATGACCCCCGAGTAACATTAATGACGTGTATTAGTAAATACGACAAAACCCTTTCTGAAATTCTACGTGCTCAGTCTTTGTCATGGAGTTGCCATTCAATTATCTCGATGCTGGAGATGAGCGTGCCGTGGTCCTTTCCTCACGATGGAGGGGGGCTTCGAAACGGTTAGATGGCTATGAAGGCATAGTAGCGGCCCGTGCATGTCAACTAGCCTTCCCGTGACATACCTCCACTACCTACATATACTGCATCAACCAAGTCTCCGCTCTTCGCTCCACCATGCCCTTTGTCGCCTAAAAACTAACATCATGGCACCAACGACTGACTCGGAAAAGGTAGTCGAGCTTGCAGAGCAGGCCAACGAATTTACCAAGTCAGGGAAACTCGTAGATGCCGCTCGGCTCCTTCGCCAAGCATCTACCATAGCTCCAGAACACCCATCGGTCAAAGAAGCCTGGATCACGCTCAAAGAAGAAGAGGAAAAAAGTGAGTTGCTGGGCATATGTAGGGATTGGGTTCGGAGCCAGGATGATGCAGATGGCGATAAAGCGTTGAATATCGTTCGAGCACAGGGCCTACGAGAAAATGAAGCAGCGCAAGCCATGGAGATTCTATTCGACTTCAAAGGGGAAGACGACCTTCTAGACCAAGTTACCGGCGAATTGTTACAGAATATCAGCGCGCAGCGATGGCTAGCTAAGGAAGTGCAAGAGCGGCCCACGCATATGTACTACGAACTCTTCGAACGCGGGGACGACAGTATTGACGGTTTGCTCAAAACGATGCTGAACCGAAGCCTGTGGCCTAATGACGATGCATTTGTCCAGGGTCATCGAGATGTGTTCATGTTGAGCTTGGCTATGATGATGGAGGAAGCGCTAGAACATCCCGAGCGTGCCATGAAGGGCGTTGCGCAATTGCTTGCGCACCACGCCGAGCATTTGCACGGTATTATCGACTCAGACAGCTTTGAGGTCATCCTTACCAGCCTGGACATTCGGCTGCCCAACAGTTTGCGCAGCCAGGCAACATTAGCTACTATCAAGCTGTACGAGCTAGCACCGGGTACAGCTCAAGATTTAGTGTCAAAGTTCGTGACAACCAGAGTTCAAAAATCGTATGCAGAAGATCTCGTTGTCGCGTTTTCGGCTGCGGCTGCCATTTTCCCCATTGCAGTGCAGCCCGCTGCCCAGCTTTTTTTGACCGAAGGGTTTGTTAGCACGCTTGTGCCTCTCGTGGAAGGCAAGAAGAGTTTGAAACTGGAGCAAGCGGTACTGGAATTAATTAGTGCAGCTTGCGTCGATAAAAATTGTCGAGAGGCTATTAATCGTCATTGTAGGACGTGGCTAGAGGATATCGTTGGAACCTCGCCAGACAAGAAGCGTTCAAATTTATCGGCCCTCATCCTTGTCAAACTTGGCGACGAACAGTCCAATTCCGATGGGCCTGTCATTGTTACTCCAGGAAAGGTGGATCAGGACGACTTGATTGCCAGTTTTAAGAGCATGGTAATTGGGTCTGATGCATCAAGCAAGCCTGACTCTATCGAAGGTCTTGCATATGCCAGTCTCCAGTCAAGAATTCGTGAAGATCTTGCAAAGTCGCCCAAGTTTCTCAAACGCCTACTGGAATCAATGAACGAAGCATCTTCTCAATCGAACATCCTCTTTGGCGGTCTAACCATCCTCACGAATTTGACCGCTTACTTACCAATACAATCCGAGGAAGAGAAGCGTATGGCTCAGTTGAAAGCATACGCCAATGTACAGAAGCCATCCAATCCTGATCCTCTCCTCGACGATACACATGTGGCCGCACGGTGTAAACGAGTACTCGAAGCCGGTGTTGTTCCGGTGCTCGTGAGAATCGCGAAAAGAAGTTCCGCCAGCGCTCATAGCCAAATATCTGCTATTCTCTTGTCTTTGTCAAGAGATTCTAAGAGCAGAGGAACTCTTGCACAACAAGGTGCGGTCAAACTCCTTACGCAAATCTATGATACTATCGTGTCCTCGACCATAACACCACACCCATACCCCCCAACTGCATCTGCCACGACGGCCCAAGCCCTCTCTCGGATCCTCATATCCACCAATCCTGCTCACATTTTCAACGCTTCTTTTCCCTCTCAAAATGCTCTTCGGCCCCTTCTTTCGCTCCTCCAACCCTCTGAAAGCTCAACCTGGCAATTGCACGCTTTCGAATCACTCCTTGCTTTGACAAATCTAGCATCTCTCGACACGCCAACCCAGGATCACATTATAAGACATGCTTTTACTACAATCATTGACGATCTCCTCTTTAAAGATAACGTCCTGGTAAAGAGAGCAGCCACAGAATTGATCTGCAATTTGATGGCCTCTCCGCTGTGCATTACCCAGTTTGCCGACCCTTCTTTGCCGCGCTCAAAACACAACTTGCACCTGTTGCTGGCGCTGACAGACGTCGACGATGTGGGTACGAGGAGCGCGGCGGGCGGTGCACTGGCGCAGCTGTTGAGCTACGATCTCGCTGTGGAAGCTTTCTTGAAGCAAGAGAAAGGCGTAGGATTTCTATTGGAAATGTGTATGGATGAAGAGGAGGACATCAGATACAGAGGCGTGGCGTGCTTGAGAGGGGTTGTGGGGGAGGGCGGAAAGGAGGGAGTGGAGAAGGTGAAGAGTGAGGGTGGAATCGAAACGGTAAAAACCTTGCTCAAAGAGAGCAGAAGGCAGGAAGTGCTTGCGCTGGGTGTGGAAACTCTAAAGTTGCTACTGGGTCAGTGAATGTGCACGGAAAATTCGGCTTGTCTGCATAGCGCGATAGTTGGCTCATGAGGGTAGAATGGGTTCAACAGACATCGTGGGAGAAGAATGGGCGCCTAATCAGGCAAGTGTATTTTCCGGAATGGAACGGCTGCGGTGATCTCTTTATGACGTAGGCGCTCGACCCAAGCTCCCTCATCTCCAACATTGAAAAACCTCAATTGATACCTTCACCCACCTGCATATACTGTTCCTCCCACCTCTTGCCAATAAACGCCACTATCAACAAACACCAAGCCGAACTGAACCCCTCCTCCCATATCCCTTCATCATAATGGACGTATGTTACATAGTCGCTTGCTTTGCGATAATAAATGCATGCACAGAATAAAAACTGACATCGCGTGTGTTTACAGGTCTACTATTTCTACAGCTATGGCACCGCTGCGTGGTTTGCAACGCAAGCAACGCCCTTGATCCTATCTCCCACGATGATTGTAGCGTTGTTGTCCCCCGAAGTGCGCGAGGCCTCAAGTAAGTTCGACTGCCCACGTGCTCCATTCCACAAGAAAATCAGAGGTATATTTGTACCCGTATTCAAATAAGCTGACGGAACAACCTCTCGCACAGCCCTTGAAGTGTATTTTTCTCGGTCTCTTGGCCTCGCGCTTCTCACCATCGGAGCGCTCAATGTGCTTCTTACAGGCTCTGTGCCTCTGAGTAGCAGATTGTCCGAAGGTGCGTACATGAATATATATTCTTCGTCTGATTCCTAGGTGCATATCGCTAACTTGGTATCTGAAATTCACAGGAGCAACAACCTCAGCTGCGGACCCCAAAGCTCCTTACGCCCTCCCTACTCTCACCATAACCGCCCTTTTTCACGCCGTGTACGCCTTCTATTCATATGCAATGTGGACCAAAACTGGCGTGACATCTTTTGCTTTTGGTGTGGCTGGTAGCGGGTTCCTGTTCGCTGTAGCTTTCTGGTGCATTTTGTTCGCGAGTACAGACGGCAGGATCAGTCGCAAGACTGGTGCAGATAAGAGGACCAGTGGGTTCCCCTTTAAAAATCATGAAGCGGATAAGAAGAAGGGCAGATAGAATGATTTCTCGAGTCACTGAGAGCGGCTAGGAGCGTGCAATTGCCGCAGGTGAGCGCGACTGTCACCGAGTAAAGTTTCGATCGTTGAATCTAGCAGCCAAGTCGCTAGATCAACAGGTGGTAGGAGGACTGCGTAGAGCGTGAGGTCGTGGTACAGGTTGATATCGTTTGTGTAAGAATAGGCATATGGCATCATGAAATGATGGGGCACATGCATGGAGTTGGTTAAGAATATATGATTTATTTCGGAATCGAACAGCATTGGTATCTTTTGTACAACCTAGGAATTAGAAACATACACATGGAGAGACTCGATCTCTAGTGTCAAAATATTAAGCCTCGATGCCAAATGAATGTTTAGAGAACCACATGTTCACAGCTCCGCTGTCGCGACGGCATCGTCAGGCTGTGGCTCGGAATGCTCTTCTTTCAACGCTCTGGATCCCACTGTCAACCTCTGGACCCACTCTTCTTCTCTCCACCACGGAATCTTGCCGTCCCTCGAGGGTTTCACGTTTAAGTGTCTGGAAGGATCCGCGTCCTTGTCCAGAGCCTGTAGATACAAAGGATCGTCCGTGAGCCCTCTTTCGAGACGCTTCCGCTTCTCCTTGGCCATCTCCGCCTCCATGATGTTTTCCATCAGTAATTCCTTGGCTACCCATTCCTCTTTGCGCTTCTTTTCGAGAACTTCGGTTTCCGCGCGAAGCTGTTCGCCTTCCTGTGTCGCCCAGTGCAGTTGCCTGCGCAGTAGCTTGAACAACTCGGGCGCGGATAACGAGAGCTCCTGGGATGAGAAGGTTATGTCTGAAGGGAATTGCACCATGGTGGGAGCATGGGGTATTGTGGCATCTTGCACATAGGTGATGTTATTGTGCGTATATTCAGCGTACGCGGCATCGTGGGGGGCATTCGTTGCGCTGTTGGACACCGCGGTATGGGAGATGGGTGAGGATGGCGCGGAGCCTTTGCCCTCAGCAGAACGCTTGGCATCGCTGAGGACTAGTTTGATACGTTGGAATTTGTTGGACGGATTGGAGGAGTGGTGCTTGGGGACGGGATCTGAGGGGCGCAGAGCTTCTGTTTCGTGGACGGTACGCATGTGTTTGGCAAGGGCATCGGAGCGGGTAAAACTGCGATCGCATTCTGCACCATTGTCATCAGTCAATTGCGCGGAAGGAACAAGGAAACACTTGTATAAAAACACGCTTACCAGGCAAAGTACAGTAGAAGGGTTTTTCCCTGGTGTGACTGCGCATGTGTGCCCTCAGCGCGTAGCCGCTGGCATGTGGGATTCCTTTCCTGTTGCAATCGCTCCATTCACAGCTATATTTTTTCTGCCTGGTGCCTATGTGATCCTCATGGAGGTGTTCCACGAGGTTATCCATATTGTCCAAATCGCCAGCCTCACAGCCCTCCCACTTACACACGGTGACTTGGTCCTGCCCGAAATCGTCCTCGGCACTCATCCCCGGGTGATGAGGAGATGCAGGGACACTGCCATCGGTATCCTCGGAGACGTCGCCGAGTTCCTCGAGGGGAGGAATCGCGGGTGGAGGTGGGGAGGAGGGCGCGCGGTTGTGTAGGCGTAGTCGTTTACTAGGGCGCGTCGACGGCTCGTGATCAGGAGTGTGTTCCATGAAGCGGCGGGATTTGACTTCATCTGGGAAGTCATCGCTGGCATAGTCTGAAAGGTCAGAATTAGGGGACTCCATGTTTACTGGGAGGAATGTGACGGCAGCGAGATGTAAAGGTTGTGGGAGTTGGCAAGTGCAAGTGAAGGTCATACCCAAGTACTCAACCTAACGGCGGCCGCGATGATCTACTGTATGGAGCTATGTAAGCACGGTGTGCACGGACCCGAGAGTAGCACAAAGTAGGTAGCCGGCGGCGGCTGGACCTTCGCACACTTCACAGTCATTTCACTCCCGCCTTTCTCATCGCATCCCGGACATCCCAGAACAACATGGTTTACATGGTATGCAATTGTATGTTTCTTCCCTCTTCTATCGAGTCTGAATGCACATGATGACCCTTTGAGTTCTGCAATTCTGACAGCTCGCTATCAAGCTAGCTGAAGGCGGATTACTCTTTTCACTACACTTGATCTGATTCCATCCTTCCCGGCCTGCCCTCTATCCTGCAACATGCAACTGCAAAGTACCCGTGAACTGACAATTAATTCAGATCAAATAACTCTGAGAATTCACGGCTCCTCGCCAGCAACACCAGGCATGTACCGCGCACCCTTGACCTCAATTCTGGTCAGGATGTCGTCGATCGCAGCCACATCCTTCTCGTCGAGCGTAGCTGGGTGCTGATTCTCAATGACACGGGATTTTGTCGTAGTTCCTGGAAGAGCGAGGAGCTCAGGCATGCCCTTTTTGTTGCTTAGAGAGAGCACCCAACCCAGTGCAACCTGTCCCACCGTGACGCCTTTGCTGGACGCAAGCTTCTCGACCTCTTGTACCAACTTTATATTGTCATCGAACACCTGAGGTTGATAACGTGGTAGATGTCTTAAGAAAGAGCCTTCGGGTATGTCTTTGGCCGACTTGAATTGGCCGGACTTGTTGATGGTTAGGACGTACTGGACCCAAAGGAGTTGTGCGCAGACTCACCAGAAATCCTTTACCTAGTGGTGAATATGCAACAACAGGTATGTTGAGCTCAACACACGCTTTGGCGGCGCTACTGCCGATAAGACTCGTGGTGAACATGGAAAACTCGAGCTCGACAGCGACAATAGGATGGATCGCGTGTGCTTTTCGAATTGTTTCTCCGCTCACTTCTGAAAGACCAATGCCCCCAACCTTACCAGCCTTAACATATTCTGCAATTGTGCCAATAGTTTCCTCGAGTGGGACGTTCGAATCCGGCCTCGCAGGCTCGAATATGTCCAGCGACTTCTTCCCATCCAGGACTTTGAGGCACTCTTCAATACTTCGAATAACATTGGCTCGCTTGTTGTCCGGCGAGAACGTTTTGAAATTGTAAGCACCTTTGATGGATAAAACCACCTTGTTTGCGTCTTCGGGGTACTTAGTAAAGTACTTATTGATCAGATGGAGAGAATTGTAGTCTGGACTGCCGTAGAACTCGCCACCGTTCCAGAATTTTGCTCCGTTCCCGAGGGCAGTGTGCATAACCTCGATGGCCTGCTCTGTCGTTGGGCCACCCGGCCTAGTTAAACCTGCCAATCGTTAATACATGTAAAACCTGTAGAAAAGCAAGCAGCATACTCATTAGGCCAAAGCCTGGGTTGCCAAGTTCCTGGTTCAAAATTTTAACCATTTTTGCTCGAGTGAACGTAAGATGCAGTGAATTTGAATATTGTGAGTATGGATGAAAGACGTGCACCCGTTTCACTATTTATACTCTACAACCTTCAATTCCGATATCTCCAGCCCTTCCACTTCAAAGCAGTTTGTAGACACATAGACGGAACTACTGGCTCTATCGGCGGCTTCATCGTGAGATCATAGGGGTTTAGAGCTTAACTCCGAATGAGGTTTTGTAACACCAGGGCGGTGCGATTGTTGCCCGGTGCTAGTCTTAAATTTCTGATCAATCATAATTGCGCGCGATTAGATGATATAATCATATATTTGTGAGTTTGAAATTAACGTAACGAATAGTAAACACGCACACAGTCCAGATGGGTTTCCATTGATGAGATGGTTTTTTTGGGGAACAGTTGCGTCTTGTTCAAAAAGTCCTTGTTCAATAGTAACATTAATTGCGGTCTAAAAATTGTGATCTAGTTGACATGTGATTTATCTATATGCAATGACGAAATTGACTACCATAATATGCTTCTATCAGCGAGCTTGCAATGTTTAGCGACAAGCAGGATATAGAAAGTGATGTTACGAGCGTGAGTGCGATACCATGACGCGCTCAATGCGGTCTCTTCCTCAGACACTTTGCCTCTTCCCCTTCAACAATCATCTTCTCCTCGTCTCCTCTCACTTGGATCTCGATCAAGGGGAGAATCTAGCATACTATCGAGCTTTCTTCTCCTCGGGACCAACGCTACCAACGTTCTTCAACATAGAACGTATAGGCCACACGAAGCCCTCTTCAATGCCATCTGTCTTGTCTCTGTCAAGTGTGACGAGGTACTCCACTAGCGCCATACCCATATAGGCACCAATGCCTGTAAGGATGTGCCACCAGCCGTGCAGCTCGAACAAGAATGCCCACGGCAAACCTAAAGCATGGCGGAAACTTGAAACGTGTTTGCAGAGATGGTAATCTATGTTCCAGAGGAAATAGCCGAATAGGCCCGACCCTGTATAATATTGGTAGATGTGTGATTAGTATGTTGCATGTAATCGCTTGCTATTCGCCCTACGGTTGCACTGCGTGAGGACGAAGGAACGAAGATGGGGTACAAAAAATCCACCGAAGGAGAAGGACATAAGAAACCCACTCACCCAAACCCCAATTGGCAATGCTAACCAGCTTCGCCTTCGCCTCCGCATTCTTGACGCGCTCACGGATTAGCTGGCGGATCTTGCGGCCCACAAGGAAGACCATGATGGCGAAAACAATTTCGTGTAAGATAATCTCATCGGTCCAGCAATGGTAGACGGAGACTGGGATGATTGTGCCAAGTATGGCAGAGGTAATGAAGACGCGCTGTCGGGGCGTCTTGTCCAGTGTGAGAAGTTGGTGGAGCAGCGCGCCTACGGCGACAAACATGGAAAGGTCATCTCCTGGTGGTGCAAACGGGTCAGTTGGCTTGATGTTTGAAGTCGAGACGAAAAGCACGACACCTAAAGATCATGAGGGAGAGGGAGTGATGCCAGGAGTTTTGGAAACTGGTATCGAAGGAACAAAGAAAAAAAAAGAAAGAAAGAAAAAAGAGAACAGCCTACCCATCTGAGAATGATAATTCAATGTAGCATGGTACCAACCCGAAAGTACGCCCACGCTAATTAACCCCCAATACGGGAACGCAAGAGTAGAGAACAACCCGCCGTCCTTCTGGGGTTGCACTCTACGAAGGCCATGGATACCATAGATGACTTGTCTGGAGAGTTAGCCGGCTGGAGTCTTCCGCTATCAATTTCAACGGATTCGGTGCAATTGAAGGGAAGCGCACCATAGGTCAAGTTGGTCAAGGTGTTGACGAATTCCGCAATGTAGTGAGTAATGACATAGTCCTTTCGTTGAAGTCAGTCAGGTGAAAACGCTCGTTCGGGATAGCCGTGGAACATGTTGAGAATACAATACCTCTTCACAGAAGTTTTGATTAGAGCTAGGGATGCCCCAACGCCCAATTCCCGGGCTCTCAGGATACGGCCAACTTGTTTTTATCATTGTCTCAGTCCGGCGGTGTTGGTGATTCGGGTTCTTTTGCACTCGTTTGTAAGAACAATGTGCGGCGAATATATAGTACTGTACATACGTAGTATGAGCAGAGCGGTGTCCGCGCCTGCCGCGAGTCGAAGGGAGAATGCTTTGGAGCTAGGACCACCAGTACCAGCCTCGGTGCTTCTCTTATTAACTGGCTACCCTATGTAATAAACCATCTCTAAAATTTTCTGCATAGAATTAACTAGCCCATCAAAAACACATGAACCAACAAAAAAACATGTTTAGCGATGCACAGATACGCAAATCATATTCAATGTTGCATGCCCCAAACTCGCCTCGCTCAGACTTCGGTCCCCTGTCCGCGGCCCGCACACGTTTGTTCGTTCGTTCCCCCACACCATAAGAAAGTAGAAAAAAAAAGAAGAGCAGAAAACGCAAAAAAGAAGAACGGGTCTTGCCGCGACTCGAACGCGGGGCCTCTCGCAATGTTGCTCAGGAACTGGGCGCCCTAAGCGAGAATCATACCACTAGACCACAAGACCGTTTGAATCAAATTAAGCTGATTGATGAAAATTGATGTTACAATTTAGTATATATATCATTGTAAGAGGAAGCCAGCAACTAGAGCATACGTTTGTTCCAAAGGGGAATGGAGGTGCCGAGGTTCGCGTAGACCGAACGAGCGCGGTCGGAGGAATCGGCTGAAATTCACGATGGGCCCCACGGCGCATGGGTACCGACGGACAGGGGCTCGCGCAAGGCCTCCCATCAATTCGTACTCTCGCGTTGCAGCCTCATCACTTCACTACTCGTCCTGCTGCTTGATACGCTATTGCCTTTATGCCACTCACGATGCCCTGATGCAAGCGACATGTATGCGCCGCAACATTGATTGCGGCACCGTAACAAGGTCCATGGCGGAAGGGTACATACGATCGCATTGGTGCGACCGGGGCTGTGCTGCTTCGAAGCCTGCGGGTTCCCTCCAGAATCCCGAATCCAGGTCCAGTCGCTCCACAGCCACTTCCATGCACCGTTATTCCACCAGAGAAAAAACGTCCTTGATCGGCGCTATGCCTCAGGAGTCTTGCTATACGAATCATGGTAATCTACGTCGGGTACAGGCCTTGTACTCGGACTCGTGCGAACTGCACCACCACCTTCACAATCCGTCTCCAAGCCGCTGGGATACGTCAGCCAGCGGCAGAGGTGGGTAGCCCAAGCCTCCTTGACATCGATAATGTCCGTGTTTCGGCGTTGTTATATGCTGATTGAGTCCTGCTTTTATGTGATTCGGCGTTGCCGATCATGTCCGTTGGTCACTCACTCACTGCATCGTCCAGCGGATTGTCGATTGTCTTTTTCCGCACCACGGTGCTACGGCACAAACGCCCCAGAACAAAACACACGCTCTCGCTATAGGTACAGTAGAGATGGCGCAACTATCTCTTCGTGGAGTATCCAGGGAGTTGGCCGCGACCGTCACTCTTTTGCTGTTGCTGTCCATTCTCATCATTACTCTTGTCCCCGTCCAGATCATTGTACGTTTCATCCCCGTAAATATCGCAACGCCCTGTGGATCCTTAGACGATCGCCTCACGATGCCCCTCTTACAAATTTCATTTTTAATCAGCGGACAATTACTCATGATTCGTGTCACCTCAGGTACCTGGGCGACGTCTTACGACCGAATTTAGAGTCGCTTACAATATTGTCGGTACCGTCATCGCAACCATCATCGCCCGATACGCAGCTGGGGAGATACAGAAACAGTGGCTTCGACTCGTCAACCATCAGATCTCAGATTCGAAGTACCAAGTATCCCATGGTAAGCGTGCTTCTCGGAAAAAATACATCTGTAACCGTAGACTTGAACAACGCCTTGCTAATACGTCCAAGATTCGCAAATCGGTGTACGATGGCGTGCTATACTTGGAATCAGCACATGGTACGAAAACTTTACAAATTTCAAAGCCACCGGTCTCGCGGTGCTTTCATCTCTTGCTACAGCTCTGATCACCGCTGCTATTGTCGCAGCCATTACGCTTACTGATACCAAATGTTCGTCCATGGTACATCCCCCTCGAATCCACAGCGGCACAGATACTAGGTGTATGGGATTCAACACTACGAAACGCTCATCTCCTCTCTGGGAGTTGAGTGTAGAATGGGAAGGTCCTGGATATTTTGCAACCTCAAATCTAGGTTGTCCAGCCTGGACTGGCGATCGAAATCTCGGGGACATCAACATAATCAGCCCAAGAAAATTCGCATACGCTCGCAATGGAGTCGCGGTCGAAAATAGCGCAATTGGAGCTCCCGAAATATTTTACACCGATTTCCCAAGGCCAGTGGAACCCATCGAGCGGCCGTACGGACAACACATCATCGAGACTAATCTGCGATCAGTTTCGCATTGTTTGCCCGTGATGTCACGTAACCCCGTGCAGTGCAAGAGTGTTAGTACAAACTTCATTCGAGTCAATCGTCCCGACAACAGTAATCAGACAGACGTTTGGCTCGACTTTCCAGGGTGCACATATATGCAGCCAGAGTGGGAGTCACCGGACGGGTTCGGGATCATGGCCTCACGCCTATGTGAGGCGAAAGACGATATAGGTCAAGCCACAGTGGTGTTAGGCGCAACAGGAATCATCAGCTTAACTCTGGCAGCTTCAATGGGCGACAAGAAATTTTTGGAAGAAAATGCCCCAAAGTACGAAGCGGTTCTGAATGGCACTACGCGAGACTTGAAATACGCCGTCAGTTGCGCAATCGATGTTGCGCCTACTATCGAATGGCGCACCTTGACTTTGACCCTTGAACAGGGTCATCTCGACAAAGCCCCGTCTTACAGTAAGACTGTTTTTGGCCAAAAAGGTTGCGCTTTACCTACGAATTCGAGCGGTAAATGGGACATTGGTGCTGGTTACTGGGCTAATGCCGTAGCTGGCTTGAAACCTCCACTGAGCGAGGGGCGTTACTGGAACGGAATGGCAAACACTATCTTCGCCACCGCTCTCAGTGTTAACAATACGTCAGACAGATATGCCACTGTTGAATCTTGGCACAAATTAATTCGATCTGAGTTTGGCTTTAATCAATCTACCAACGCACTGGAAGACGTTCTAGGCATAACTGCGGGAATTACGATGTCACAATTATCCACTAGAGACAGTCTAGCACCCGGCTCTCCACTGACAGACAAAGCTGAATTTTATTCGCCAGTCGCCGGGAATGCGACTTTTGCCTGCACAAGAGTTGGAAGTGGGAGACCCTCTGCACTGTATGTATACCCTGGATACGACGCATTTTACCTAATCATAAAGCGCGACGAGTCGAAATTTTATTAGACTGTTCGATATGTCTTTTAGGACATTACTGACTCTTTACTTGTGCCTTCAGACTGTTCGCTATTCCTCCTCTCCTTGCTGCAAGTCTGGCATTGTATCTCATATTCACCGTGCCACACCAGCCGACCAAATGGAAGACCAGCAAATTGGGGGATATTATTGCCATTGGAATGGCTACTGAGCGCGAATTGAACATGGCGTATCAATCCGACCTCCGGAGGAAAACCAGAACCTATTCAGTGCAACCATTGCATTTCAAAGATTTGAAAAGAACAAGTACACTGGACAGCATCAACAACGAAGACATACTACTAAACAGTGCGGCGCCACCCGGGAGTAGTGCGAGCGCTCGATGGGTCACAGACGCGCAAGGAACTAGGGCAATACGAGTGAGGATAGGGGAAGGCAAAGAGGCGGAAGTCGACAATGGCTGGACCACTGCAGTGCCAAAAAGCCCGATCAGATTAAGAAACGAAGATGGAAATGCCGCAATGACTGGCGTCAGGTGATGGAATTGTTTACTGCGGGATGAATATATATCTCTGGGCCGAATGACTTACGAATTTAAGGCGTCATACTGCACCCACTTAGAACGCTTTGTTCTGCTCCATTGAAAGCCTGACCTTAGTTCTTTCATTTAATTCTCTGGGCTTCCCCAGTTTTCATGATCGACGGACCGCGTGTCAAGGAAGGAATTTAATTCATGTTCAGCAAGAAAGGACCAAGAGCTTGGAAGACTCAGAAAAGGTACTCTTGCATTGACCAAGAAATCAAAGCCGAGACGGATACTAAGGTCAAGAGCGAGCCAAAGGGCTGGCATTCAAAAAGCTAGTGTAGCACAGTACGGTACAATTGATGAGACGAGAAGAATTGCCTAGATGGCCTCATTTCCCTGCTATTGTGGGTTAGGAAGGGCAAAAGTCTTGATGGTGTGAAGATGCAGTTGGAAAAGGGGCACTCTAGAAACTAGCCTTATTTACATATTATAGAATAGGGCGATGTTAAGCTGCCGTGTAACAATTGTTTCTTTGGGTGCATAAACTTGCCTAACTCCAAGCCATCGTGTTGGCAGAGCCCTACCGCATTACTATTTCTTTAATTTACTAATTTCCACTGCGCCTGTTCACTAATTAGGTAACATGTATATATGCCCATTAGCCCATAACGTTGATGGTCAATAAATCAATCGTTTAATTTCTGCTTATTATCCAAGACATCGAGCCCTTCGTGTGAAATATCCACAAAGATATGAAAATGATTTTTCAACTAAGTTTCTCCGTTTACGCACGTATGTGGCGACTTGAATAAGGGAATTCATGGATTGATATGAAGAGATGGTTTGTTGAGCTTTACTGTACTCCATGCATGTACCTTTGTAATCGAGCTGTAAGAGAACTAACCAAGTTTGGGTCGCTTACTTGGCATGCAGTCCAACACCATTATTACCGGCCAATGACGTCGAATAGGATTTGCGCCGCCGTCCTCTTCTTCGAAAGCCCCTATGCCTGTGGTTCAAATGTCGGTGCCTATATCACATACGGCCACACCGGTTATGTCAGCTCTTGAACGTACACGACGTGAAATCGACCAAGAAGCCCTGTCGGAGCTCGATAGCGTTAGTCTGCGGGAGATCCTGGACCATGATAGCAGGCCTAGTTTTGTGCTAGACCTTGACTCTGACTATTGTGGCAAGACTACGGAAACGATTCGGCCCTGCTTTTGTAACACATCACTTCAGATCCATGATCGTCTGATGGATAGTATCACTGGATCGGGCACAGAGGAACTGATCGACGAGGCTGAGAGAACCGCATACGAAAACTTCAGATCATGGGCCACAGGTGTGACGGAGTTCGACGATTCTCGGGATGTCTTTCCCCTTACTACTATATATAGCAATATGCTCTGGACTGGCTCTACTATTCGGCGAAGATGGCGAATTATCTCTGGGAATCAGTGTTTTAGTATATCACAACTGCCTAAAGAGAGAAGTTCCTCTGCGGGATTAAGCAATATCACAAAACGAGTTCGCAAGCCACCTCCCCTCGATAATTCGCCTGTTACCACGCCGCAACCGAATAACTCTTTTCTCGACCCTTCTCCTATAATTCAAAATACCACCCTGATATCGTCTTCGTCATCGCCACTGCCTCATCTCGCCAAGCAACGGTCAGAAAACACCTCCGTGGGTACATCCAGCGGAACGACTGGTAGCGGAGCATCAGTAACCCTGTCAACACCTGAAAAAGGTTGCCCGGACTGGACGGCGGCCAAACCCAAAGGAGAACTTTCTGATCATATGATATTTGCACGAAATGTGGACTGGGCAGCTACGCCTTTGGGACCTATGTCCAATTGGTCGCTCCAATTTCGTGAAATTGCAAATTTAGTGATGCGCGATCCCCACCCAGTATCCCTATTCTGGGGCGAAGAACTAACAATGCTGTATAATGAGGCGTATAAAAACGAAGTGGCAGGTAACAAACATCCTGACTTAATGGGCACAGGATTCTCAGGCCCATTTCGCGAGCTTTGGGATGGAGTGGCACCAACTTTCCGCGAGTGCGCAAGAACCGGGAAATCTGTTCGAAAGGAAAACGATAGGCTTCCGATTGAGAGATATGGTTACCTAGAAGAAACATTTTTTTCCTGGTCTTTTGTCCCGGTATATGGAGGCACAGATCGCATCCTTGGATTCTGGAATGGCCCATTCGAGACGACCTATCAAATGATCAACAGTCGCAGACTTCAGACACTACGACAATTAGGTGAGAAGTTGGCGGAAACAAGATCAGTGAAACACTTTTGGCAATGTGTTCTTGATGGCTTGGAAGAAAATCATTATGACATACCTTTCGCTCTGCTTTATTCCATCGTCGACTCCGATGATGCTGATACGGCCTCGCACTCTTCGGACAGCACAATTTCACTTAAAAGCTGCCTGTTGGAAGGCTCAATCGGTATCCCTGATGATCACCCCGCTAAGCCTGCCAAACTTGATTTGAAGCGGAGTATTGAAGGGTTTGTGCCCGCATTTCGAGAGGCTATGCGCACGAGAGAGCCTACAATATTACATACGCGTAATGGAAGCTTACCGGAAGACCTTATTGAAGGTATACACTGGCGGGGTCATGGAGACCCATGCAAAGAGGCAATCATCATCCCAATTCGACCAACCAATGGCGAGAACATTTTTGCGTTCCTGTTGATTGGTATTAATCCTCGGAGAGCGTATGACGAGGATTACAAAATGTTTGCACATATGCTAAACCGTCAACTAGCCACTTCGTTGGCTTCTTTCTTACTATTCGAAGAAGAGGTACGACGAAATAAAAAGGCGGCAGAGGCTGCTGAACTACAACGCGAAGCTCTTAGCCATCAACTCGAACTGCAGGCGAGCCGTATGCGTCGCATGACAGAACTTTCCCCGTTAGGCATGTACTTGTTTGATCCCGATGGTGTTCTTTTGGAAGCTAATGAGCGCTTCTATGAAATGACTGGGCACCCTAGGGATGAGAGCAGTCCGCTTGAGTTCTTGAATTATATGGCTGATCCCGAAAGCCAAGAAAAAGCCCGGTCTATGTGGCAGGACGTTCTGATAGACAGTAAAATGCGACAAGAAGAGCTTCGAATCAATAATCCTAACTATGTTCCTCGCGACCTTACAGGGGAACCTATAGAATACTGGGTTTTGGCTTCCACTCAGCCAGAAATCGGTTCCGACGGACGGATCCGCTCAGTCATGGGCTCAATCGCAGACATCTCCCAATTGAAATGGGCCCAAGGTCTTCAAGATCGGCGGTTGCAAGAAGCTGAGGAAACAAAACGGCAGCAAAATGAGTTCATCGATATCACGAGCCATGAAATGCGCAATCCTCTTTCCGCTATTCTAATATGTGCTGACGGTATCCGCGATTCGCTATCCACCGGCGCTGATAACAAGACCATTGAGGAATGCATTGAGGCGGCTAACAACATCGCTCTCTGTGTGCAGCACCAGAAGTCCATCGTGGATGACATTTTAACCATCTCCAAATTAGACTCGAATCTATTGCTCATTACGCCAGTACCTGTGCAGCCCTTCGCCATTATACATCGCGCCATGTCAATGTTTAAACCGGAAGTCCAAGCCAAAGATATACAATTCCATTACTATCCAGACACGTCTCTCGAAAAATTGGGCGTGAATTGGGTCAATCTCGATCCCAGCCGACTGCTTCAAATTACCGTCAATCTGATAACCAACGCGATCAAATTTACTCAGGGATCATCTACGAGGACGATATCAGTACGCCTTGGTGCATCTGTGGAACAGCCTGTGGTCCATGATGAGGCTTTCCAATATGTACCCACCCGTAATAAACATATTGACGTCACATCTGGCGAAGAATGGGGTGATGGCGAGGTACTCTACATTCGGGTCGACGTGGAAGACACTGGCTGTGGACTCACCGACGAGGAAAGGCGCGTTCTTTTCGGACGGTTCGCTCAGGCATCACCAAGAACTCATGCTCATTACGGAGGGAGTGGGCTAGGTCTATTCATTTCCAGACAGCTTGCAGAGCTCCATGGAGGCAGAATTGGTGTATCATCTGTCTCCGGCGTAGGAAGTACGTTCGGCTTCTATATACAGACGCGGCGGGCGCCCGCGGAAGACAGGCCAGCACTATCACTTCTGAACCATACAAGCCCACAGAAAAGTCCAGATGCCGAACGTGTCCTTGGTAAACCAAACCCGCCTGCCCTCGTCCATACTACGTCCAGTCCTGCTGCTCTCCCTCCTCGAGCGATATCTAAAGAAGGTGGCACGCTCTCCTCTGACGCTCTTCATGTATTGATCGTGGAGGATAACCTAGTAAATCAACGGGTTCTATCAAAGCAGCTTCAAAAGTCCGGCTGTATTGTATACACGGCTGACAACGGTATTCACGCACTCAGACATCTTACAACAACTGCTTTTCGGACACCCGGTGGCACGCCTCTTTCTGTGATCTTGATGGACCTCGAGATGCCGGAAATGGATGGACTGACTTGCGTTGAGAAAATCCGCGACATGGAGTCAAGTGGTGAAATAAAAGGACATGTACCCGTTATCGCAGTTACAGCAAACGTTCGAGATGAGCAGATGAAGACAGCAGTAGAACGTGGCATGGATGATGTTGTGAGCAAACCATTCCGAATACCGGAAGTACTTGCCAAAATCAGGGCGGTGCTAAATCGCCTCGAGAATAAGGAGGGTAAGGCATGAAACCCTCGTGTACCGTTTCCTTCACTTAAATATCAACATTGACTATCTCTGACCTTACGAGGGGTTGGCTCGACTGTTTCAGGAGTTTCTAAGACGTTTGCAGGACATCGCTTTCTTTTCACTACCAGTTTTACCTTACATAGAGGTTTTGAGTTTATCAGTGACCGCAGAACGACATTTTGCAGTTACATTCATAGCACACGTGATCTCTTCGAACGCTTTTGCGATGTTTCATTGGGCAACATATGGTTTATGTTGTTGCTCAGGTTTTAGAAAATAGATGCAATAATAATACTCCTTTTAAAACGCAATTCTCCGTGAATATTGTCAAACAATGTCTTCAAATATATCAGGTTGAAAAATTTTGTCATTCCCTCATTTGTTAATTTCAGTCCACAGTGTCAGTCCTTATTAAAGATGTTTCAATATAGTAGTATTCACCCTCGGCGTTTACCTACGAAAAAATGTATCTTGAATATAGGAACGAACAACATAACAAAAAACAAACTCCGCCAATGGACTCGCTACAATAAGCAAAAGTGCTTACAATCGAGATTTGATAGGGAGTTGGGACTCCACCGAAGAAGTTTGAGCTAGTAATCGGCTATTTGATACGTCGAACAACGGGTCCGAACTGACCGTGGCCCGAATGCGGCAACCAAAATACTCAATCTCAACTGCTTGTCCCTCTCTTACCCTGGCGGGTAGCCAAGCGAATGCAACGGGCTTTCTGACCGTGAAGCCAAATGCAGCAGTAGTAACATAACCAACTGCCTTGTTATCAAGAAATACAGGCTCTTTCCCAAGAACCACAGATTGTCCGTCATCGATGGTCAGACAATGGAGACGCTTAGATGGTGTTTGTTTGATAAGACGTTGGAGTGCAGCCTTGCCAACGAAGTCCTCTTTATTCATATCCACAGCATATGCGATGCCGGCTTCAAAGGGGCTATGCTCCGTTGTCATATCAGATCCGTACGTTCGATAGCCTTTCTCAATGCGCAGTGAATTGAGAGCAGCGCGACCAGCCGCCACAATACCATGCAGTTTGCCAGATTGCATTATTGAATCCCACAATCGTTGGCCATATTCAGCACTAGTTTGGATCTCCCAGCCTAGTTCACCAACATACGATTTGCGAAATGCAAGAACGGGAATCCCGGCAACAGTTGCTTTGATAACATGAAAGTAAGGAAGTCCTTTGTTGGAGAAGTCATCCGTGCTGAGGCTGTCGATAACCTCGCGGGAGCGCGGTCCCCAAAGCCCCATGCAGCACGTGGCGCCGGTAATGTCACGGATCTGAACGTATTGCTTAGAGTGCTTGCGGTGAAGTAGAGCCTCACGGTTCAGATAGTGTAAATCAACAGCCGTATTTGCACCCACTTGGTATACATCTTTCTCCAATCTCGAAACGAAGACGTCGCTTTTGATGCCACCTTGTTCATCCAGAAGTAAGGTATATGTGATTGTCCCGGGGCTCTTAGTGATGTCGCTGGTAGTTAAACGTTGAAGGAGATCTTGAGCCCCTGGTCCAAATACCTCGAAGCGATGAAATGCGGTCATATCATATACAGCAACAGCGTTGCGCGTCTTCCAGGCTTCGACTGCTGATATTGGGGAGTAGTGTTGCGCAGTCCATGCATCGCGCTCTACCGGTTGCCAATTTGCAGGTAGATACGGTAAAAGGTCTTTATTCGCTTCGTACCAGAATGGACGCTCCCAACCACCCACTTCAAGAAAATAAGCACCCAATTCCCGCTGCCTTGTATTAAAAGGACTTAGGCGGAGATTGCGGGGCGATATTTTGGGTGCCAGAGGATGAATGATATCGTAGACCTCCACGAAGTTTTGCTGCGATGTTTCACTGACATATTCCTTGCTCAATTGGATTTCTTCAAAGCGAGAGAGTTCACAATCGGCCAAATCGGTCTCGGATCGGCCTGTGGTGAGCAATTCAGCGACCGCTCGCGCGACGCCCGCTGAATGCGTAACCCAAACCGCTTCAGCAACATAAAACCCTTCCACGTTGGGTGCTCGACCAACTATAGGACCGCCGTCAGGAGTGAAAGAAAAGATACCGTTGAATCCGTCAGCTATGTGAGTTTGTCTAAGAACGGGCAACAGCTTTTGTGACTCGTTCCAAGCCGTCTCAAAATCCTTGGGGGTGAAATTCAAACGAGAGGGCATATTCTTTTCGTCTACATGTTTTCCAGTCACTCCAAGATCCGAAGCTCTTATGGGCATTGGCCTATGGCCATAGTATCCGATACCGTACTGGTCGCCGTGTTCTCTGTAGTAAAGATCTTGATCCTGATGACGTAGAATGGGCAGTGTAGCGTTCATTCCATTGATGTTGCTATTAAGCTCTCGTCCTTTAAGACTATGCACAGCGGTTGTTTTTGCGTACTGGTGGGCCAATGGTAGCAAGGGAACTTGCAACCCTACCATGGCTCCGATCTCTACGCCCCAGAAACCAGCGCAAGAGATGATTATGTCTGCAGGAATGTTACCGTTCGGTGTTGTGACGCCAGTTACTCGACCTTGAGCTCTTTCGATCCCAGTCACTGGCGTTGATGGAATGTACGTAACGCCGGCTGCAGAAGTGCGTTCGATGAGGAGTTGGGTCGCCCGCGCTGCGAGAGCGAGGCCATCGCTCGGAATGTGCAATCCTCCTAATATCAATTCTGGATTCAGAAGTGGATATAGTTGAATACACTCTTCTGCGGTAATGATCCTTGCATCAACCCCCCATGATGATGCATATCCGTGTTTTCTTTTGAGCTCTTCCATCCGCTCCGGTGTTGTTGCTACCTCGAGGCCCCCAACCTGGTTGAAGCAACTCTGTCCATCCTGACTGATCGATAACAGTTTTTCCACTGTATATTGTGCAAACTTTGTCATGGTTTTGGATGGATTGGTTTGAAAGACTAGGCCTGGCGCATGCGATGTAGAGCCGCCGGGCATTTGCAGTGGCCCTTGTTCCACGACTGTAATATTTCTCCATCCTCGTTGTACCAGCTCGTCCGCGAGATTAGTACCCACTATTCCAGCCCCTATGATAACAACTCGCTGAGAAGAGGATTCCATAATGATTTGGATATAGATTGGTGCGAAGTTGGGATCATTGCCCTTTTCAAGAGCTATCGGACATGAACGCGCTGCGGGCACAACATTGTAAATATCGACATATAGCTCCCGTAAAACCGGGCATGTAATTTCTTTACCCACGACAGTTTGGAAGTGCGGTACCGTTGCAAAGCGAGGATATGGATGAGCATCCGAACTACGCTTCTACGTTCATTTTTTCCAAAACAAGTTTAGTGCAATACTGGTGTGCGGAGTCTCTCCACCTCACTACAACCACTGCACGTCAGAAATTGATCAATATAGCGGGAAGAGCTAAAGAGACATTTCCCGACGATAATTAGCTTATGGACACCGATAAGTGTTTCGTTCTACCATTTGTTTGATTCACTGGCGTATTGCTGAATACGCACGATAAGAAAAACAGAACGATGTTCCACCACGGCCTTGCCCCAATGGGTTATAGATAGGACACACCAAGAAAATGTCCAAGGATGGGATTTCAAGCGTTATGTGTGATTCATACAATGATATCGGCCTGAACTAGGTACACACCATCCAGAGGCTAACTCTGTGAAACGCCACATGGATACACTTAAAAAGGGCATTGAGACTGGTATCAATCTTCCCTATTCTATCCTGGTTGAAATGATCAGGTTCACACATACCGTACTTGAACAGCTTTAAACTATATTTAAACAACATTACATGTATTACAGATGTAGCACCTAAATAAATATGTTAGACTGATGACCGTAGTGCCCTTGAACACTTATCGTAAAGACCTAAGCTCAATATTGCAGCTTGGGACTGAGAAAGAATTCGGACCGATTTGTTTATCATACTTTGTTCTTTGTGGGAAATCAGACCTAGCGTTAATGAGGTACGTGATAGAATTGAAACAAAGGAGGGTACTTCGCATAAATGCCCTCCAAAACCTCGATCTGAGCCATGCCCGCTATCATACATGGAGATATAGAAACTAAGTATCTTTCAATCTTCAATAGGGACGGATATTCTTCTACTCGGAATTCTCCAATCTTTTCAATAATATTTTTGATGTGCATAAGAGTAACGTGGCGAAAAGAACGAAGGTGTCTAACACCTAGGCACATGAACACAATATCTTATGCTCGGCTCATAACTGATAGCTAGACCAATGAAAATAAACGATTTCAAGCATACAATAACTACATTGTAATCCAGTGGCGTAACGCCCCGCTGAAGAGTCACAGATGAGCGGAGCTAAGGTCTGGAAGATGGACCCGATTTCCGTTTTAGGTTCGATTTCACTCAATGCTTAAGCACTGATTAGCCATATCGGGATAATAATAGTGCGGGTGTGGCAGTGGTCAACGCTGTGCTTGATATGAGAATGGACAGCATTTCCCCATGGGGTGCAGCTAGTATCGATGCCGGGTAGACATTATCTCACGGTCAGGTGGAGATACATGGTAGGCGGAAGGATTGCAAATCGTTGGTTTCGATTGAAATAATCCAAATTGAGCTTAAAAGAGACGCCATCCAACCTCCCTTCTCATCGATTCAAACTTGAAGCTCCATTTCCACCTAAACACTTCCTCACCTCACAGAGGGCTTACACGTTTTTTGAATCCCTCGGTTCTAGCCGAACAAACGTCCACATCTTTTAGGATGGCTACATCTCTTCGTAACTATTTTGGGCTCGGCCAACAAGCCGTACCAAAACCCAAAGAACCCGAAGCTGTCCGCGCTCTGCCTGCAAACTGGTACACCTCTCAAGAGATGTACGAATTGGAACGGCGATCTATATGGTCACGAAAATGGCTTATCATGACCCATCAAGTTCGCCTCAAAGATTCTGGCGACTTTCTTCGCTACAAGCTTGGTGGCTTCGACTTCATCATTACCCGTGATCGATCAGGAAACATCTCGGCATTCCACAATGTCTGCAGGCACCGTGCCTACCCGGTCATCGAGCAAGATCAAGGCACAGCAAAGATATTTTCATGCAGATATCATGGCTGGTCTTACAGTCTAAATGGTAAACTTGCAAAAGCCCCCGGGTACCAAGATCTTCCAGGTTTCAGCAAGTCTGAGAACGGACTCCTTCCCATTCATACCAGGGTCGACGTCAACGGATTTATATGGGTAAATCTAGATGGAAAAGCAGAGCCCGAGATTTCTTGGGAAGAAGATTTCGATGGCGTTGATAAGCAGGACCGGTTTCGAGACTTTGATTTTGACAATTATGATTTTGATCACATTTGGGCAATCGATGCCGATTATAATTGGAAGATTGCTGCCGACAACTACAACGAGTGCTACCATTGCAAAACCACACACCCCGACATTGGAGCCGTGGCAAATCTAGCAACGTATGATGTGTACCCGAAGGCAGCTCATATCCAGCACGATGCGTCGACCACTGCCGCGCAAAGAGCAAACGGCCTAAATATTGCTTCAACCTACTACTGGCCTCACGCTTCATCGACAGTCTCGTAAGTTCCACTTCCCCTCTTCCCTCTTGAAATCTTAAATAATTACTAACCCTCATCCTCAGCCCTCATTTTTTCTTTATGCAGAAATTCATGCCCACCTCGCCCACTACAACTCACGTCTACTACGAAGTCTACCGGAACCGGCACTCGTCAGAGCAAGACTTTCAAACCATTAATGAGATGTACAAGCGCATTATGTCCGAAGACAAGGAGCTCTGCAACCTCGCCCAGAAGAACCTTAATGCAGGTGTTTTCATCAATGGCGAACTCCACCCGCACATGGAAAAGGGACCACTCTATTTCCAGAAGGTATGCAGGGAGATTGTGGTAGAGTGGCATGCTCGTGAGAAGAAGGCGGGCCACGAAATCTGGCCAGCAAGGCAGGTGCTACCAGGTAAAGCGGAGCAAGCCAACGAAGATGTTGACTTCTGTGAGGGTCTTTCATGTGGGAAGGAGCGAAGTGATAGCTTGGTGTGGTAATTGCGAGGGACGACTACCAGTTTGGATATTTTGTGAAGTATCACCATAGCCGGGCGTTGGGGACAGAGGGTTTCATTTCTTGGACAGTCTTTTTGTTAATTACGATTCGTTCAACTTAGCCATTGTTGTGGCTACATGCAACACTTCCTCGCGAAGCTAATATGCAACTATCATATCTAATAACCTATCTTTCGGATTGATGCAACCCCTCCACGCTGGTGAGAATGTATTGGTATAGGATCTCTCCTATCACCTAAAGAATGCAACTTAAGAGGTCAAAATCTCTGGCAAAGGTTTCGCGTTTTCTTGTTCAGGCCGCGTGCAGGGATTTCGTGACCTCCCATCAAATGTCCGCACTCGATTTCTCCTTTTATCACATTCACTTTGCCCCGCTCTGTTATCACAGACTTTAAATTTGCGATACAATCATGTTCTCACGTTGGTTTAATGGCGCGTGTGACTCTATGTACTTTGCATCCTAATCGGGAAATATTTACCACTGCACTTATCGGCCCTCTCAAATCCCGTTACGACCACACAACACGATGCATGTGTTTCATTTGTGCTACCAATATTACAACTCTGCCGTTATTCCTTGCTTATTTTTTTTTTTTTGGCAATGACATCGCAAAGATATGTGCTGTGCCAGGAAGGGGAAAAACAAACCTGCATATATGAGGTATTCAGGGTACGATATGTCATCTAAGCATTTCTTGTATATGATGTATGTGATTAGTTCCCGCCCTGTAAGAATGTATAGATATACCACCAAATGGCCGTACACGACATTGAAACACATGGGAATGATATCTTGCATGTTGCACAATGGATGTATTTGATTTTCGTCATGTGCAGTATCTTCGCGTCGACGTTGAGAAACGCAGGCCAGTCGGGTTACCGTTTGATAGTTTATCAGAAATTATCCATGGTTCATATCACAACGTAATGGTGTATGTAATGCTCCATTGGAGTTTTGAAAGCCATGCGTTTTTTTATCTTTTCTTTTTTCTTTTTGGTGTTCATCAACAACCACCTCCCAATCACAACGTTGACTCGTCAGGTAGGAGACCATTTCTCCATTTGAGAGCGGCGTGTTTGTTTGCCCATTCCAGTACTGCGTCGTAATCGACGCATTCGTGTTCAGAACCCTGACCAGGCCCTTGCTCCGTTTTCCCCTCCAAGGTTGTGTCGGCATTGCACATCAATCCCTGACGCAGGTAGCTGAAGCAGTGAACTGAATGATGGGCTACCTCCTCTGTTAGTTCGACCCCACCATAACCCTGTTGAAAATGTTCTGCGAGGTAGGAGAGGCAGTGGAGTTGATGGAATACAGTGATCATGTAGCCGGGACCATCAGTATGGCGGTCGATTGCAATAGTGTAGGGAGTTGGAAGATCATAAGCAGAAGGGTCGGGCAAACTGATATATCCTCGGGAATCTGTGGAAGGGCGTTACTTAGAGAATTGTCGGAATTGAGCTTGGAACGTTGTGAGCGTACGTACCTGAGCTTAGCTCGATCCAATTATGGAGCGTTTGCAGTGTCAACGTCTCGTTAAAGAACATGTCCTCACGTAGATATTTGGGATTGTTGAGGAAGGTGTATATTTTTTTTGGAACTGCAGATAGTGAGCATTTTGAAATCCAGAGATCAGTCGCAATATGGGCTTACACTTTGGCACAGGCGTTTTCCTAATGGTATCTCTTGTTGACGGCCACAAAACTAGCAGCACTAGGATTGTCGCTGCCATTGAGAGCTCCAGAAGCAGTCGCGGATTGAACATCGATCGCCAGTTTAATCCCTGTTTCTGAGGAGAAGTGACTGGAACATCTTCATTGCTTGGCGCGTCCGAGAGAAATGCCTGCTCTTCCTCGTCGAATTCTTTCTTGTCGGGTTTCATTTCGTGATGGCAGACTGAATATCTAAGACTGCACGGGCAAATTAAGACTGGAGCTGGGGGGAAGGGCCTCGGAACGTGTTATATCACGCTTTGAGTGGCGTTTGTTCCGGAAGAAGCTAGCCGGTTAATATGCAGTAAATGATGCTGCGACAGCGCGTGATATCCAGCGGTTAAACAGGGTATTCGAATGTTCAGACAGTGAAGGTCATTACGAAGCAAGAGATAGAGTTCTTGAAGACGTGATGGAACACTGAAAAGAAGAACTTGTACGCCTTTTGTCCAGCCTGTAATGCCTATGGAGTGATCTCAATGTACATGGGGGGATGGTGAAACGACGTTTATTAAAGGGCGAAGCCATTAGTATGACGGCCCCAAAATTTCGCGATAACGTTATATGATTGTGCGCTGAAGAAGGATGATGAATATTCAATATTTTATGTCAATGTCTTCAGATAGTTGTCGCTCCGTACGATAGGAATATTCGTTTTGTTTTTCTCGAGTCGGATAGATCGTTCCTCAATATGTAACGCATACACAAGCAGACAATCGTGACATGATAATTGGTATTGAAGAGCACAAGCTGTTTATCGAGAAGGATTGTTTTTCTCCGGATGAAAACTATAGCACGCAAGAGTGACGATGAACAGATCACAAATGATCAGCGCGTTGTGGAAGTTGAGGTGGTGCACAATTGACGTACCTAGGTAGGCACTGACTAAGCCAATGAAACAAACCAACCTCCGCTCCGGTGGTTCTCCGCCGAGCTTGAACTTTTGGAGCTGCCTGGCCCGGCGTCACTCAAGAGCGCAACCTTCCACTCGAATATCAAGCCCCCCTCTCCATAATGGCCTCGCCCAATCGCTTGGTCGCCTCCACGGCTTCAAGTCTCGCACGCTCATCACGGTTTCCGCTTACCTCAAGAATAGCATACCCAGCCTTCCACACCGCCGCCGTCCGCGCCTTCAGCCAGACCTCGACAACCTGTGCCCTCTCTACGCTTTCTCAATCAAACTCCTCTGGGCCACCAACCTATTTCCAGTCCACAAAAAGCCTCCCTGCGAACACGATCATCCGCTTCGTACCGCAACAAACAGCATGGATCGTGGAGCGCATGGGCAAGTTTAGCAGGATACTGGAACCTGGTCTTGCAGTCTTGATGCCTGTAATCGATCGCATCGCCTACGTGAAAAGCTTAAAAGAAAATGCAATGGAGATTCCCAGTCAGAGCGCCATCACGGCCGACAACGTCACACTAGAGCTTGATGGAGTGCTGTACACCAGAGTGTTTGACGCATACAAGGCGAGGTGAGCTCTTTGCGGTCTCTTTACCTATTAAAATAGAACCAAAGCTGACGCATCATAGCTATGGGGTAGAAGACGCCGAATACGCCATTTCACAACTCGCTCAAACTACCATGCGTTCCGAAATCGGTCAATTGTCTCTCGATCACGTTCTCAAGGAGCGTGCCAACCTCAATGCGAACATCACCGCCGCCATCAATGAGGCCGCCCAGGATTGGGGTGTTACGTGCCTGCGTTATGAGATCCGCGATATTCATGCACCGGAGCCAGTCGTCGAAGCCATGCACCGACAAGTCACTGCTGAGCGTTCCAAACGCGCCGAAATCCTTGAGTCAGAGGGTCAAAGACAATCCGCTATCAACGTGGCAGAAGGAAAGAAACAGTCGGTGATTCTGGCGTCCGAGGCGTTGCGGGCCGAACAGATCAATATGGCGAGCGGAGAGGCTGAGGCAATTCTGCTCAAAGCACAAGCAACGGCCAGCGGCATCGACGCTGTAGCACGTTCCATCGCCCAAGGCCAAGATGCCGCCCAGAGCGCGGTCTCGCTCTCTGTCGCTGAGAAGTACGTCGACGCGTTCGCGAACCTGGCCAAGGAGGGCAATAGCGTCATTGTGCCTGGCAACGTAGGCGATATCGGCGGTATGATTGCCAGCGCCATGGCTGTATATGGAAAGGTTAACAGCGCAAACGCGAAAGGCGTTGCCAGTGAATTGGTACAAGGAGGTCCCGGGTCCACTAGAGCGAGCAAAAAGATCGCCGAGTTGGAGGCTGAAGTCGCTGCGGCGGAGAACAACACAAGTGATGTGCAAAGCGCCATCAACAAGGCTATGGATCAGCGATTGAATAAGAACTAACTTTAAAAGAGTGTGGTGCGAAGGGGAAAGCAAAGTTGAGGGCAGAAAGGGAAGATCAGAAGACGAGATTCGACTTGTACTTTATCACCGTCTGTATCAATAGGTTTTGGTCGCGATTTGGTATACATGGAACGAAAAGAAAGCATCTACAAAAGTGGGTTTTGTTTATTGACAGCGACAGAGGGACAGTGTATGCACAAGCCCTTCTCTGTTGCTGAGGCGACTTTTCCACTCTGTGCATAGGTTGGTTCCTCAATCTACGAATTGAAGGTAATCGAGTCGATGGATTCATCGAATCAAAGAATGGTATAGGGTATGAATGGCTGGAGGGTGTGCTTAATGCAATATAGCTCAGTCCTAAATTTTATCCCTCTCAGAATCAAAGCCGCCCGACAACTTCAGCAATTAATCCAGCGATTTGTCGACCATCCCTCCAGACGAAATCATGCGTGCCCTTCAGCTCTTTCAATTCCACCACCCTCTTCTCCGTGACCATTTCGTCATCGGCATCACGCCCCTTCACCTTGGACCACCCCTGCTCTTCCAACCTCCTCATCAAAACCTCTCCTTGCTCCCTCTCCACTAATTCATCCTCTCCGCTATACCCGACTATAATCAGCTTCCCGTCCACCCACGTCTGCAGCTTATAGTCTCCAGCAACAGGCGACACGTTTTCATAGACGACGCCGTCCGGGTCCTCGCCGAACGCGCCACGCGCGAGGTCACGGTAGATCTGCGCTATGTGCTCCGGGCACGAGGGGGGTTCGTGATTGGTGAGGAGGCGCGGGAGCGAGTAGATGCCTTCGAGGAGGATGAGGGCCTCGAGGCCTTGGTTCCGCTTCTCCACGTCGAATCCGAATCCTTGTTCTAAGAAGGAAGATGTGGAAGAGGGGGACAAGCCTATGCCAGCGATATAATGCAGTAGCATGGTCGCGCCGCATGAATGTCCAACCCCGACCCAGCGCTTGACATTGTGCTCTCTTTTGACGTGCGCGACAGCGGCCGCGAGGTCGCGTACATGCTCTGGATGGCGGACGTTGCGCTGGTCATCGGCAGGGTCGCTGGGCGCGGTGGGGTGCGCTGGGTACGGGGATAGGCGGTAATCGATGCTCAGGACGCCCGCGAAGCGTGCGGGGTCTGCGAGTGCTGGTGCGTGTTCGAAGAGGGTGGTGAGGTGATGCAGCGTGGGGAGGATGTTTGCGCTTGATTGAAGCGGGTCGCGCCAGGCGCCTATTGTATGGAAAGGACCCCACGGGGGGGGCACAGAGTCAGTTTAGGATCCACAGAGCACACATTCCTTCAAGCTTCACGATGCACTGCACCAAGCCGACGCCACGTGGGGTCTGTGTATCCAATGTTACGTTGGAGTCGTGACTAGGATATTGGTGTACTCACCACCATGAACGTACAAGATCCATAAGGGTGGTTGTTGTTGTTGTTGTTGTTGTTGTAGCGATGTGGATAGAGACGGGGTCGGAGCTGTTGGAGAAGGAGTGCGCCAGATGGTGTATGTTTGGAGGCGGCCGGGGCCGTAGTGAAGCGGTTCTTCCCGCGTTTCTGACGGCATCTTGCCAGTTAGAGGTGAGATGGATGTGATATTCGACCGGGGAGACTTTTGCGGACTGCTGCCTTTGGATGTAGGTTCGAAATTGTTCATGAATTGTGGGGTATTGCGGGGTTGCGTGTTGTCCCTCCCTACTTATTCTCGGAAGGGTTGTTATGGTGTCCGCAGTACATTACCTGACACTAGTCCAATCAGGTATATTCTTAACTTCTTAACATCTTTTCAACATCACGATTGCATTTGTAAAGAGGGGTAGAAGCAGTAATGTTCCGATTTTTTTTTGTATTACAGGCAGCTGTATAAAGCAACCAAGATCACATTTCCATCTCAAATTACCAAGTACGACGTTGTGAATTATTCATCAGCAATGCAACTGCCCAGGCATACCAGCCATGCGCCAAAATGCAATGCAGACCCAGAGGTATCTTAAGGAACGGACAGCGGACTACCCACCATCATGACGCAACCAAAGTTTTGTGAAGACCATTGAAAGAATATGACTCGAAAATAACAAATGCAAAGTGCGCTCGAAGCCGCTTACAAGAAGGCAGCGACGAAAGCACCGGCACCGATCAAAGAACCAGCAACCTTCATGGTAGGGGCAGCAGCACCTGAAGAACCAGTGGGGCTGCCAGACTGGTTAGAGCCAGAGCCAGAGCCAGAGGGATTGGAGCCGGAACGAGAGCCGGTGGCAGAGCCGCTGCCACTGCCGCTGCCGCTGGCGTCTGATCCGCTCGCGCTCGCGGGGGCACCGATAACGGCCGTGGTGGAGTTGGCGGCAGAAACGGTGAAAGTAGCAGTCTGGTTGGTGCCCGGAATGCCCTGGGTGATGGTGTGGATGCCAGAGTTGCCGACAGCTGGGATGGTGATGTAGGGAGGAAGAGAGGTGACCAGGGGAGGCTGGCTAGAGGCGGCAGCGGGTTGGTTGGGCTGGGAGCTGGCGGCCGCAGGCATTCCCGTCACAACACCGAGGGAGTTTGTCTGCTGGAGGTAGCTGGTCTGGGGGTAGGCATCCGAGTTGGACTGTGGGGGATTGGGTTAGCAAATTGGACATAGGAAACGATGATAGGCTTTTGAAAAGAGGGCAAACTTACAGAAGCCTGAGCAGCCACGGCGGCGGCGAAAGCAGAGACGAAGACGTAGGAACGCATCTTGATTGACGGAGGGATTGCTTTTGAAGGTTGGTGGTGGTGGTGTGTATTAATAAGTTTAAGTTGCAGCGAATGTGGGTGGGACGAGTATGTATTAAGATAAATAAAAAAACACACGAGGTGGACTTGATTGAGCGAAAGTGGTGAGACGGAGAGGATGGAGCAGAGAAGGGGAGCCGGAGGTGAGGGCGACGCGTCCTGCCCTTTTATTGCTTTTGAGTTTTGGGAGCTGGGGCCCCTGTCCGGTGGCGTGTTTGGCCGCAGATGAGCTTTCTTGGTCCTGCGTTGCTTTTGCAGCTTGCTTTGCGGTGCGCTGCGCTGCGCTGCGCTGCGCTGCTGACTTCTCCCTCTTTCCGCCCCCTGTTGGTTCCCTTGTTCCCTGCTCCCTGTTCCCTGCTCCCTGCTCCTTGCTCCCATCCTGGCCCAGCAACGGACCTAGCGAATCGCGCCGCGCTAGCCGTCTACGGCCGTCCGATGTGAATGTCAACATCGACTGGCCCCGTCCAAGTTGCGGGCTGCCAATATTATTTTTCTCTTACGTGATTATGTTATTTCTGAGCGGTTGGCTCGTCGCAGTGGTTTTTGTTTCTCTTTCTCTGCCTGTTGCAGATGGATAGGTAGTACGTACATGTATTATTATTATTAGGCCGCCGCGTCATTCAGCCTTCGCTCTGGCCAACGCCTTGACTTCAGCCCTTCATTCACTTCCCCATTCCCCAGGGCCCACTGTACAGTACGTGCTCCATCCACCATCGATGGCATCCATCCACCTTTCCATTCTAGTCCCGCATGGCAATGGCCTGGTCTTTTTCTTCCCCACACCCACCTCGCAATCAATACGCACCCTAGCTAGCGAGCGACGTGGTTGGCTGAGAGACAGAGTACAAGTTGTTGCGTCAAGTTACTGTGTGTGGCAGTGGCAGTGGAGTAAAGCAGAAACCCCGGCCAAATTTAGAACCGCCCGTCTAGCCTTACGCATGCAGCCTGGGCCATCCATCCATCAGATTCCATCTCCATTTTCCACTGCCCGCCTACTGGTGGCCACGCCTCCTTTTCTTGTCCATATATATATTCTTGCCATTACTCATCAATAGACTCCCTACATATACATGTATTGCAGTTGACTGCATTCTCCATTGCAGGAGACGTGGATTTGGAAATGACTGCGTCGTGTCACACTGTCACCCCTTGTGGCCGATCCATCGCCAAATCCCATCTTCCTTCTTTCGGGCCATGCGCCCCGTCCCATCCCATGTCATGTCCAATATTGCTTGACCCATTGCGTTTATGCTGCGAGTCAACAAACGCAACTCTTCCTTGCCGTTTGATCGAACCGTCTGTCTCCCTTGCGTGCTTGGTTTTCCGTTTCCTCTTTTTTCTTGTTTTTTCTCATCCTTTTCTTTTTTTTGGCCATCTTTTTGCGTTTCCTGCCCAAATCACATCACACCATGCAAACACTGCCTGGTGCTCTTCCTTGTGTAGGGGTACGACTTACACCCGCGACATGTCCAAGGATTCAATAACGATCAGCAACGGTCGTACGCCACGTTTTACACCAACCGGACATTTACACATCCTTTTCCTTCCACCTCGTGTCGCTCATTTTCCACTCTCACACATGACACTTTGACACGTCCCTTTTCGGACCAGTCCTGATACACCACCTCCAGGCTCTAGGCCTTATACCGCGCACACACAGCATTACGTTATATGTATTTTCCAAGGGCTAAGAAGAATCAGGCGTACCACATCGTTCCTTTCCTCTTTCTCGCCCTGTTCGCTGCAAGGTAGAAATGAAAAGAAGGAGAGGAAATAGAAGAACGCTCGGATCACTAACGACATGTGCAATCATCAAGTTCATCTTCTTCAGCCATCACCCCTAATTACCAAATCTCACCAACAATCCAGCACCGTCGTCTTCCCCCGCCCCCGCAGACTTTCTAATAATATTCTCATGCGTGTTATCATGCGGAGTTACGAGCCGAATGGTGATGTAGACATCATACACCATGACGACGACTTTGATCTGGGGCACACGAAAGCATGTATGCGCGTGCGTACCCGATTGTTGGGTGCGACACGACCATCGCCTGCCTACCTATACATACGTATGTAATGACTGCGAGTTTACATAGTCAGGCAGGCCGCAGGCATGCAGTCAGACGGGAAAAGCAGTACGGCCTGTGTGCACACTGCATAATTTCATTGTTTCATCCATTTGAATCAACCGTGCAAGCGCTCGCGAACCTTCAAATGTTGAATTTACCAAAGTAACTGTCTTTCCACGTGAGTCCTCGGATTCGCCCCCTTTCACATGCTCACCCGCCTACATGTGCCAGGCTCGCTTGCACCTTCACAGTGGTAACTACATATAATCAGGAGGAGAGCTGGATAATGGACGAGGCACGGGGTTGGTAAAGACACAAGGAATGTGTACGCTTTTTTTTTTCCTTGAATGATAGTGACGATATGTTTCCAATGCATGTGTCCACATTGACAACGGCTATAACGCTCGAGCGTCTTCCAATCCCGTTACTTTTGTTCTCTCCTTGCCTTGCCTGTCTCATTCTCCACCTCCCCATTTCCCCTTCACAGGAGACCCGCCTCTCCCTGTATGTTTCTTTCTCTCTACCTTGGGTATCAAGTTTGCACGACTCTAACAAAGACCTCCCTACGCTCGAAAAAAAAATTAAAGATAAATAAGAAGGTAAGTTCTCCCCCCTGGGTGATAAAAAAGGTAAACGGAAGATTCTCCAATACGATCCTTGGTACTCACAAGCAGCGCGCCATCCTCACAAAACCCCCAAACTGCCAAAGGGATCTGCGATCGAAACGCAATCGATATGCCCGCTAGACGATCTTCCTGTTCATCGGCCCAGTCTACTTCCATTGTCCAAGCTCCGGATTTGCTCCTGGATTTCGCATCTTGACGCGTATACGGGTGGGGAGATGCCCCGTACTACGTGTTGCAGCTGCTGAATCAACATTTGAAAATGATCAATGGAGCCTCGGATCCTATTACAGCGATCGGTGGCTCCACTTGATCATGTTCCGTTCCGAGCTTCAGCTTCTTTGTGGGCGCGATTTCGCATGTATACAGCGTTACATCCTGCAAATTCATCCATCATCATCGCTCATCAGACCTCGAAGTAGCTCATTGTTCGTGATCAAAAATTCGAGGAAATTGGCTGCCTCCGTCAACACACCGCTCTTGCTGAGCCCTCCACTTCGGATTTCAGGAACGAGTTCAGCAAGATCGTCGAAGCCGCGCTTGATGAGGTTACGCCGTTTTTGCTCGGAAAGGATGTGATTGTTACGTTTCTGCTCCTCGGATAAATTTTCGCGTTGGAGCTTCTGCGTGGCCACAGACCCTCGTTTCTTCTTGCTTACTCTATCATCTACAGAAGCCTTGCGATTCTTGCCGCCCGCCGCAGGTGCTGCTTTTCTCTTCCCATTTCTCACAGCCATCTTGCCTTTTCGTTTCTTCTTAGCGGGCATTTCCTCGCCCTCTTCCTCTCCGGAAGAGGCATCCTCTGACTGGCCCTCCTCCTCGCTTGGTATGTCGCCTTGTGGGTTCTTGAATGCTACTGGGCTCTTGAGGCTGGACCCACTCGCGCTAACATTGACCGGCCTTGCTAGGGGCTGAGCATGCTGCAGCTCCGCAATCAAGCGGCTAGTCACATGCTCCTCTGTCTCTTCTTTTGAAGACACTTGAAAGCCGGTCTCGTTGAACGAGCTATCAGTTCCATAAGTGTATGTTCGTTTGAGTGTTGGCCTTATTAACCCCAACTCCCGCAGCTCGGCTTCATGACGTTCGTGCGCGGGGCTTGTTGCAAACTCGGCGCAGAGTTGGGCATCCACGCTTCCATTCGCCTCGTGGCGTGGCAAGAGAGCAGCTATCTGCTCATTGATCAAGCCATGCGGAGTGGAAACCATAGGTAACCCATTAAAGGTCGCTGACGAATAACCGTTCATGTGGTTGTTTGGTATTCCATGGTGAATGTTCGACGGAGCATGAAAACTCTGAGATCGCTGCGCCGTTTGGGTTGGTTGGCCTGCTTGAGGTAATTGTGCATTATTGTACAAGGTTGATGCGGCACGCAAGTCATCGCTAGTATTGTATAGATGGCTGTGGGTGGTGGACTGCGGTATGGAAAAGCGGTCGTTTGGGAAGGGGTGATGGAGTTGGGACTGATCTGGTATTGTGGTGGAAACACTGTGTATCGTTGCAGGAGGAACGAATCCCCAACCCAAATCATCCTGTGCATCCTTGTGTTCTGAAAAGGGTGCGAAGGAGGTGTCTGTCCACCCCGTGTTGAAAAAATCCGTAAGCTGCTGACTTTCCATCTCGCTCAGAAGCGAAGAGCCTGGATTGTCGGCAGCATTCGGCGGCGATGCCCCGAAGAAATCTCCGGTGAAGGTATCTGAGAATTGCATTAGTACAAGGAAATAAGGCGAGTGAAGACTAATTGGGGCAAAGTTGTATCAAGAAGAAGACGAAAAAATTCGGACTTACAGCCAAATGGCGGCGGGTCTTTGTCGTCCATTGCGGCTCGCGACAGGCCACTGCCCTTTACACCCGCCAACCCCGCGAGCGATCGCAGCCCAAGAGTCTCCAGCTTGTCCGTTTATGGAGCGCCGAGGTGGTGAAGGCCGTACAAGACGTGATTGCTCGCGCTCATCCTCCGGCGGATGGCCAACTAGCGGGAACGGGGTGCAGGCTTCTGATGGAAATCGAGTTCCAAGGGCCGGCCAGTGAGGGACAATGACGATGAGATTGAGCAGCCGGACGGGCGCGGAATGCAGCACGGAGTGTCAAGAAGCGGTAGCGAAGGTCTGTGTAGGATTCGATGGCGGGCCAGAAGTCGGGGGGTCAGAGGAGAGTAGACAGTCGCGTAGGCACCGTGTCGACACAAAGGGTCATAGTACGGTTGACGGGTACCGGTATACAGCGAGCCGTCCCGCTCTTGGGAGAAGACGTATTTACTGTGTCGAGTCGGCGGCGGGAGAGAGAGGGGAAAGGCAAGGGAGACAGAGTGAAGAAGGTGAGCGAGTGTGCACAGTGAAGTGTGGTCTCTGGAATCCCGTTGAGAAGAATCACATGTCAGGGCAGGTGCTGCGCAACATGAAAGTTCCAACTTCCCAGCGAGCCGGACACGTGCCTGCCGAGAAGACGGGCACGGACCAACCGGGCTTTCTGGCACTAGTGGCGTCACCGCACCGCTCGATGGATTTCTCCAGCCAACAGACGGACAGACTTGGACACGCACAGTAAACAAGTACAGTCACAGTTAACTGTATTGTAAGTTAACGTTAGTTACCCCATGATCATACCCTAGGTAATGAACAACTCGCCCTTCAGAATCTGCTACTGCCTAACCATGTACCTAGGTAGGGTAAGTAAGTACTCGATTGCTTGTCTCTTCTCTTCAACATACCTAACATACACCACACAACACATCACCCTGCAAAAGACATTTAACAGACCAACAGTAAGATTTTCACCGCGTCACGCCCCAGGCGCTAGCTCCGAGAGCACACCTTCTCCTTTGGCCCCAGGCTTCATTCATGTCTTGAGTGACTGTTCGAGGTTAGTACACGCGCCTATCCTCCTCCCCCGCAAATTCTGGGGCCCAGCAAACAACTTCCCCGCCGGTTTCACCCTGTCACCCTGGGGATATGCCGAGCCGAGGTTCTAGTTCCTCGCCCAGCACTTCTTCCGACTACGACAGCGCCTTTGTACTATGCATTGGCAGGCAGGCCATGCTAACTGTGCCATATCCACAACACTCCTGATTGGATCTCTCCCTTCTTCCCCCCATCACCTCCACCGCCTATCCATACCGCGCCTCCTGCAGCATGACCCTGTCACGCACAGGTACCACCACTAGATTGCGGTTGGCAAAACCGTCAGTCTCTCCATCCATCCATCCATCCATCCGTCCATCCATTCATTCATCCCGAATACGAACCATGAATCGCCGCCTGTCCAAAGGACATCGATGATGATTACCCTTCACCTCAATACGTAACCCAGTACCCTCATTATACCCATCTGACTTGGAACCCTTACCTAGGATTGCTACGGCCTATCTCTTGGGATTGGTTTCCAGTGCCGGACCCAGAGCCTTTAAAGTGGTTTTATTGCTCAGCAAACGAAAGTTGACTCTGCAAGCTGCATGGCATCAGGTTGGTTTTCCTTCAAATGGCTAACTAATGCCTGGTCACAATCCACCCCTAACCTGTCACTTTCTCACAGTTGGTTACCATTTTTCAACAAGCGCTATCCATCCATCGTTTCCCTTTTTTCTGTGCTTCCTTCATAGCCGGCTCGACGTTACTTCAACTTCCCATCCAGGCTTTACTCATCCAAGCTCTTCGCCTCCATATATTCCCCTTGTCACATGGTCTCACAAAATTACATCGTATCTCGCATCTCGCAAAATTTACTGCTGCACTAATATCAGCATCCTTTTCTTTCATATTACTGAACAGCCGGTCTTGCTCCCATCTAGCTGTGAGCCGAAACACCCAAGTGCTGCCCTCCAGCCACCTCGAGTTTATCAAACCTGGTCCGTTTGATGAGCCTCCCGAGTCAGGAGTCCAAGAAGTTGACGATGCTACGCTCCACATTAAATCATTATCGAGAGCCGATCTTGCGGGAAAGACCATCGATCTCACTCTATTTGCTGTCGTTCGAGCTGCCGATGTGCTCATTCAAGGTGCAAAACCTCGACTCTCTTCAGGGTCATCTTCGAAGGCTAGAAGTCTGGCCCGTGCCATAACCCCACTGCTGTTCTGCTTCTCAGCAGCGACTATAATGCACGCATGGTTCTACAGTCCTAGTCGCCTCCCGCACTCATACAATACATGGATTTCCAGGGCGGCCAAGCTTGACCATCGACTGTTGCTTGTACTTCGCCATGCCAGATACGGTACGTGGAAATACGGCGAGGACACTGGTATGGGGGCATTGCTGGGTTCCATGTGTCATGATTATGGAATGCCAGAGGAGTGTGGAGACCCTGCAAAGACAATCCCCATACCGTGCGAGCTGGTACACATGGGCTGTGGGAAAAGCTGTGAGAAACATGCGCTCATCCGCTTTTGGCGGGGTTGGAGATTTGCAGCCACGGTTCATGCTCCTCTTCAGTTCATTGTCTTATTGAGGAGCGTCAAAAACAATACTCGACCAGGAAATAAACTGGCTGGACTTACGCAATCCGCCATCTTACGAACTCTAACAAACGTTGCAAGGAATTCTTCGTTTCTGGGTGCCTTCGTCGCGTTGTTCTACTATGGTGTATGTTTGTCCCGAACACGACTGGGTCCGAACTTGTTTTCGTACAAGACCGTCACACCGCAAATGTGGGACGCGGGGCTGTGTGTGTTGGGTGGGTGCATCCTCTGTAGCTTAAGCATTTTCATTGAGGAGGCGCGGAAACGCATCGAAATCCTTCTCTTCGTGCTGCCTAGAGCTGCAGCGACCTGGTTTCCTCGCCGTTATCTTCCCGAACATCGCTGGAAGGAACATCTGGCGTTTTCTCTGAGTGCTGCAATCGTGGTTACCGCTGCTCAGGAGGACTCGAAGCGAGTGCGGGGTGTATTAGGGTCGCTTTTGCATTCATTGTTGAAGACAGATTGATCTTTTTCCGACTTATTTCATTATATTACATTTTGTATCTGTTTATTTGCAGGTCTGTATTACTATGGTTGTTATTCGTTTTGTGTGGTCTCTATTCGTTGATCTTCGTATCCTTGACCTTCGTAAAAGGACTGGTGGTGCGAGCTTATTCCCTAAGCTCTATTGCAGGTAATATCGTACCATATGTATGCAAGATGTGCATCTGTATGTCCATCGCCTAACAAAAAAAGTCCCGCTTTCCTTCAAATTAGAGAGGGAAAAGGGAAAGAACAAAAAGAAAGGAAAAAATTAAACTCTCGCTATCGCCGTTGCCCAATGCCCGATGTGCAATGATGGTGGTATCATCGTGTATAACAAAAGAAAATCCGCAAAAACAAACACGGAAATTGCGCAACAACCTCCTACAGCAATACAATGCCCGGCGCGCTCATCTTCATGATCATCGTTAATTCGTCAACTCATCACACACAGTCACTCACTCCTCATAAATGCTTCCCCACAACGGACTACTTTTTCTGCGGTGTCCGGACCCCATCAAATTCCTCAGCGGCCACTCGGTCCGCGAAGAGGAACTCTTCCGCCTCAATTCCTTGGGATCTGGGTACTGCGACAAGCTCGTGTTGCCACCGTTGACGCCGTACAAGCCGTCTTCGGCGTCGATGTCTACATTGGTGTAATACCCGCTACGATAATACTCGGGGCCGTAATCCTCAATGTAGTCGTATGTAAAGGGGTTGCTGGGGGCGCGGTTTGAGAGCGGCGAGATGGGCGAGACGGGGTCGGCCATGGAGTTGGGGTGGGCTTTTGCACTGGCGTCGACGTTGGAAGACATGCTGGTGCTGGCTGTGGATGTGGACAGGGGGAGACCGCTCGAGCTGCTTGCACTGTGTTCGGGCATGGTCTGCCTGAGCAATTTCTGGGATGCCTCGACTGCCGCTGGGCTCGTTCCGATGGTGCTCGTTGTTATCGACAGAGGTGGTGAGCCCACAGGCTTACGCTTGATAATCAAGCTTCGTCCTGCTGCTTGCTTGGGAGATGCGTGTCGGCCCAAGACTGGAGATTCGTTGGCGCTATCATCTGGTTCAGATACCTCGGCCACGGAGCGCAAGCTTGCGTAGCTCGTTCGCATACCTCTGGCGCGGTTAGAACTGTGGGTGTGAACCGCCATCATGGGTCCGAGATCCTGTGGGCTTGTCGATGAATCGGGCGAGTAGTGTATGGGCGCGGGATTGTTGATCGAGACGCCCGGGTTGGAATAGCTGACTGTTGAATTGTCGGCTCTCATTTCTTCGTAGTGGTGAGTGACGTTACTATTGCTATTGCCGTTGTTATCATTTTTGTAATGCAATTTGTATGGGTTGCTTGGTGGTCCCAGAGTGCCTATGGTATATGGATTGTGTTGCTCCATGGGATCAATTCCCTCATCTTCCCAGCTCGAATGCCCCACATCGTGCGTGGAGGTGTTGAGATGTCGCGTCAGGGGGGTTCGGTGCTCGACGGTTTCCATGCTCTTGTCCTGAAATGCAAAGTGTGGGATAAAGCCCGGTGAAGAGGGTGGGATAGACCCGTCCATCTTCTTCTCGCGTCGCCGGCGGAGTAGGAAGCAACAGCCCATGAATAGAATCGCAGCTCCAACGATGCCGACAGGGATGCCTACACCCAGGCCAATCTTTTGACTTCTTGACAGACCGGAACTGCTCGCCGGAGGGGAGTCGGGAGGGGAGTCAGGTGTATTGGATGGCGAGGGTGACGAGATACGGCTCGAAGAGCTTTCTGAAGAGGTGGGTGTAGATATGGATTGGGCTGATGAACGGCTCGATGTTCTCGTTGCGATGCTCGAGGTTGGAGTCACTGTGCCGCTACTTGTCCGAGAGAATGTATCGCTCGAACTAGAAGGTGAAGACGAAGATTCACTGGACCACCCGGTTGTGGTTCCTGTGATTGTCGCACTTGCACCAGGACTCCCACTAGCACTGGGGTCCGACAGTGGTGGTGAAGGCGTCGCAGTCGGCGGCCCAAATTTCTTCATCAGATAGGATTGAATGTCTTCTGGGAGTTGATTAAACCAGTATGGCCTTTGACCATAAGAGAACTCGTCGCGAATGAGACTTGATGCAGCAGGGAGATCTGTGGCAACCACTTGACGGAGATAGACAGGAACAGCAGTGAGGAGAATCTCAGCGAGCGATACTCTTATAATTTATTAGCCAAGGACAATTCGGAAAGGTGTTAAAAGATTGAGGGAAGGGACTTACGCATCAGGATCTTGCCTCCTAACCAACAACTCATATTCTTGGACACTCGGGGCCGGTGTAATCTCTGGCGGATTTGATGATAGTGACAGTGTGGCCGAAGATATGGCAGCGCTCTTGACCACTACCCCCCGCGCTCCCAACGCAGCACCCACCACGACAGTCTTCAATAACGAGCGCATAGACGAATGGCAAAAGCGAATGTGTGATCTCCCTTCGAAATCGGAGAGAAGAGGAAATCAAAGAAATGGGTATTGCTCTCTGTAGCACGGGTTCGAGATTGCTAGGAAGCCATGGTTCGGATGGTGGCCGAAAGTTGCACCAAGCGAAAGAGTGCCGGACACCTTTTCATCTTTTTATCGCCATCGAAGTAACAAAGATCCTGAATGGTGAGAATGCCATGCTGCAGATTCAAGGTGCCAGCGACGATCGTTTGGCCACGAGCGAGGCTCAGCACCTTGCCGCTACCCCTCGACATGGCAACACAGAGGGCCGATCGCGACGATCAGGGTCTCGCAAACTTTACTTATGGTTTGCCCCTCACTAGCCACAATGCCATATTAGCCTTGATTGTGAACCACTTGTATTCTCCGCAAAGTGAATTCCCATGCAATGCTGCTCGTCTATGAGTGGATGCAGCCCAGCACCGGTGCCATGTGGCGACCTTGTGGCGGTGCAGGGCTTCGCTTGCTCGAAGCGACAAGCTTCCGTCGTGGAGCTGTGAGGCCCGCTTGCGTACCGAGGGCTTTCCTACGTGCCTAGTATGAAACGTAAGAATGAGAAGAGACTTTGAGCAACCGGAGGGTCAGAGGGTGAAGACGTGGATAAGTCGATAAGCCCGGAAATTGGTTTGTGATATGCGGTTTGGACGTACAGCACCTCGGACGGAAATGCTATCTCGTGTACATGGTATAAATCCCATGGCGACTATTTTTGGCCAGCCAATAAGTATTGGAGCCGGTTGAAGATTAAGCACAAAGGCCACTCCTTGTATGACGTGACTGCTGATTCGAAACGGATGGAGATGTGCATGTACTAACTGATAACAAAATTCCATGTCTGGTTGATCGCCGCCTAGTACAATGCGCAACGAATGACAAAAGCCATTTTGCCGCGCGTTCACTTGGTTGAGATGGATTCGACAGCAGCGAAGCCATAACAGCTAGGTCGGCATGATAGCCTGATTTGTCCGTTTTGGTGAGTTTTATGGACCTCAAGGTTTAATCTGGACACGAATAAGAGGTATGTTAGTGTGATGTGGCATGGCGCTTATTATCGTGTCTTTCTATTCCACTCATTTCCCTCGTCCTCCAACTACGACACCATCCTTAGTGGGTATTGCAAGATATGTTTCGACACATAGACTGTTCAGCAGACCGCCTCATACAATGAATAGCTGGAACATAAATATGCGAATCCCACTCCACCGGCTAACCGTGTATGTCAACTTGGGTGTACGCGAGGCCATATCCGAATGCGTTACTTCCGAGCAGAGCCACGACGTGTCCCACTTGAACAATCAGTCGGCCGAAAAGCGGAATTAACACACGCGTTCTGCCATGTATAAAATCGACTCTAAGTCTCTTGCAACTTGCAGTACCGAAATTAGACCATTACCACCAACCCAGAAATTGCACTAAAGATTTCACAATGCAAAAGAATAGCATTTTCTACTCAGAAGACTCTGGGAAGCCCATGAGTGGCGGTGATGTCTCTGACTTCGACACCATGCTGGCCGAACTTACGCAAAAGGACAGCCCAAAGGTCCATGGCGTAATCATGAAATGTGTAGATAAAAACGGTAGTTTGCTCTTGTCCCCGTGGTCTGCAGCTCAAGTTTTCACTAACTTCATAGCTGGATAGGCAAGACATTGTACAGCAAGGTCGCAGGCTACGACTCTGTGCTTCCTGATGCCGTACCTCTCCACGAGGACGTGGTGCTCAAACTCGCAAGCAGCACCAAGCTCATCACCAGCATTGCCTTGTTGCAGTGTGTAGAGAAAGGGCTGATTGGGCTCGACGAATCCCTCACCAAAGTCTTGCCCGAGTTTGATGGACGCGATATTCTGAAGGATATCGTCGGGTCGGAACTCAAGCTCGAGAAGAATACCACACCGCTCACGGCTCGACACTTGTTAACACAGACTTCGGGGTTAGGCTATCCATTTCTAAACCCGCTTCTAAACCGCCGGGAGCAGATTCTCAAACAAGGAAGGACCTCCAACCACGTTACGGAGAAATACGATCTCCCTTTGACTTTTGAGCCAGGAACTGGGTGGCAGTACGGGTGCAATCTTGACTGGGCAGGCCTTGTTGTAAGCCGCCTCAATGGTGGAATGACGCTGCAAGAGTACTTCGTCGAAAACATATGGAAGAGGGTGGGGTTGTCAGCGCCGTTTCCTACATTCAATATTGAGAAAAAGCCAGAGTATGATGCCTTGAAGATGAAGATGTCCCTTCAAGCCGAGGACGGGAAACTCGAGCACCTAGATCGCCTTCCTTTCGATGATGCCGTAGCTCAGAACGGCGGCGAAGGTTTGGCCGGACGAGCAGGCGACATTATGGCCGTGCTCGTAGATTTGATCTCTGACACACCGAAACTTTTGCAATCAGAGACGATTTCGGCCATGTATACTCCACAACTGCCTCCAGGCTCAAAGAGTCATCAAATGCTTACGCAAATGCGGCCTGCATGGGAGATAGTCTGTGGACCCATAGCCGAGGAAGGTGTCAATTATGGATTTGCAGGCGCGATATGTCTTGCACCTGTTCCTGAATTAAGCCAACCCGCCAACATGATTGGTTGGGGAGGGGCATCCAATAACATCTGGTGGGTCAATAGGGAACTGGGGATTTCAGGATTTTTCGCCACACAACAAACGCCCTTCGGGAACCCTACCGTGACCAAGCTCGCCGATGCCTGGAAGAAAGATTTTTGGACACAGTACGACGCGGGTAAACTATGATTATCATCTACATGCAGATTTCAGTGCCAGTGGTTTGTGGTAGACTGAAGGTGCGAATCTACCATGATCTCCTGTTTCCCTCACAGGCGCCAAATGAAATCATTTGTATTTATGACTACATTTCGCATCCTAAATATTTATCATTCGATATGCAAATAACGAAGGCAAGGCTGGCGTATGCGCCCGTCATGATTGATTGCTTGATATCTAAACATACGTCGAGTGCGAACAACAGAATACCAAAAGAAGGGATGAAGCTGTTGGAAATAGATAGTGTTGCCGCTTGAGTACAGTTTTACCCTAGGAAGTACTAGTTGAGTGAGGATGTATAAGATAGGGTCCTGAGAGGGACAAAAGGGAGGAATGATAAAAATGGCTGACTTGAATTGCTGCAGATACTCCGTGTCGACGGCGTAGAATGGAGTATAGACTCTCCACGAGATAGAATGCTGAATTCCCGAGCGCACCAAACAATGGATATTATCGAAAAACCTATTGTGGGAATGGTTGAGAAATGAAGAAAATCAAAAGCATGGGATCGAACGATCCCAGTGCCGCGAATATGTACGTCCTGATTTGTTTGTAATCATCAACTGCGCCTTGGTGTTTATACAGTTCGGGAGAGGAAGCTACCGAACTAGATTCCCGTCTCTCCTTTCACTCCAACCAGAAAAACAGCATTAACAACAATGACGCTGACAAGATCTATCTACTTTATATAATACAGAACACAGCACGCAATAATTGATTAACGCGCTGTGGTTTCCACACTGGCTATGAAGCGCCACACATGCCCTTTAGCCCTTTATGATCGCACCCTTGCTGAGGACTCGCTGGTCTCAATTGTAGGCCCAATACCGAAGACCCTTCTTTTCTTCTTGCCCTTTTTGTCTCCGTACTTCTCGTCGAATTTCTTAATCGCATTCAGACTGCTCATGTCTTCGGAGACGCTTGCGCTAATTTCCTGCAATGCTTTGTCGAAATGTCGAGCGTACAGTGTGCGTTTTTCGGGAAAGTCGTACTTGACACCTTGGAGGAGTTGTAAAGATGGCCTCTGAGACGATGGAGAATCGGCGCCTTCTCCAGCAACTGTAGATTTGACAGCTGCGATGGCGGCCTGCTCATTCTCCTCTTTCACACAAGCCAAAGCGGCAGACACTGCAACATTCTTTAAATCCGAGCCGCTGTAAAACGGCGTTTGTCGAGCGAGGCCTGCAAGATCAACAGACCCGTCCAGTTGCTCGCCCCGAAGGTGAATCCTGAGAATCTCCTGGCGATCAGTCTCGGCAGGCAAATCCACAAGCAGGCGCCTTGGCAATCGCCGAATCACAGCGTCGTCGAGGTCGAACGGTCGGTTTGTCGCGACCATGACGAAGACAGAATTGTTGTTCAATCCATCCCATTCCTTGAGGAACTGATTGAGGATGTCACGAGCCGACGCGCGTTCACGGGCCCCGTCTCGAGACGATAGAACAGCATCCGCTTCATCGAGGAAGACAATGCATGGTGATAACTTGCGCGCTAGGGAGAATATCGCAGTTACATTTTTTTCCCCTTCTCCAACATACTTGTCATGGATCTGACTCCCAGAAACCTCGAGAACAGTGCACCCGCTCTCTTTAGCCACAGCTTTGGCGAGCAGTGTCTTGCCAGTGCCTGGAGGACCGTAGAGAAGTGCTCCTGATATTTTTTCTGTCGCCAAAACTCCATAGTTGAATGCGTCGGGACGAAGGAACGACATGGATGTCAGCGTACGGATGGCGTCTACTGTCTCCGGTTGCACGTGAACTTCATCAAACCCAACTTTAATCTGCTCAGGATTTACTATTCCAGGCATCAGTCGCTTCTCGTACTTATCGGCAGTCGCTGCAACATTTTGAAGTTGTATATTCCGACGATCGCGAGCCTGCCCATCCGCAGAGCGAGCTCCATTGAAGCTTTTCTTCACCCTCTGCATTGAATTTCTCAGCGATTGATCCTCGACACGCATGTCAACGGCTCTTTTGAAAAACGAGACTTTGGCTTCATCACTAGCTTTCAAAAGACTCATTGCAAGAGCAACATGGGTCCACTTCAGGGCATCACATGCAGGATCGATAAGATGCAACCCTAAAGTCATCATCGCTACCCGATGTACTTCGTCATGCGTCATGACTTTAGAGCAATATGATTCAGGAAATAGGGCGTCGGGAATTTGAGTGGAGGTGATACTGTTAGAATTTGGTCGCAGAGAAATTTGTCGAGAAGCCTCAGGGTCCAGAGCACGCAGCATATTCTGGATATGCCTCATGTTAATAGTGCTGAATTTCCGTCTCTCTGTTGAACCGGAAAATCCACTCAACGTCTCGGACCCGTTTCGTTTTTCCGTTGTTGAACGTTGGTAAAATGCGTTACGCAAAGTCTCCACGTTCCCGGCTGGAACCACAATGCTTCGGAAATAGCCAGCATCGCCTTCCGTCTGAATGCTTTGAACACCATCCGCAGACAATTCGGGTGTAAGATCGCGCGAGCACGTGCTGCCGACAATCATGATTCTTTCCCCAGCATTCCTTCGCTTGCGCACGATTTCCTCAAGTTTTTGAATAATGCGGCTTCCGTAATGTGTAGCATTTAATTCTTTGAAATCCTGAATATAGACGACTATTGATTTGCGAGGGTTACTTGCAATTTGTTTACGAATCTTTACGTTTGCTGTGACGTCGAATGTAGAGGCCGTTCGGCGTGGTATGGCTGAAGAAAGTATCACTTCTTTTTCATTGGGCGGAATAGAAAAGTCGAAAAATTTGGGTCTCAGTGGCTGTTCCGGCGCTTCGATTGGAGTCGAGTGTTCATCAAAGCTATTCTTTGCATTTGGGGGGTTTGAAGACCGCTTGGTATCAATGGATCCTATGATGTGTTCAAGCAAGTTCGAGATCTTCAAGTCCTCTAGTTGAATTTCAGCCTGAGTAAGTGCTCGTCCCCGCACATCGCTTGCGGAGGTATCCTGTTCTTCTTCGGTTGACTGCGGCCTGAGGCTCTGTGTAAGATTCTTGAGCATACTTGAAAGCGGAATGATCAAAGGGGGTAACTGTGATGAAAATGGAGGCGGAAGTCCTTTTGGAGACACTGAATTTGAAGCTGTATCATCTTCGTATTCGCCTGCTTCCGGGTTTCCTAGATCTTCGATCTCGTTGCCAATCTCTGAACTCAGTCTATACGTTTCATAGCCCAGAGAGCGTATTGAGTGCAACGATGGCTCGGAGCCTTCACCCAAGTAGTCTCCACCTAATTCTGCCAGATCCTGAGCAGATAACTCGACTAGATCAGCTCCCAGCTCCGATGCAATTGTTTTCACGGTCTGGTGTATTGTTCCATCTAGATCAACGAGTGGGGTGTGTAGTATGATGTTTGTTCTCGCAGCGGGAAAAGTATCATTGATGGTAGATTGTTGAGCCGACGATAATGATGCCGCCATTGTCGCCCGGATTTCTGCGAGGGTAAAGGGAGACACATGAAGCTGGTTTTTGAGTTGATCTTGCAATGCTAGAATAGACTCCAAAGAGCGTATCGATTCCGTGAGCTCTCGCTCTCTTTCCAGGAAAGCTTCCTTTATGTAAGGTGGTCTATCCTTTGTCAACGATTTCATCAGCTGTTTTATTTGGGATAGGTTGAGTTCCAATGACCGTTGGGAGCGCAGTATTGATTTGCGGAGCTTGTCAACAGTAGGTATTGAATCTTCACCAAACTCCAACGCGTCGAGAATGCTCTTCTCATCCCCAAGACCCAATTCTGCAGACAGTGTTCTCGCGAAGTCCTCGCACTGATCTGACACGTCACCGTGCCAGGCAGATGATACCCACTGGTTCAGCAACTGCACACCCATGGAAGGATCGCTTATTGGTACAGAGCACTGCGCGGGATCGTTCTCATCTTGGTCTTTCAAAGACAGCGTAATCTCAGCTTTCCTTGGAATAGGAGGAGAAGTCGGTAGGGCAGAAGACTTGTCGTATAGAATGACCCTTTCCTCCTGGAACCATTTAGGAACAACGACCGGGGGAAGATCTTGGGCACGATTGCGGCGTTGAGTGCGTCTCAGAGCCGAGGAATACCTCCGAGTCATCTCTCGCGAACGTTGGAGGCTCTGAGCCAACAACTCTGGATCCTCAGTTACGGTGCCAGCATCTTTGTGTTCTGACACCTCCTCAGCGCCCTTCTTCTTATCCAATGAACCATTGGTATCGTCTACTACCGGTTTTCCATCGGCGCCGGCCGGGGTATTTGGGTCTGTGGAGTACAACCGTGTCTGGTATCGAGACTGTCGGAATCTGCGACGGCTGATCAATCGCGCTGGAGGCCTATGTAACGATGCCCGCAATACCGGCCGAAGTATATGCATTAGGCGGGAGCCTATTTTAGAGCTGTGAATCGTCGGAAACGAGGAGTTAGGAGGGAATTGGCCACAACAAATGTGTAACTCAGCGACTTTTGCAAGGCGCGACCAGGATGCGTTGAAAGTCTTGGCAAGCCGCCTCCTCAGATCGCGCTAGCTGCATTGGGTCATCCAGCCTCCATGAACACTTACTTCATCACCGACATGAATTGTTAGAGATCAGAAGTAGTTGATTAGAGATTGAGAGTATTCTACCAAAGGCCCAGTGGGTATCTATTTAGTTGTGTGATCTTATTGTTTACTACCAAGTCGCGCGTGCTCTATATTCTCTAACCGTGAATTCTGCTCTTCGTTCCTACCTACATATGTACCTATGTGTAGGTACATACATGTATTCGATGAATATCACCCACTTCTAAAACGGTGGTATTTATCCTGCTCGACCACAGCAAAATATTAGAAGACTTTGATTCTTAAAAAACACTTAGACTTTCGTCCGCAGAGTCCTCGTCGTGCCTTAACTGAGCTTTGTATACACATCGACCGAAAAGTGCCGTCGGATGTTAAATGATACAGAAGCATTGAGAGGCGAGAAGTAGACAGCATATTTTGTCATGGTTTTTGGCTTGAGCGAGGGCTCATGAAAATTTAATAATTATCCCTCAAAGTGCAAATCCTTATGAATTGTCCAGAATATGGGTATTCAGAACCATGGGTTGGGTTTCCTTACTTTGTGCTATACTCACGATAGGACATCTATGATGATGGTGAATCTGGCCGATATAACTGCAGACATGTGATTGGCCGCATGCTGCCAGTTTCCAATCTAAGGGTCGATAAAATCTGGGCCTCATCCATAACTGAAATGTCTCGATCAAGGTTGGTGGGGTGGGTTGCGGAGCCACCAGTCACAGATAAAAAGGGTGGTGATGAGCGAGAATTTTTTGTTTCTAGAACTGTGGTTTCGATGCCTATATGTAGCCCGGACAACATACAGATGGGAGCGGAAGATACTCGCTGCCTACGACATGCCACCACGCTTCTCACTTCGATTTACTAGTTTTCTTCCTGCACATTACTGTTAGAGCTGGGTTTGAACTTTGTTAGATCTGGCTCGCATCCAATTTTCAGCCCTGATCATCGTTACGATCTGAAGACTTTCAGCGCGGCGCAATGAGTTTGTCAGACGGGGAAGCAGGAGGTAAGAACGAAGCAAGCAATCTTTCTACATCCCGTCTCACATAGTAACAGACACGAACAAGCCTACCCCGTTTGGTGTGCATCTTCCATTGTCGACATATAGTTTACGAGAGAACTGTGGAAAAAGTCCCTTCATGCAGTGCACTGTTATGTCGGTATCTGAGCAGTCCACCGTGGACCGTGGGAATTCAATCGAGGAGGAGAAAAACACATCAGGAGAAATTACCAAAGAGCAGAAATGGAAGGTGCTGATTGCGACTTCCACGTCAAGTTTTTGGGTGATTGGTGAGTCCACGGTCGCTCTAGCGGTACAGTTGAATACTAATTCTCCAGGCCTGATGCAAAGCTTTGGAATTTGGCAACGCCATTACGGTAGCCAGGCAGCAGTGAAAGATGGGATAATTCGACAAAGTAACATGATAGAAAGACCGGTGATCTCCACGATCGGGTCGTTCGGTAACGGCGGCCTGATCGCAGCATTTGCGATACTGTACTTCCCATATCTGCCACGCTTTGGCAAGCGCATACGGGAGATCTGTATCATAGCGACGACGCTGATGGCGGTTGGTTTTGGGACAGCCGCCGCTAGTACACATGTAGGTTTTCAACGAGTATCCTTAAACAAACCATCACTCATGATCATCTAGCTTTGGATGTTGCTTCTCACACAAGGACTGCTGGTCGGGCTTGGTGGTGGCATCTTCCTCTCTACCCTTGCTCCAATATTACCAGAATACTTTGACAAGCACAGTGGATTGGCACAAGGGGTATCGTTAGCCAGTCAGTGTAGAATGAAATCTGAACATCGGTGGTTACCGGACTGACTGTTCATAGGCGCATCTGCAGGCGGGACTGTCCTTTCCCTGGCCACACCCGAATTGCTAGACCACATAGGTAGCCGAGCCACGTTGGGTGTAATGTGCTCCATCAGCATCATCCTAGGAGCAATTGTATCAGCCCTCGCTCAACCACCCCGCCGATTCACGCGAAGGAGTAATAAAATGGTCAATTGGAAGACGTTCAAAGACCCAATGTTCACGCTACTTTTCTTGGCCAACCTGTTGCATCCGTTAAGCGTCTCCAACCCAGCAACCTTTGGACCCGAGTTCAGCGAGGCTCTAGGGCTCAGTAAACAAAGAGGTTCGGTGATACTGGCGATAGTGAGCGCCGTTGGACTGCCCGCGCGACTGGTAACAGGCCATGTATCGGATCTTGTTGGTCATCAGAATATGCTGCTCCTAGCGACAGCTGTATACGCTGTGGGAGTATGGGGATTCTGGTACTCAGCAGCAGCGATAAAGAGCGAAGGGCTCTGGATCGGCTTCAGTGTTTTGTATGGCATCATCAACGGGACGTTCAACACAGTGGTCAATTCGGCGCAGAAGAGGCTTTTTGGGGATGAAGTATACTATCCTTACAACGGAGCCATGACGTCGATACGCGGCATCGGATACTTTATCAGCCTTCCCATAGCGGGCTCCTTGGTGAGGCGGGTGGAAGACGACAAGTTGGATACAGAGGCGTTCAAGAAGCCAATCTGTTACACGGGCATCGTGCTGACGCTTTCGGTGGCATGCCTCGTAAGTGTACGTAGTCTTGATGGCAAGAGAGTAGGATGGAAATGGGCCCGATAGCTCTCGAAGCGTCTACACAAACGACAGACGTGCCAATAATTTAAGGTGGTGGTGAAGTAGTTGTGTCTTGAGTATGGGAGAAGTCGGGAGTGACGCTAGACGGGGGTGTCGCCCCTGCTTTGGCTTGGCATGAGTTGCCGGAATGATCGGCGGCCGCAGTCCGATGTCGTTTGTTGACAGTGCCCATGTGGCTACCAAAAGTATGGGTAGGTACAAAGTACCTAGTTAACTAAGTTTTTCTTTATTATGATTGTTGTTGTTGTTATTGTTGTTCATGATTGTCATTATTATCATTTGCACATACCTAGGTGCTCCTCGCAACAGACGCCGCGCAATTGCTTCCCCCTTGCCGGATACGTACATGACATGTAGTGGACAGTAGCTAGCCACTGTTGTTTCAATCGATAGCTAATTTATTCCTGGTGACTACCACTCACTACTCGATTCCAAACCAATCTACTGCGTCCGCTCCCTTCTCTCTTCTCTTCTCCCCTCCCAACTCACCACGTCTCTCCCTCGTCCCCCGACATCGAGGCAGGTGCAGGTGCAGGTGCAGGTGCAGGTACCCGCGCAGCGCAATTGAACCGCCATGCCATCGAGCCAATGAAGTCACCGGGCCATTGAAATGTCCCAGCTCGTCGCCATCACTTCAACTGCGCCATGTCACTCACGCCCTCCCACCCGCGGACGATGAGCCCGGCATGGAGCAGCTCGCTCAAGCTCACGCCCACCCCGTCGCCCTTTCTCAAGAGCACCCCGCTGCGCTCGCCCACCAAAACCACCCGTTGCGAGGCCAGTCTAGCCCTTCGTCAAGTCATTGGAACCACCACCGTCTCCCCCAATGCATTCGATAGCCTCTCTCCAGCCCGTTCCTTCGCATTCACGGCTGGCGCTGCCGCCGTCATCACCAAAGTCGACGAGAACCACCGCGTTTCACAGCGATTTTTTCGCGCCCGACCCACTACGAACCCCATCAATTCATCCTCATCCGTTTATGGCGGCCCCTCGACTCCTACACAGAATGAAAGCAGAAACCGCACCGCGGCATCTCTGCGCGATGCAGCTCCTTCCCCGCTAGCTTCTCCTGTCGCGCATGAGTGGAACGAATCTCCCTCCAACAAAGCTTGGTCTTCTCGTGAGAGGATCAAAGCCGCGACTTGCGTATCCTTCAGTCCGGATGGGAAATATTTGGCAGTGGGCGAAGTCAGACTCCAGCATCACCAACACAAGCATGTCAATGAGGACTGACAAGAACAGACAGGATACAGACCGCGCGTGCTCATCTTCTCTCTCTCTTCTGATGCCCCTTCAGATACCCCTCTTACTTCCCTCGCCGATCACACCTTTGGCGTAAAATGTCTTGCTTTCTCACCCGACTCTCAATACCTGGCAAGTCTAGGTTCTTCCAATGATGGCTTTCTTTACATTTGGAGTATAAACTCAAGGACGGGGGCGGCAACATTGCATGCCAGCAATAAATGCACGAGCAACATCAGCCAAATGGCATGGATGGGGACCAGTCTTGTAACGTAGGTATACGTTGATTTCGCACGCACTCTCATAGCTAACTAGACCCAGGGTTGGCACAAGGCATGTCAAAGTCTGGCGGATAGAGGACCCTAATCCAACTCAGCGGCTTTCCAAAATTCGGCAAAGCGAAGCTCCACTCATTTTGAATAGCACACATAAAACTCTCCCCGGACGAAATTGCATCCTCGAAAACCTACTTGACGCCAATTTCTCTAGTGTGGTGGCCGTGACTTCTTCCAAAGCTATTGTATCGACGGACAAAGGCTATCTTTGTTTGTTGGATGATAGCGATGGAACACAGCGTTTCTCTAAAGTGATGGACGTCGGCGTTCCCGTGACATCTATGGCAATTGATCCTCGACGGCGTTTACATTTGGCGAGCAACGTAGGAAGTCTGAAATCATTAGCCGTTGATGAAATCATACAAACAGCCGCCTTAGCACCAGTCCCTCCATCTCGTGTGGAACCTGCGGCAGTCACACTGAGTTCAGCCTCGAGTGCAATTCAAGTTGTTGCCTCACTAGATGACTATATCATTACCGTGGACTCCGAGCGCTCGATCCGTTTGTCGCATTTCGTTGATAGGGACGACAAGGGCCCAATTGGGGAGGTTGTACAAAAACTGTCGGCCCACGGAGGTCCTGTGCTTGGCGTCACTACCCTCGCGAGACCAAATGCCGAGGACGCCTGCTTCTGCACATGGTCTGCTGGGGGTTCTATTCTCTTTTGGGGCCAGGATGGATCATGCAAAGCCACCGTCCACGTTCACCTTGAGCAGTTTGAGAGGTCGGACGCTGAGATCAATGAATTGAAGACAGTCTACCCTTCTTCCAATGCCAGTTTCCTCGTTACAGGTGACAAGTATGGCATCGTTCGGTACAACAACCAAATTTGAATCATACGAGAGGTTGCTGACATGTTTGCAGAGTGATTGACTGCACAACAAAGACGTGTGCATATGAATCTAAAGCCCACTCTAGCGAAATCACTGGCGTTAGTATATATGAGGGCCCCGGTTCTACATATATCGCAACCAGCGCACGAGACCGTATGGTCCAAATCTTTCATAGAAAAGACGATGATTGGGAATTGATGCAAACATTAGACGAGCATGTCGGAGCAGTCACTGGGGTAGTTTTCTCACGAAACGGCGAACGACTTGTCTCAATGAGTTCTGATCGTACTGTTGTCGTCCGCGAATTAGTGTCTGTTCAGGAGGGAAAGGAGCCCACGAGGGCTTTTTTAATACGGCGAACGATTATACTAAAATCATCACCTATCTCTATGGTTTGGGACGTTGATCAAGATGATGTCTTGCTGCTCTCGACCATCGACCGCCAGGTGCACAAGTATGATCTACGCAATGGCCAATGCCGAAGCAGTTTCCGTGCGTCTGATGGCGATGGAGGTGATGCTGTCGTGCTGTCATCTCTGTTACACATCCCGCGAACATGGGGATCGCCACTTATTGCGGGCGTGTCCAGCACAGATAAATCCATTCGGATTTACGAGGAGGCTGGCTCCTTAGTCGCACGGGATTGGGGGCACACAGAGGGTGTGACGGACATTGCTTTTGTACAAAGCAGTGCTGGAGATGATGACAGCACAGAGAAGTCGTTGGTGACCGTGGCAGTAGACGGTACGATCTTCATATGGGGCCTGTCGCTTCAGCCTGTACATCGACAGGATATCTCAAGAACCATGGACCTGCTCGGGCCAAGTACGCCAACAAATCAGAATCTATTAGCAAGCAAACCTCCCCTACGCCGTGTCTACTCTCAATCAGAGCTGGCCAGATTTCAGCGCTCCCCCGAGGACGACCAGGCAACACCGATTGGGAGTAGGTCCCCCAAACTACGCAAGAGAGTATCGAAATTTTCGTTGGCTTCGACACCCAAGTTGGAGCCTTCGCCGTTGCCGAGTCAATCACGCGAGAGGGCTGGGGGCACAATGCGACGATCGAACCGAAACCGATCCCCTTCGCCGCCGAGCCCACGGAATCCGCGTGTGACCAAGCGACGCTCGTCGGTAGATGTCAGGCTTCGAAGCAAGGCCCCAGCAAACGAGTTTGGTAGCCTCGGAGCTCTGACCGAATCTCTCACTCGCACTCTTCGCGCCTATAGAAAACGATTGGCCACTAGTCATGACAGTCTGAGTATTGAACTTGTACAGGAAGTAGAACGCGAACTGGCTCTTACGACACGGGCGGTTGGCGAGAAGGTTAAATCGAGTGATGCTTTCAATGAAACGGTGATGCAGAAGCTGCTGGATCAGTACTCAGAGCGGCTGCTTAGCACCCTAGACGAGAAAATCGCCGCGAGTGTTGCTTTTCGAGTGCGAGAAAACAGCGAAAGTGGGATATCTACAGGAGGGCTAGTGTCTCCAGCGCTGGATACAGGGGAAGAGAAGGCGACCGACAAGGAGAGCGAAGAGAATGCTGAGACGAACAGAAACGATGAAACAACTGGGGGATCGGAAAACCCTAGGGCTGATATCATTCAGCTTGTTAACGGAAGCAGCAAGTGAGCCGGGTATTCATGTAACGTTAATTCTTTTTCCTTCTCTTGATTCACGGCGTATTGGGATCTCAAGCGGTATGACGCCAGGGATCAATGGCACCTGGGTACTTGGGCGGTTGGATGGACCACAACAATTAATGGATGGCAAGGGGAGCAGTGGTACTGAGGATTGGGCTTGGGGCGTTCAGGAGTATGGATGGATTGATCAGGCGGGGTATTAACGCTCTATCGCCGCTACATACGTGGGGAAGTAATGCAGCTCATCATAACCTCCCTCTTTTTTGGAAGGGACAGGATACAACGGGACCAACTTATATTTCCATTCGGAATACATATACGCTCGCACGTGTACGTGATGTCTGATTGGTCTCGCATGAATGGCATTTGTTACGGATGGGGAAGGCACAAGCGCATTTTAATATGGATAGGGCTGCCGTGATGGCGGACAATGGAGTCGATGGGCGTGTCTGTGGAGGCTGCACAAGACGGTTGTTTTGTGGAGAAAGACGTAGTTAACTAACGTTACTCTGCAGACATGCACAACCCCACGTTTCTTGGGAGGAGGGGTTCCGTCGGCATCAGAGGCACGAGACGAAGCTTGGCTCGCATCATCGAAGGTATCGGAGGTTCTTCGCATTACATGGAGGGCGTTTGCCTCTTCCAATTGACAAAGAGGGCTGAAGCGCCACCCGCCCATCTCTCAGGTGTCGTCCAAGGAAGCTTGAAGAATGAGGTCCTCGTGCATAAGTATATTGAGTGTACGGTACACTTGGCCCTAACTTTGTGGTTGAATTTCCAACCCATTGATTCTTTCTCTATGCGTGGGATAATCCAGCCCAAGGCCGAGGTGCAATTCCCAGAGCCTTCTTCTCGAAGCGAAATGGCCGGGTTGCCGGAGGCCCGATGATCGGGAGCCCAACGCCTCGGGCCATGGCGGTAGCTTTTTGGAGTGACAAGTTTTATTGGGGACAGAGTTCCCCATCGCCCGGAGTGCATACCATGCCAGAACGAGCAGGCCTGGAGCTGCAACTAACGCTAAGTTAACGCTACTGTGCTTTGACGGGTTTTTGCTGCCTCTGCAACGTGTGTGCTGGACTAAGTGCTGTTCGGTATAGCTGGCCGTGTGTCGTTCGCAGCCATGACTGGGTTGATGGATATCTGCACAGGGGAATATCTCCAGTCACTATGTCATCTCGCACCAGTCTTGACATGCTCGGCGCCCTATAACTAGTCAACCGCCTAAATTGGATACAATGAGCCCATGGATCTCACATCTCGTACAGTATCATTGGCCATTGTTATAAAAAGTTTGAATCTGTACAATGGATGTTGCACAGTTTTATAGCACCCCTGTTACACCTCACAGGGCATTGCATCTTCAAACCACGACTATAAATTTGATTCACCACCTGTACACTCACAGGCGAAGATTCCCCAGAGTGCCGGACCACACCATCCACGCCCGGCGACTTCTCCAGCGCATTGGTGGCTTTGCAGATCAGTCTGGTTGAGTGGATGGGGATGGGGATGGGGATGGGTATGGCGACCGGACAGACGGATGCCATCACAGGGTCTGCCAATAGGACCAAGGTAGGAAAAGTGGCCCATGAATGGCGCAACAAAGCCATACAGACAACGGCAAAAAACAAACAGTCAGCCGTGTCCCCGCCCGACGAGAGCGAGCGAGACCTGGACCTGGGACCTGGGGTAACGGAGGGTGCATTGCAGTAGTTAAGTACTTTAGGTAGTTACCTCGTCTACTCGGAGCGAAGCTTCATAAGACGCACGCCGCTCTCTGCCTCCTGTTCCTCTTGCTCCTCTCCTACATACATATATATGTAGATACTCTCCTACTCTCCCTCTCCCCCCTTCGACAGTGATCTTCGTCTCATCGTTCCGCTCAATCAGGCCCTTGCTTGCGGCAGCTCCACCTGATAACCCCCCCGCCGGCCAGCCAGCCCTTCTCCGAGCCCACGGCATCGCCCTTTACCCGGAATTGGGATATAGAGTATAAATATATACAATAATCCGCTCCACCGCAGCCCGATCACGACCCCACAGGCAGCACAGGTCCTTTTTCCGCGGCCTTCATACACAACACAGCTTTTCTCCTCCTTCCTTCCTTCCTTCCTCCCTCCTTCTCCCTCCCCCCTCCCCCACCCTCACCCTCACATCCTGCAAGGCTCCTCAGCTCCGCGACGCGACGCGACCGCAATCACACAATGTCTGACGGCGACACGAAGCCGCCGGTGCCTGTCGTCGCCGAAGCGCACGAGGTCGATACCTTCCACGTCCCAAAGGCTTTTTTTGAGTGAGTGCAGCCTAATTGCCGTCCTTGCTGTTTCTTGGGCCTGCATTGCATTGTATCGGTGGGAATCCGATGCGGGTGGCATTCATTTCCTCTCCGAGACCAGCGCGAGCTACATGAACCTCTGCTGCTGCACGAGAGAGACGAGCTACGCAAGCCGCGGCGTAGGCGGGGTGACCCCGCCAATGGTGCCCATGGCCGCACGTCCCCTCCCAACCTCACTTCCATCTCATTGCCCTTCCACACGCAAAGTGTGAACCATTGGTTCTGCCAAACCGCCCAACGCCATCGAGATGCTGACCCAGCTCATCTTCTAGTAAACACCCACACTCAAAACCCCATCTCGATGGCCTCGAGCACTACCAGCAGCTGTACAAGGAATCTATTCAAGAGCCTCACAAGTTCTGGGGTCGACTTTCCCGAGAACTGCTCACGTGGGAGCGAGATTTTCAGACTGTGCATGCCGGTAGCTTCATCAACGGTGACAATGCTTGGTTCGTCGAGGGCAGGCTGAATGCCAGCTACAACTGTGTAGACCGACACGCCCACAAGAACCCGGACAAGCCCGCCATCATCTACGAGGCTGACGATGCTGGAGATGGCCGCACCATCACCTACGGCGAGCTCTTGCGCGAAGTTTCAAAGGTTGCCTACACCTTGAAGGAGATGGGTGTGAAGAAGGGCGACACCGTCGCCGTCTATCTGCCCATGATCCCTGAAGCTGTCATCGCTCTCTTGGCCTGTTCGCGTATTGGCGCTGTCCACTCTGTGGTCTTTGCCGGTTTCTCCTCAGACTCTCTCCGTGACCGTATCATCGATGCTGAAAGCAAGGTTGTCATCACCACCGACGAGGGCAAGCGTGGAGGCAAGGTCATTGGCACCAAGAAGATTGTCGACGAAGCCCTCAAACAGTGCCCGAATGTGACTCACTGTCTTGTGTATAAACGCACCGGTGCCGACGTCCCCTGGACCAAGGGCCGAGATTGGTGGTGGCACGAGGAGGTCGAGAAATACCCCAATTACATTGCACCTGAGTCGATGAACTCAGAAGACCCACTCTTCCTACTCTACACATCTGGATCTACCGGCAAGCCCAAAGGAGTGATGCACACGACCGCAGGCTATCTCGTTGGCGCTGCCGCGACCGGAAAATACGTTTTCGACATTCACGACAATGACACCTTCTTCTGCGGCGGAGATGTGGGTTGGATTACAGGGCACACGTACGTGGTGTACGCTCCGCTGCTACTTGGTGTGGCTACGGTGGTCTTCGAGGGTACTCCCGCATATCCAAACTTCTCGAGATATTGGGAAATAGTGGACAAGTACAACGTCAGCCAGTTCTATGTTGCACCTACTGCGTTGCGTTTGCTCAAACGCGCTGGCGATGAGCACGTGAAGCACCAGATGAAAAATCTGAGGATATTGGGCTCCGTGGGTGAACCTATTGCTTCCGAGATTTGGAAATGGTACTTTGAGAAGGTTGGGAAGGAGGAAGCCCACGTTGTTGATGTATGTAAAAAATCGTACCCAATCCTTCGAATGAGTTATTTGACGGCTAACAAGAAGAACAGACATATTGGCAGACAGAGACGGGATCTCACGTCATCACTCCTCTCGGAGGTGTCACGCCTACGAAACCTGGCTCAGCCTCTCTCCCCTTCTTTGGAATTGAGCCGGCCATCATCGATCCAATTTCTGGAGAGGAAATACACGGCAACGATGTCGAAGGCGTGCTTGCCTTCAAGCAGCCTTGGCCTAGTATGGCGCGTACAGTGTGGGGAGCCCACCGGCGGTACATGGATACGTATCTGAACGTATACAAGGGCTACTATGTGAGTGGGGTAACTCCCGGACATAAGAAATACTCTAATCTCCTTGACAGTTCACCGGAGACGGTGCAGGACGCGACCACGAGGGCTACTACTGGATCCGCGGTCGAGTTGATGACGTTGTCAACGTTTCTGGGCACAGGCTGTCTACTGCAGAGATTGAGGCTGCGCTCATTGAACATCGTATGTCACTGATTCGTCACCGTCTTGGTTTTCTGTTTATTCTCCTTTGTGTACTACTGGTGCTGACGGTTGACTGCAGATTCCGTTGCCGAGGCGGCAGTTGTGGGAGTGAACGACGAACTGACAGGGCAGGCGGTCAACGCATTTGTTGCGCTCAAGGATGGCACCGAGACCAACGATCAAGTCAAGAAAGATTTGGTTCTCCAGGTGCGCAAGTCCATCGGACCCTTTGCGGCGCCCAAGGCCATCTATGTGGTTCCGGATCTGCCCAAGACGCGGTCTGGAAAGATTATGCGTCGCATCTTGAGAAAAATCCTGGCTGGTGAAGAAGACCAGCTAGGCGACATAACTACAGTAAGTCAAGTTTTTTTTCTTTGGTTTACGAAAAATTTTCGTCTCCGGGGTCTTTTTCCCTTGTGTTGGGTGTCTTGGTATGGGAGATGGTGACGCGTCGCGATGCGGGCAGAATGGAGCTAACAATGCCGGCAGCTTTCGGACCCCTCGGTGGTAGACAAAATCATCGACACAGTACACAGGGCCAAGAAGTAGACAAGCACTTGATGGTGACAGCCCAAGCGGAACTTGACGTGTTTGAATAGTACGGTGGTTGAGGCGAAAGAATTGTACGTGTGCGGTTCCTTGGGTGTGGTCAAGGATGGTCAGCGTAATGATAGTCGAGCATGTAACTGCGCCGTACTTTGGGATGTGCGGATGAAGTGGATCTTGTTTGCACAGTGGATGGGAATGTTGAAGGTTGGGGAAATGGCACGTGCAAGGGGCCTTTCCAACGTTAGTATACTTGAGCATGCAAATGGTATATATAGGTATCTTGCAATGCTGTGCGTCTCAAGATGGGCGTCTGTCTATTCTGGCAACGGATCGGACATGTGTGACAGTTCACGACGACGAGTTTCAACAGAGTCTCACAGGCTGACATGCCAAGGGCGTCGACGGCGCGGCAGGCCCCTGGAGCCAATCAAGGGGCAGGCCCCCAAGAAACGGCATGGCCTCGCCTCTCTTGTTGCTGATCAGGCCGGGCAGCCGTAGCGTGCCGGCCGTGTAGCCGTGGCTGGGGGGCTGAGCCATCCATCCATGATCCATCCATCCATCTCTTCGACAATCTCCAGTTGGTAGTGGCTAGCCACAGGAGAGTGTACGTACACACTCCATCCATACATTTACTCTCCCCTCCCCCACAACCACACAACACATGCCGCTCGCTGTGCACCCGTAAAACACCACCACCTGTTCGCTGCACCCTCCCGCCAGCGCACTGCTCCTAGACGGAGCGTCGCCGCCACCCATCCACCCTTGACCGACACCGCAACATGGTGCTCCTGAATTCCCTACACACCGTGGCCGCCGTCGCCACTCTCGCTCTGTCCACTCTCACCGACCTTGCTTCCGCATCCTCGACCGCGAGACAACCTTTGCAGCGCTTGAACCTGGTCAAGAACCCGTCCATCCTCACTCCCAACAACCGTGTGACGGCCGTGTCCACCTTCGACGTCGCATTCGACTACTCCGGCCAGCGGATACGACTGAACCTCGAGCCCAACCATGACATCTTTGTCGAGGGCGCCAAAGTCCAATACCTCGCCGCCGATGGCTCCATATCCAAGGAGGAACCCTTGGATCGTATGGCCCACAAGGTCTACAAGGGCACTGCTTATGTGAAGCGATCAAATCGATGGGAGAATGTCGGATGGGCAAGAATCAACATCATGCAGGATGGCCCCGAGCCACTGTTTGAAGGCGCCTTCACCATGCATCACGATCATCACCACATTGCTCTCTCCACCCACTACCAACAGATGCGCATGGACGGGGAGCCCGATATCCCTGTGCGTGATCAAGAATACATGGTCATCTTCCGCAACTCGGACATGGGACGCAAGCAAGATGAGGAGCATTCAGAGCTAAGGAAGCGTGCTGTTGCCGAAACCTGCGCAAGTGACTCGTTGGGCTTCAATACTCACGATGAGCACCCTGTTTATGCCGCTATGCGAGCACGTAGCGACAGCAACGAAGGCACCAGTAACAAGTTCCTTTCGTCTCTCATGGGCCGACAGGTCGATAGCACCCCCGGTGGAGGCAATAGCGCCGGCGTAAACCTCGTCCAGAGCATCGGAAGCACCAACGGCTGTCCCACGACCCGCAAAGTTGCTCTTGTCGGTGTCGCCACCGATTGCACCTACACACAATCTTTCAACTCGTCCACAAACTCCACTCGCTCAAACGTCATCAACCAGATGAACAGGGCTTCAGAGCTTTTCGAAAGTACTTTCAACATCTCTCTAGGTCTTGCTAATCTCATTGTCACCGAGCCCAATTGCCCTACGACCCCCCAAGCTGCTACCCCATGGAACCGAGCATGCAGCGATAATTTCAGGATCGAGAACCGCCTCAACGCTTTCTCGCAATGGAGAGGCCAACAGAAAGACAGCTTCGCCTATTGGACTCTCCTCAGCACGTGCAACACTGGCTCCGCTGTCGGCCTTGCATGGCTCGGTCAGGCTTGCACTTCGGGTTCTAGCAGTTCAAATTCTTCACAAGGGGCTGCCGAGACAGTGTCCAGTGCAAACGTCGTCGTTCGCACACTGACGGAATGGCAAGTCATCGCTCACGAGACAGGACATACATTCGGTGCAGTTCATGACTGCACATCATCTTCTTGCTCAAATGCAAACGTGGTCAGTGCTCAGCAGTGCTGCCCGCTTAGCAGCAGCACCTGTGATGCCGGTGAAAGATTTATCATGAACCCGTCTACCGCCGAGGGAATCGATCGTTTCTCGCCTTGCTCGATTGGTAACATCTGCTCTGCCCTGGGCCGAAATAGCGTCAAGTCCAACTGCCTCACTAATAACAGAGGCGTTATAACCATTAGTCAACCCGTGTGCGGTAACGGAATCGTGGAGGGCGATGAACAGTGCGATTGTGGAGGTGAAGCCGGGTGCAGAGGCAACAGATGCTGCAATCCCACCACATGTCGATTCCAAAATAACGCCGTTTGTGACGACTCCAACGAAGACTGCTGCAGAGAATGTCAGTTCGCCTCATCGACTACCGTCTGCCGTGCGAGTGCAGGCTCATGCGACCCCGAAGAGAGGTGCACTGGTTCCACGCCCTATTGCCCAGAAGACAAAACCAACCCCGATGGCTCGGATTGCGGAAATGGATTGAAATGCGCCAGTGGGCAGTGCACGTCTCGGGATCAACAGTGCAAGTCTGTCATGGGTAACCTTGGAAAGGGCAATGACACGTATGCTTGTGACAATAGCAACTGCGTGCTGAGCTGCGCCAGCCCCGAGTTTGGACGCAATGTATGTTATGGTTTACAGCAGAATTTCCTGGATGGAACGCCCTGTGTAGGCGGCGGTAACTGCAACAACGTGAGTATTCATGTCCTCCCATGACCACATACAAACAACTAATTCTTCCATAGGGTCAATGTGCTGGATCTTCTGTCGGTGGAGAAGTCAAGACTTGGATTGATGAACATCGCACTCTCGTCATTGCTCTGTCCAGTGTCATCGGCGGTCTTCTCGTCCTGTCTATTCTTGGATGCTGCATTAGCAGCTGCAGACGCCGAAGGAGGTCGAAGGCGTACGCGAAGAAAGCTGCCTCTATGCAACAGCGCGGACCGCCGCCACCACCAACAATGGGCTACGCGCCAAATCGATCCAGGAGTGGAAGACATGACGGTCCACCATCGGATGTCGGGTCCAACCCGGGCTGGATGCCGCAAACAAACCATGGCGATTTTCCGCAGCCGCCACCTATATACCATCGCAGCTCCACTGCGCGATACGCATAGTTCCCATATGGGAACGAATGATCGCATCGGAATCGCATCGCTTACTTTTTTTTTCGCATATATTTGTTTCCTTGAGCCGGCTAGTTTTTTAGGGAAAAACCTTTGCATGGGAGACACTCCTTGGGCACGGGGGTGTTTTGATTTTCATTGTCTGGGATATATGCGGCCATCATTTGGGATGGCGTTTCTATTTCTATTTTGTTTTTTGTCATATACTCGTCAGCCTTATCCGGGTTCTCCTCTGTCGGTTTTGAAGCGCTTTACACCCATCTTGCATATTGCGCGGCGTTTTCTTTGGAATGGGACAGAAGGCAAAGTAAGACCTTTCTGGATAGGAATCAAAGGGAAAGAGGGGGATTGCAGCAGTGGTTTCTGCTGTGGAGGAGACGCAGCAAGGTATATATACCGCTGCTAATCACATCCTAAACGTACAAAAAGGATTGTGAGTCTTGTATAAAGAGATGACCTCAGGACTTGTGTCTATATATAGACCTTGTACAATTGGAATCGATTGTTGAATGTATTTTGCGACTTGCTTTTTGGTGATGTTTTGCGAAGGCTGTGCTTGCAGCGGGTGGGTTCACATATCCTATCCTCTCATGTATGTAAGACGGCAGGAACGGATTACACTGCAGACAGTCTAACGGAAAGAACCATCGGCCCACCTTGCTCATTGATATCTTCACCTCGTCTTCCTCTCTCACAATAGTTATCTTCAACAGCACTTGACCCTTCTAGGTTTTCCGATCAACTAACGAATCTCCTTCTGATCACAACGTTGGAATCCATTCCTGTCTAGGAAGTCGCTTCGATTCGGTTCGGTTCCCGACCTACCCACTGTCCACCACCCAAGGATACCAAGGCTCGTATACAATAACCAGACTACTATGACCGCATAGCTCGAATTGATCCGGCGAGCGAATCAGATGTCGTGCTGGGACATATGGGGAAAGGAAATAGGCAAGATTTACCCCACTGTGCGTGCACGCGCACTGCCGTCCGCCTTGAACGGGTGTGCTGGGGAATATTTGGGGGCCTGAAGATATAGTTAAACTCTTTGTGGCGAAGTAATAGATTGTACATGCAGAAGGGACGCATGAGATGGCTGGGGTTCGGGCTTCTTCATGGAAGCGGTCATGTGGGTAATGGAAGTGAAGAAGAGAGAGGGGGAGAATACAAATCGCTACGACATTGTTCGATCCGTTTGATCCTGCTTCATTTGTTCCAATTGAACGTTCAGTGGTGGTGTTTGCTTTCGGATCGAAGTGTAATCGTCCCATCAGACAACAAGGTTCGATGAACATTTACTTCGTGGCTGGAAACAAACCGGATCTGAAGGTCTGGGGCAAAAATAGCACACAGCGAGCGCGGCACCCGACAAGCAGAAGGAAGAAAGAAAAAGGACTAGCGACGGAAACACATTTCTCCTCGCAATCAACGTCAGATACCTTCATCATCCCACTCGCTCTAAACTCTGCTTCCTCCTCCCCGCCCACTCGCAATGAATTCAGGAGAATCCCCGCCCCTGTCCTTTGACTCCAAAACCCTCACATCGGTCCTTTTCTTCGTTCTCTTCCTTGTAACCTTTTGCCCCATCATATGGGTCGTCTACCGCGTCGTCAAAGACTTCCGCCTTGAGCGCCTGGCACGGAAAGCCGCCGCCTCCTCAGCTTCCTCCTCCGATGATCTCGAGAAAGGGAGAGCGACGACGCCTTCAGACGCTGAGATGATTGATGGTGCAGAAATCAATGGCGGTGTTTGCGAGTTGGAGCAACCTAGTTTACCCGAGTTACAGGACACGGCGAGAGCGGAGCTTTGGGATGAATGCTGTGCCGGGGAGATTGGTGGGAAAGAAGTTGCGGGCGAGTTGGATGCTGATGGGACGGTTATCTGGGAGAAGATGGACGACGGCGAAGTTGGGGGTGTGAGGTTTTTGAGGGTGAGGGTGAGGGAGGTGGCGGGATTGGGAGTCGCAGAGATGGAAGGGGATGTAGGTGGGCATAAAGAAGTGGAAGAAGAAGAGGTGGATGCGAAGAAGAGCGGAAAGAAAAAAAGGAAAGCGGAAGCGGAAGAGAATAACGAGGAGGGAGAGGAGCAAACAGTAGAAGCGAAAAAATCAAAAAAAGGCAGAAAAGAACGTGGATAACGAGAAGGACGGGAAATTCCAAGGGAAAACATGTTGAACCACGCTTGATCCGAAGCATCACGTCTTCCAAACACCACACAAGTCACGCAACTCTCCAGATAATCCCAAAAGCATACCGAGGACACAATCTATACCTACCTACTCATGCCAGCATAAAAACCCACGCACGAGACTCCATATCCCTATTCCGGCGGGGAAATCAACGACACTGTCTCCAACTTCCACGATATCAAATTAGTAATAGCGAGAAAGTGCAGGGAAGTCAAGAGGGGAAGGAATGATTGAATGCATGAATGGATCATCCCATCGTTGATTCCGAAGGAAAGTAAAACGTGTGACATGCCATAACACATGCAAATGAATAGAAGAAGAGAGAGTAAGGGAAGGCCAGTCTAAACGGCCTATTATTGATGTAAATAGCATATGCATTTCCCCCCCTTTCTTCCTTAGCACAGAGGACTTCGAGGCTTAGTTTGAGTCTCATGATATTTTTTTTTGTTTCGGTCTTGAATACAAAGACAGGGAGGGTGCAGAATTCAACAAAGCAAAAAAACTCCTTTGGATACCTATGTAGATAGTTCATACATGGCTAGCTGCCCGACCTAACTAGTCAGGCACTGGGGCAGACACTGAGCGTGGCTTTATTTAGATGGAACATGTTCTAACAAGTCTGCAACCATCATCTTTGTGCTCGATTTTATAAACGATGCCGTGTGCTTTTATATATACGAGAATGTTACTCCCGTCTACTTCACTATTGTTTATCGTTATTCGTCGTTCCCATGTCTTGTTAAAAAAAATTCATGTCTGTACATATTGAGACGTTTTGCTTGTTACGCGTCCGTATGGAGTTATTTATACGCTTAGCTCTCGGAAGACTGTGAAGATTGCACCCAAAGGAGAGGGGAAAAAAAGGGACCTACTCTAACCTAAGATATTACAAAACCTTTAAACATGGTATGGCAATAACATTTAAACTTTGACTATCTTGTGAGAGTACATGTAATAAGTAATGGTTCGCTGACGTAAGGTACCAGTTGACCTCAATCCACTCTCCACTCTGGAACCAGACCTGCTTCCATTTTGTACGTACAGAGGAAGTACATATTCAACAACTTACATTTGCGAATTTGCTTACATTCCCTCCTTCGACCCATTAAAAAATTCACAAGACATTACATAGCGCGTTTTTGCTAATTCTACACTCTATACACACCGCAAACATCCATTGACACAAATCCCACCTCGTAACTTACCCCGCGCGCGCGTCACAACAAACAGCTCCCTCGGTCCCTTCGACCCCCACCAAAAAAAAAGAGCAGAGACAGCCACCCCACCCCCTCCTCACACCAAAATAAACCAACACCAACTCCCGCATCCTCCCTGGCAAAAGAAAGAACTCCCCACCTGTAACCACGAAATAAAACAAAATTTTTTTTTAAAAAAAAAAAATGCCAGACCTAACAGCAACATACACCTCCCCAACCGTTTCATCCCCGCAAATCTTCACACACGCTCTCCCCCCACCATCACCACCACCCCCATCATCATCGGCGTCCGCAGAATCCCGCACAGCCGCCCTCGCCGCGCTCCAATCTCGTCTCAGGGACCTCCAAGCGGATATCAATACGTTTCTGACGGCGAAGATGGGCGAGGATAGAGCTGCTGCTGCTGCTGCTAGTGCTAGTGCTAGTGCTACCGCGGGTTTGGAAGGGGAGGAAAGCGCAGGGAAGCGGAAGAGGGAAAGGGAGGACGAGGAGGACGAAGATGATTTTGAGGCGTTGGAGCGCGCATATGGTGAGGATGTCGGGGAGTGATTGGGGTATATATATATAAGAAGAAGAGGATAATGGAAGGGAAGGGAGGATAGAGACGGCGAGTTGAGAGAAAAGAAAAGAAAAGAAAAGGGTGAAGCTCTCGAAGAAGCATTTTGTGCAACAGAATGGGAAAGGGTAGTGGGAAAGGGTAGTGGGGGAATGTGATATCAGTGCCAGACTAGGCTGATTGATTGGGTATCTACTCTGCCTCCCTCCTGCTCTTTCCGCGCGCGCATGCACTCGTACACTAGATGTGCGGATTTCTTCCATGCTTAGCGCACACACACACACACACACGCTCGACCCACCGACCGACCGTCTCCCCCGAAGATACCGGATGAGAAGAAACCAAGCGCATTAAAAGGAGCCCGACACGAACCAAAAGACACGCACACGGAACGAGAAATCACAATTACGCGTTTCCAACTCATTGTCGCAAGCCTCCACCATTCCAGGGGGGGGGAGAAACAATAGAAGTGTAATGCGATCATGGAACGCAACACAGCGGCATCGAAGAGGGGAGGTTGCCGGGTTGTTTTTGTTGTATGATGGATAGCACATACATGGTTGGTTGGTTGGTTGGTTGCCTGGGATTCGATTCATTGGAGAGAGAGAGAGAGAGAGAGAGAGAGAGAGAGAGAGAGAGAGAGAGGAGATGGACGATGATTGATGAATCTGACGCGGAGATGAGAAATAAGAAAAGAGGTGAGACGAGGAGATAGATGGTGTACAGGAACGAACGGGAAGTAAAAAGAAAAAGGGGAATTGTACACATCCATCTGTACTTCTATATATATATATGTAAAATCCACAAATGACTGACCAACTAACTCATCTCTACCACACTGTTTCTTTCTTTCTTCCATCTTTGCCTGAGCTTTTCTTCGCTCTAATTACTTGTGAACATCATGTCCTGCTTTTCTTTCTATTGACATATATATATACATGCACACACAAAATCACGCAAACTACCTACTTACACATCTTCAAAAAACTTACTACCACCAGCAGCAATGCTTAGCATAATCTAATTCAACCCCCCAGAACAAACACCCTCGAGACAAATTACAAAAAAGAAGAAGAAGATTACACATGGCCCCCTCCCCCTTCGCAGTACGCGAAAACACCAAGAAAGAAGACGTAGAAGAAGTTCAAAAAAAAAAAAAACTCCCCCAATTTTCGAGAAACTAAAATGTTTTCTTCTTCTGCTTCTTTTCAGGCAGAAGAAAGCAGAACGTTTTCATCTCCACCCATTTCCACTTCCGCTTCCTCCACCTCCGCCTCCCCACCCACTACCACCGCCAGAGCCAAGCGCCGCCATGCCCCCTTTCTTCCCCATGCTCCCCCTCAAACAGCCCGAGTGCACAACACTGTTATCGGGATACACCCTAATGGCGCTCCCGCCAAACCGCTTGTGACAAACCGCGCAATGCCGCTCTTCGGTGACAACAACCCTGCGGTTCAAGCCACCCGGAGGAACTTTTGCACGGCCTCCCGAATGAGGATCGCTTTTGGTGTACTGCTCGCCGAGCCTGACCTGCGCTTCGACATTGACCTTCTCGACGCCGCGCAGGCGCGCCACGATGCGCTCTTCGTTGAGGAGCGAGTTGGCGTTGCGGATGCGGCCGAGGAAGTATGATGAGAGGTCCTTGACGGGAAGCGAGGGAGGCACGAGGTCGAGGGTTGTCGAGGCTGGGAGGCGCGCGCCGTGCTTGGAGAGGAGGTCTAGCGCTGGCGGCCAGTTGGGTTGGTGGGGCGGAGGGGGCTGGAGGTAGAGTGAGAGTAGGATATGATAGATGGAGGGTTCGGTGTCGTCGGTGGGGGGTGAGTGGGTTCTTTGCTGGATGTTGGTGCTGTAGGACGATTTGGTTGGAGACGAAGGGTGAGGAGTCGTGAGGTAAGTTTGATTGCAGTATCTAGACGTGTTGGTTAGTGTTTGAGAAAGCGGGGACACTGGTAGAGGGGATTTAGGGAACTCACTCTTCTGCTTTCTCGTAGTCTTGTAATTGGAATACGTAGATTTGCAGCGCTTGTCTGTGCTGGCCCATCTTGCTCAGTACAATTGCCCTTGCTTCGTAGTAGTTCGGATCATTGGGGGGCATTTGTTGGAGCACGCGATATTTGTTGTAAGAGGCGCTTGTTCTGAGGAAAGTCTGCAATCGTTTCATCCATTTCTCTTTCTCCTCGTCGTCTTCAAACTCTCCAGCTTTGAAACGTTCCAAGAACAGGTCCACCAATCTTTGGTGGAAGTTGGGGGTGGTATCGTTGAGTTCTTCAATGATGTGCTCCAAGTACTTGACCGACAGTTTGGGGTCGATCTTCTGGAGATAATCGACTACCTGCGGCCGAGACAGAGTTTCTGCATTCTCTGTATCCGCCAGGAAAACTTCCATACCAAGCGCGGGATCCGCTCGTAAAGGCCATTCCGCGTATTCGAGGATAAGGTCCAGCATCTCAGGCGGTAATTGTTGCAGGTATCCAACTGTGCGCTGTGGGCCTTGCAAGGCCGGTGATACTTCCTCGGCAGCCTCGTTCTTCCCGAACTTCGCCAACAACTCCAATGCTTGACGGTGTAGTTTTTTGCCGTGAAGGAAGTCGATCAAGTCGGCATATCGCCCGGTCTCGTACAGTTTCTCTTGAACAACGTCAGGTTCGCAGAAGTTGGGTAGGCGAAAGAGCGGACCGGCCAGACCGGGGCTCGCGAGCATATACGCACGGAATAGCGTGGTGTCTACCAATTGCGCGACTTTCAACAATTCCGCAGCCCAATCGATTTGTGAGGGAGGACCAGGGTGTTGTATAAAAAAGTGAAAGGACGGTTTGTACTCTTCAGCCTGACTATCGCTTTGCTCAGGGAGGGGCTCTTTCAAGACACCGTCTGTATCGATATATCGCTTGATCTGGACACGACATTGCGCCAGGAACACCTGCAGGGCACGCACAGCATCCCTAAGATCCTGGCCCTCCAGACTTTTCTCAGGGACAATAGTTTCCGATGTCTTTCCTTTGATGCTTGCCGTATCAGTCGTGTCGTCCTTAACGGCAGACTTGACAGAGGCCGTCTCTGAATCTACCTTCTTATGTCCATAGAATCGGCCCATCATAGATCGTCCGATAGTAGCAGCAGGAGTTTGAGGAGCTTCTTTAGAGTCAGGAGCGGTTTTCTCGTTGGGTATTTCCTCCTCCTCTTCCTCCACAACACTCTCTGCATCCTTGACACTTTCTGCTGCAGAATACTTCCCGGCGATCGACGGAGGATATAGAGCAATGACGCGCTCAGGCGGAGCTTTTGCATCGGTGAACAAGTCCATAGCCTCTTGGAATTTGCGCAAATCGAAGAGCGCCTGAGCTTTTAGCATCCTGATTTCACGTATGCGGCCTTCCTTGTCTTGTAGCAATGTATCCTCGAGCATATTGAGCAGGCTCAGCGCCTCATCGTAACGACCGTTGCTCACCAGCTCATCAATCTGGGATTCATAGTCTTGCGCACCCATTCTCCAGATACATCGGTCGCTTGCAATAAGGAATCCTTTGCCAGCGTGGGCCAGGCTGATATTCGGTTGAGGAACGGACATGAAATTTGCGTTTGGCAGTGCGATGGTCTGTAACAGGTTCATCGTATCGGGATTCCGCACCTCAAGGCCACCCTTTGATGGCGCTTGGAGTGCTAGCATATATGGATATGAATATGCGAGACTCTCTGGTGCCGTAGCCCATGGGACCTGTCGCTTGTCGAGCGCATTTCCGTCGGTGTCGATGAACAGACTGTTCACGTCCTTTGCAAGCAACATTTCTCCTTCCCCAAGTCTTGTGGCAAGTGGTTTCGGTACCCAGCTCCCCATCCCCATATATCCCATTCCAGACGACGAGACAGCACCGAAGCGCGCACCCTCCTTACCGCCCGCCTCGGCCAGTGCACCTGGCTTGACAATATCCTGAACGTTTTGTGTCTCCACATCCACCATAACAAATCCTGGGTCCATTCCTGCAACCATCTTAGTTCCAGTGGCCCATGTCAGGCTCTTGACGGAAGCGATCAGCGTGATCTCGGTAGCTTCCCCGCTCAACTCCATGTCCTGCCACGTCCACAAGATGATTTTCCTCTTCACCGCAACCGCTAGTCTGCTCATGATGCTCGGGATTCCTGTGCTGGGATCCTTTACAATATTACTCGTCACCGCAAACGTGGCCGCGCCTCGTGTCTTTTCCAGCTTCTCCTGCAGGGCATAGGTTTGGAGGTCGTGAATCGAGACATGGTTATCCGACAGTGAAACGAGTATGTTTGATTCCTTTATAATTGCTAGCTGTTGTATCGGACGCCGCGAGAACTTCTCCTCTTCTCGCAAAAGGTCGGCAGGTCTGACTTTAGGCGTATGCGATTCGGGCGTCGGCTCTCCATTCTGGGGATCGTTATTGTGTGTGGCAGGGTCGTCGTCTTCGGTTGCTTCGTTCACTCGGTAAATGCGCAAGGCACCAGTGTTCAATCCTACGAGTACTCTGTCCCCTATACAAATATCAGTACTCGTACCCGAAGCGTGGGGAGCTTGGATATACCGTAGGCCAGCAGGGACTCGATCTTGGACTTGTCGCGCTGCTTGAGCTCAACGACGGGTCGAGCTGTGAAAGCAGAGAGCATTGTGAAGATGATGTGGGGTATAAATTCATCTCATAGTATTTTAGTGGAGTGTCATCGTTTTTGGTTACAGGCGAGAGGTGCTATTAGGGTATACAGCTCTCTACCAGAGGCGGCGGGAGCTCAGGGTTGCTGCAGCCTTCGTCATTGCCGACTGACCTGCTAACCAAGGTTGGCCCGAGCGCTCCCAACCACGTGGGCCATCATTCACATCAAACTCATGTGGTCTCATTACAAATGTACTCAATCTACATCAATATGCATACAACCAACTTTCGCACAACATCTACCTAGGAAATCAAGATGAACCTTCTGAAGCTCGCCTTCATTCGTCTAATATTGTCCATTCCAAATACCAGTTGACCTCACAACAAAGTTGACGCATCCACTCACTTCCGGTCCAACCTCTCCTTCTCATCCCTTAGAATCTCCTCTACGTAATTCTCAATCGTCCCCTTCACGGGAGCCCATCCTAAAGTCTTGTTTGCCCTGTCCGCCTTTCCTCTACTATTCAACCCCCAACTAATCGCCTCAAATCCAGCCCTATCAAGAGCCTCCTGTTTGGACAGCTGCTCCTCCTTTAATTGTCCCTCCTTCTTCACAAACCCAAGCTCCACCGCCTTCTTCCCTGTTTTTCTTGCCAGATCCGCCCAATTATGCTCGCCGGCATTAGTGAGGAAGTACCCCTTCTCTCCCCACAGCTCCGCATCGTTGTTGTGCTTCCCTGATACGGCGGCTTCAGTGAGCAGCACGAAGAACTCGCTGAGATCGTGCACATGGACGTTGTTCCAAATAGTCTGGCCTTTTCCGATGATGGGTACGTATTCCTCTTTCAAGATGAACTTGGCCAATTCGTATACTTGCCTACTACGTGAGTTATTTGGGCCGCGGCCGCCACCGAAAATGGTTGGGGGGCAGACTATGGCGGTGCGAATGCCTCCGCCTTGTCCACCATTACGTCCGGCTTCGAGGACTACCTCATCGACGTTGCGATGGAAAGCGTCTGAAGGGAGAGAGGTGAGTTCGTGCACAGCGGTCCAGTCGTTGTATTTGCGATCCGAGGCAGTCCCGAGACGATTGTCCATGTCGCGCATGTCTTCCCAAGCTAAGATACCAGCGCCGCCCGTGTGTAACCAGAAACCTGGATGATCTTTGGTGTGCTGCGCAAGGCCTTTGGCTATGGCTCGCGCGGCAGCTTCGTGATCCGAGGCATCGGCCGTATCTGTTGCAGACTGGTTAGTATGTCCATTCGATCTGAATGGTACCTTTATCTTACGTATAACAACATCTGCTGCAGCAGCTTCCTTCTCCAATACACTTGCATCGTCTAGATTCCCAATGACAATCCTCAGTTTGGGAAACGCCTTTTTAACTGCTTCAGCCTTTTGTTCCGTTCGCACTAGAGCCGCATATTCCCAGTCCGGGTGCTTCTCATACAGAACGTGGAGCGCGTCTCCTCCGACATAACCTGTGACTCCAGTACTGGCTACAATCAGCTGGAGAACTAAGGGAATTGGACCCGAGGGATATGAATCTCGTACATGAAAATTTTGGGTGCCATGTTGTATGGCGGATTAAGAGACCTCTTGGGTTTTAATTCTATGTGTTGAAGTGTTTATCACAAAAATTCCCAAAGATATGAGTACTTGTTCCAACATACATATTAATAATGTAAACGAAATATGACGTATTCTACCCCTTCACATGTATGTATGGTGCAGTGTAGAAGAGTGGGGAAGAATGTTTAAGCGGCGTCCCCACCGTAAAATTGGAGCGGAACAGGTCCCGTAACGATTCGCCATGTAATAAACCATCACGATGAAAATGAATATAGATGTATGGTGCAATGGGGAAGCAATTTCAATTACCAAGTCGACAGCCTCCAGTAATGAGAACAGTCTGGTCGGAAAGCTATCTAAAAGACACCCCGTGGTTTTTTTTTTCTGTTTCAAGACCGACACTATGACTGTCAAAGTCTCTTCTCCTCCAATTCCTCTCCAAAATATACCTGTTCCAGATAGGTTCCGGCCAAAAAAGGCAGCGGAATCGACACAGAACGGCGCTACAAGAGCGCAAAACCAACCCTACGTCCTAGGGACGAGGATTCCTTCAACCTGCGCTCCTTCACAAAAGAAATTAAGGAAAGAGTATTAAGCCAACACAGCACATCATCTCTCGACCTCACTACAACTTATGCCTCGTCTCACTTCCTTGTCCTGCTCAGCAGAGGAAATGAGGGAGAGCAATAAGGAGGATGGTCATAAACGCTCGTTACCAATCAGCAGCTCAACCTTCACACTCACGCTGTCCCCCAGCGACAGCCACAGCGGGTCCAAAGGATTCATCCAGAAGGGCCGGTGAGTTAACGGAAGCGGTGTGGAGGTGAGGCGAAAATAGAGCGATACATAGCCAATATGCGCGGCACATCACAGCGTTCAATCCACTACACGCCATTTGCGTCCTTACTATAGCACAGAGCAGCGGCTCGGGGCCAACCGGGCAAGCCACAGGAAGGCGCGGAGCGGGTGCCCATGCGATAGAAGGGAAAATGGTACTGTAGGGCGCGCTGGAGAGGTACGGCGGGAAAGGCCCTCGGGAACAGACATACCAAAGGAGATATACACGCAATCTCAATGCGTTGATAGGAAATGGGAAGTGTTTGACAGGGAATCGCAAGGAAATTTATCTCAGAAGACATGGAGATAGACTGATCTTTGGGTATTGATGTGAAGATGAAAAACGAAAAACTGGAAACACTCCAAAAAACCTTGCAAAGAGAGGGATATCAATCCAACGCCCAAAACATGATGCAGAGCACAACACAACGCGACTAAACCAGAAAAACATTGTAACTAGCATGCTCCACAATCGTCGAGCCGAAGCTCAGACGCAGAAGCAATGCTAGTAAAAAGATTAAATAAGAATGTAAATACGAAACACCAGTTTCGTTCCATCTTCAACCCACTGAGAGAAGCTATAGCTCCATCGATCAGGGGGAAGATTCTAAACTCAGAGAGCCAGAAGGCATCAACCCGAGCGAACGTGGGACCTCAAGGTCCAAGTTACGTAACCTGAGCAATTACGTCTCATCACAGGCCGATGTAGCAACTCATGCATTTTCTTAGACACAGAACGCGAGGGAAAAGGTCAGGGAAAAGCGAGAGTTATCGACGGAATGGTCCACTGAATGAACTCTTCTCGTTGTAGTTGTTGTCGGCGAAAGGATTGCGCTTCTCTTCGAGAGGCGATGGGTCAGCAAGGTGTCCATGGCTACTGATACGAGCATGACCGGGTCGGGCCGAATCGGTGACCGTATGCGCACCCACATAACCGTGCTTTTCGGCTGGGGGTTCATTGTCGTTTGTTGCATAGGTACGGAAAGCTCGAATTGGTGGATCAGACGATGAAGGCTCGTAGTAAGGCGGTGCCGCGTCGGAATGCATAGGCTTGGATTGATTGTCGGTAGCAGGGTCCACAACATAAGCTGTGCCTTGAGCAGTGTCACGGCGAGCCATGTGTGTGCATGCGTAGGCGAGGCCACCGAGGGCAACTACCAACCAGATAACGATCAGGGTGGTAGAGATGAGTGCTTCAGTGCGGATGCCATCCTTGAGTACATTGATGACACGCATAACGGCTTCGGTGACCTCATCTTTGGCCTTGCCATTGGGATCAGCAAGCAGCTCTTGGGAGGAGCCAGACTCGCTAACTTTTGCCACAGCTCCCAAAGACAGTGTGTCATTGGCCACACCAGGGAAAGCCACGTGAGCGTGGTCATGAACCCACGTGAGGCCTGATTGTATACCGGCAATCTTCAAGCCGACCAAGCATTTCAAGACTTCTTGAACGGGATCTCGGAGGATAGTGTCACCCAGGGCATCATCGAGCACCTTGTTGGTTTTTTCAACAAAGACATTGATGGTGTCATTGACCGCTGATGTACCTTTTTGAACCCAGCCAAGAATGTCGTCGTTGACTTCCTTGTCAAGCTTTCCAACAGCGCCATTGACGCCAGTGGACCAAGACATGGATGCGTTGTTAAGTTTGACGACAACCTTCTCAGCGAAATTGGCGACTTCGTCAGTGAGTTCCGGGGTTTTGTCCTCGATCTTCTTGAGTAGTAAGTATTGACAGAAGCATGAAAAGAGGCCAGCAATGCCCAGTGCGATCAGAAACAGCATGGGCATCGACGTAGCATAAGCCCAAGCCCAACGTACGATGGCTTGGCGACGGGTGGAGCCAAAACGATGGCCGAGCCACAGTCCTACAGTACCGGATGTCGTGCGGGAGGCAAGGTAGACGACATCCATTGGTTCGTGGCCTTGGTCGAATAGCGCGGCTCGCTCTTGCATCCTACGGTAACGACGGATTTCCAGCCAGGCCATGGGTACGATGGCAAGAATAGCTAGAATGATGAGGACAGCAAGGGCGACCTTCTTTGCTGTGTAAACGAGCTTGATGAGCTTGTCGAAGAAGGAATTGATGGAGTTGCCTTCGGAACAGAAGTTGAGTTGCTCTTTCTGCGGAACCGGAAGAGTATCCGAGTCGAAGGTGAAGTTGTCCATGTTTTTGATGAGTTTCCTAATTTCTTCGAAAGGCAGGCGAATGATGTTGTCGGTGAAGTTTTGCACCTCTTCAAAGCTCGGGATCGAGTTGTTAAGCTTGTTCACACCGTCCATGATGCCTGGGGGAGCCTCGAGTGATTTGAGCTTGGCGATTTGGGCGTCCAGGTTGGGTACAGCATCGGGGATTTTGTTGCCAAAGACAGGGACATTCTTGATGGAGTTTTGAATATCCTGCATCACTTTTTGGGCCTTGCCGAGCGCGTCACCGATGCCATTTGTGACCTCTTCGACCGTCTCATTGAGACCCTTTGCGAAAGCCTCGCCGATTTCGACAGCGGCGTGCATGCTGCCAGTAACAACGAGGGTGATGAGGCAGAGATAGGTCTGAGTCATCATGTGGATGACGAAGAGGACGAGTTCCTCGACACCTTTGACGGTCAAATCGAGCATCTTGAAGAGCCCGCCCACGGCATTTTCGATTCCGGACGAGGTCATTTTGTTGACACCTTTGGCCATGAAGTGGGGCATGGAAGCCATGGAGCTGCCCATTTTTTCGACTTCTGTGCAAGCGCTGAGGGCCTCGCGGCGAGCGGAAACGAGGTTAGTGTTGGTGCTTGCAATAGCAATGAGGAGCCGAACGAGGACGAGAAGAAGTAGAATAGTCCAGCGGTTGAGCCATATCTGTGAGAGCCTAGCTCGAAGGCCGAGATATGGTTTGAGGTATGGTGTTTGGTTTAGTGGAGGTCGTGGTGCATCTTGAGGGGCGTAGTAGTCTCGCATCTCATGTTCGCCAGCGGAGAGAGACGGAGGTACAGCCGGGAAGGGTTGCTGTTGGTTCGCGGTGGAAGCCATACCGGCAACTGAATGAGTGCAAAATGGTGGTCTAGGGGATAGGTATCAGGAGGGTTCTTTTCTTTGGTATGTCCAAGTAGGATGAGTGGTTGAAATAGATGGGGAACAGAAAGGGCAGGTATGAAGTAGAAGAAGAAGAAGAAGAAGTGATGTGTATATCTGCCGGAGATATTTGATGGAGGGAAGAAGAGTAGTAGGTGGTGGTAGTGGTAGTAGTAATAGAGCAAGCAGGGTAGTGGTAGCAAGCAAGATTAGGTCATGTGGAGAGAGGACAATAGAGAACAATAGAACAGGGAAGACAAGGAAAATGCCCAACGCGCCACACAATGCAACAAAGAGAGGTGAAGAATAAGAGAAAATGGAAGTGGGTGAGTGAAGAGCGGTGGTAGCGAGGGACAGGTGGGTTTTGATGTACATATTTTGGGGCATTCAGTCGCGCCCAGGCAACACAAACCAAAAAGAGTGAATAAGAGAAAGCAAATCAATGGGTGGTACAATACATACCGCGAGTAGGCGCAGGACGGGTTCGACCACAGCGTTTCACAAAACATGCAGAGCGGGTGCGGCTCAAATCTGGAACAGGCAAGATCGGGTTGGCATCTGAGTGGGCGGCCCAGATAGGCGCCCTGGTCGGAGGAGACAGGCCTCTAGCGACCAGTCATTTGCCAGAGCGTCGGTCGAGCTAGCGAGCGGCCAAACAAGGACAACAAACGCAGACGTGGTTATTTTGAGCTTCTTTGTCCTTGAGTGGATGTCGTGCCTTGACTGTGTTGCCGGCGGTTTATGCTCTCGCCGGGCGGCTTGCGCCCATTGGGCTACAGCGGCTGGAAGACTGCGCGGAGGTGGCAGCAGATCTGACGACCGCGCGCAGCCTCGTGACGTGCCAGCAGTCGCCGCAGCTTCGTTCGCATGCGACGAAAAGAACGGTATGTGAAGGAAGGAGGATTGTCGTGGGCGCAAGGGATCGCTCCTCTGCTCAGCTCGGCTCGGCTGGATATGTTGTTGACGGCGGCGGCAGCGCGAGGAGAGAGGCAAAGGAAGAGCTCACCGCGTCGTGAAGGATGGCGAGCGGAGGAGAATTATTATACGCCTACGCCCACGCCACGCACCTGCCCACGTCTCTAGTGCGCTTCCCTGTTTCGCCATGTCCCTCTACCGCACTACGTCATCATCGTATTCTCCAATGCGCCTTCCCATCCATGCGCATTTATTTTACCAGACAGTATACACAAATACCGATGTCTGTGGTATCAATGTAGTTGCATCATCTTCATCGTTTTCTACAGCCTCATGCACAGCTTCAGCTTTGTCGCACTTCTACCACAGCGTCAACTCCATAATCACAAGACCGCCAGCACGCGCCCGCTCCACCCACCAGAATAGCATACATGTAGCGCACAGAATAGAATTCAACGTGTGCCGTCAAAGTCAGTGCGAACCGCGCCTGGCTACGGCGTAGCGCCCGTCGTTGTTTGGCGGGCCGCCCCTGTGAGCCAATCATCTGCTCCTGCTCGCTTCAGCCCCAGCAGCCACCACTAGCCACTTCAACCTCATCTCATCTGCCTTCAGACCTCTGCTCAATTCTTCGACCCATTTCCCCTACATCTCTCTTCCCATCGCTGTTCTCCATCCAGAAGCCCGAAAAATTACTCCTCTGGCAACTTGAGTGCCCCTTGGTGAATTTCTTCCAAGGCCCTTTCATCTCGTCCCTTTCTCTGTTTGCTTGTTTTGCTCACCCTGTCGTTCCCCCTCCCCTTCATTGTGGAATGGCCATTGGCACAGACATAGTTTCTGTATCAGAATTATATTGATTAATCTTTATACAATCTTTTTTCGTCTTTTTTCCTTGGTGGCTTCTTGCCGTGTTCCTCTACAAGTTGTTTTCTAGACTGTCTCCATCTTCCCCCCTCCCTCGTCTGCAACTGTACCGCCATGATGCGCACTATCGCCATCAAAAATTCGTGATACATAAAAAGCTTTCGTCTCACGGAACATCAAGAGATATATTTGGGGCAAACCGGTTGGATCATCACAATGCTACCTATGTATGCTGCACTGTCGACCATGCCCCCCTACAATTTGCATCGCCGAACCGGACGTCACTGTATGCTGTCCGGTTGATACATGCTATGCCGAAATAGCTATAAACAACATGGGAGTAGGAATGGATATCGATGACCATCACGTAGCTCATATCATCGTTTCACTGGCTCGCCTAGAGGGGTTGGATTACAGTCATCGACATATCCGTGCTTTACGTCGCGATATCCTTCGTAGTCTCCCCGAGTCTAGAGGGTTCACTCGCGTTTGTTTGCCTGTAAACAATGCCGTCATGTGCCTGCCTCGCCGTCGCAATTTTAAGTTAAAGCGACTCTGATTTTGTCCCGCCGCACCCACGTCCTTCTCAACCACAACAACAACAACACCACCCCCACCACAACACCCCCAATATTCGCTTTCCGCGCAGATTTTGACGCAGAATTTTTGCCGTTACAACGCCGCCGCCGTGCGTAATCGCACTTCGGCGACTGTGATACCAGCTACAGGGAGTCACCTCCGGTCTGGAGTTGCGTTTAGTAAAGCTGTTTCGAACACGCGATTGGAAGCCCTTCTTTCACCTTATTGTAAGTATTGTAACTCACCTCCACTTACAGGTAATAGCGCGAGAGTACAATAGCAGACCGCTCTTTTGTCTCTCGCCGTGACCGCCTGTTTCTTCGCGCGGGGTATTGTTCTTTTGAGAAGGATAATAACCAGGCAGCAGGCTGCTCACCACGCTCTACTCACTTATAAACCTCCTTGCCCCGCCCGTCTCTCAGCTACAACGCCACCTCTACATCTACACCGCAAAGAAGTTGTTGCAATCGCACGACTCCACTAGGTATGTTGCCACGCTCCGCGCACAAGTTGAACTTCCCAAGGATGGCAGGATCCGTCTTCCAACTTGGGCGGTCAGCCCGTACAGGGAACCGACAATATTTCTGAAAACCAACAAACTTCGCTGGCGCTAATAGACCACAGGGAATACAATCTACCTCCATCACCTAGTTTGCCTACTCACCGCTTGCTGAATTACCGAAACCTCTCCTCACTACATACTCATACGCCTTGAGCTGTTCCGTAGACCACAACTTGACACACATTGCCTGATACATTTTCGAGCAACTATCACGCGGCACAATCATTACACGAAAATATACAAATCGACAATTGGGACGGGCCATCGTTAACATGGGTGGTGACAAGTCGGACAGCCCGGCGGCTCTCCGCGATGGCAGCGTGGGATCTCAGCGTAGCCCAACATCGTCCGTATCTGCTAGTACGACGCTCGGAGGAGATGCCAGTCCGGCTTTTGGTCAGATGAAGAGCCCCAAAACCACTCTCTCTTCACCCAAGAACGCATCTCCGGATGCCGGCGTCAACGCTCTACTGAGCTCCGCTTTCTTCAAGTCCGACTCGCAATTCTTCAAGGAGAGCGATGATAACCAGGTTGATCAGCAACAAGGCAGCCCAGTGCAGAATCGACTTCAAACCCCTCGCTACATCCCAACTCAGCCTTCTTCCCACTATAGGTCCCGAAACAACGGTGCCTTTGGTAAGAACCAGTCCAACGGCTATCGATCTTCCAAGTCTTGGTACTCTCCAGAGAACCAGCGTTTCCACGATTTCCAGGTGATTCGCAACGCGATGCGTAGACTGTTCAAGAAAGCCGATGTCGCCAAGTGGACCTATGACGACTACATCAAGCATCTCGAGGCCATGCTTGCTTCCAAGAGCGCTTACCTTGCTAAGGTAATGTTATTTCGTTCGTCATCTGCAAAAACTTATACTAAATCCAATCATTTAGATCCTTGCTACTCGGGAGCGCGACCGCATCCAGAAGCTGCTTGACCAGCCCAAGTTCGCTGATCAAACTGCTGTCAAGAAGACAATGGATGAATTCCTCCCGAATCATAATCCCACCATGAAAGGCAATCGTAGCAGGGTCCTCGGCAAGGAGACTATCTGGTGCCTCGACTGGCGTACCGGCAAGGAAGAGATTGCTGATTGGCCTACTCTTGCGGAGATGAAATGGGAAGGTGACGATCGTGCCAAGACTGGTGTTGGTCGTTTCCCTCCTCTCCCTCGTGAGCGCGGTCCACCTACCATTTCTTGGAACCAGCTTGCCGTCATTGAGCAGTACGAGCTTGACGAAGTCGCTCGCATTCCAACTCTGGAGGATGTCCTCCTCCCCGTGGATGAAATTCCTCTGGAGGATATGGACCAGTTCATCATCGGTGACGTTATCGAGGCGATTGACGAGTACGTCCAGTCCTAGTTGATGTTCAATACACAGCTTTGGATACCACACTTGGTCGGGCTGGTTTCAAGTAAGTCAAGCCTTCCCTATTAACTTGATAGAACATCTACCGACGCCAGGTAGGATATGGCTTGTGGTACGATACAGTGTCACTTTGAATTACATGGTTTTTTCTTGGGGTAGGAACAGGATTAATTGGTTGACCGGATTCAATGGGTTCTGGGTGGTTGGATGGATCAAGCGTAAGTCATCCAAGCCCTCTGGCGAGCGTCATTGGACTTGCTTTCCCTTCCTCTTTCCACACCCTTCCCGTACCGGCCTGCCAACCGGTATACCCCTTCCCTCTTACTGCCCCTTTCCCATTTCATACATATATTTTCCCTTCTTTGGACCAATCCGGACAAATCATCTATTCGACACCATACTCGACTGGGTACTGCAATTCCGCAGTGGATAGACGGCATAGACGGTTATAGGTTTTCCGGTTTTTCGAGCGTCGGCGTTGATGGGGCGTTTTTTGGGTCTTTTGGACACGGGCAATTTCTTCCTTGGATATACCCACAAGGCCATGCTTCCGGATCTTTCTTATCTTTTTTTTTCCCTTTCCCTTTTCGTTCACCATTATATCTATCCGTTTCCGAAACACCACCAACACCATGATTTCTGGACAACGACACGATACGAAAACCATCTCTGGTTTTCCCCATAAATCCCTGTTCATGTCATGGACATGGTGTTCCCTCCATCTGCATAACGAATCCAACGCAATATAAATTATCACCCCATTATGGACTTTCTTCGGACGGACCCAAAAGACCATCTCTATTATACTCAGTCGCATATCACGACGAGTGGAAAAAACCATGAGGATTCCCGACAATTTCCGACATTCATTCCTCTGGCAAGCAAGTGTCCAACCAGACACCAATGATAGAGGGCATTCTTTCTGGGTTATTGTTACATGGGTCTGGAGTATTTCTTGGGAGGCATACATGTTATTTTCCTTCGGTTTTTCCTTCTATCATGTTTGCAGATTTTGTGCTTTTTTGCTTTTCACTTGCGTCTTGGGAGGAGGCAGCCGGAAAGAGGAGGAGATTTGGTACTCTTCTCTCTGACCCTTCTTACTCAAATCATCACAATAGATGTTATGGAAATTGGTAAAACAAAACGAACTTTTTTTTGGTGATGACTGATGTGATGCGAACCAAGTATGCGTACGTACATATGTGCGGAGCGCGCGTTTAACCATTTGACTAATTAGGTACCCATGTATATGCAAAACTTCGATCATATGAACAATGTCTTAAAGTAAGCAACTTGCTAGCTTCTCCCCTTTGTTCCCGAGTTTGACTTTCTCTTTTGAGCTGACTGGTCGACAGTGGAATGAATGCATGAGGTCGGTCTAACGGTTCCGTCTCTCGGCGTGTCGGTATGTTGCCTCGGACCGGATCATCGTATAATCCTTTGGCACTTCCCCGCTATAGGCAATAATGATGCAGTAGTACGTTTAACACACCTATTCAGGTTTAACACGCGCCTATTCAGTTGATTCCTCATAGTAATCTGACTAAGAACTGAGAACTTCGCAATCCGTCACCGAAATCAGAAAAGTCGTATTCGGATAAACGCTAGCGCAAAATATGGCAAGGAGCAAAACCCCGGGCTACCTCACTCCTCCAATGGAAGTGCGCCATTCTCAATTTCTATACTGGTTAAGACGCATCTTGATTGACAGGGCGAGCCAAGCATCGCTGGTAGGCACATTCGAGAATGTTTTATATACAGTTCATGCCCACCGAGAAGCACTCGGACAAATCTGACATCTATCTTCCACCATGGGTTACTTTTCATTTACTAACATTGCAGTGACTCTGACCACCCTTATCGTTGCGCGAAGGATATACTGGGAGTTGACCACTGGCTCTCGACAACGTTCCATCGCCCAAACATATGGCTGTCTCCCTCCCAAGCAGAAGAAGTGGAAAGATCCGTTTTTGAGCGCCGACGCAATGATAGGCAACTATAGGGCTATAAAAGCACATGGCCTCCTCGACTTTTGGGGCAGCTGGCTCAAGGATAACGATGCTCATACCATCTGGACTAAGATTTTGGGGTCCCCCATCATCTTAACCATAGACCCAGAAAATGTCAAATCCATACTTGCAACCCAATTCAGCCACTTCAGTGTTGGCCAAGAACGTATCAACTTACTGAGTGCCTCCATTGGCAAAGGGATATTCACATCGGACGGAGCCGAGTGGAAACACTCGAGGGATATGCTACGTCCGTGTTTTGAGCGTAACCAAGTCGCCGACACCTTGATGCTGGACAGACACGTTACTCGCCTTATTGAGACGCTTCCTACGGATGGTTCGACAGTTAACCTGCAGGTCCCGTTTCAACGTCTCGCATTCGATATTACATCGGACTTTCTGTTAGGCAAGAGTGTGAACGCTCTGTCTACACTAGACGAGCAGAACTCGGCGTCTCGAGATTTCGTGGAGGCGTTCGATTATGTCATGGATCCTTTATCAGAGAAGAACAAAAATGCGCGTTGGGGCATGTTTGCTATGTTTCTTCCCGACGCGGAACATAAAAGATGTGTGAAGCGCCTCCAAAGTGAGTTCATATCATACATCGCCCTTCTCTACTCCTTCCAGGACCCTCCATTTTTCCGTGAGTCGAGCTGACGCATCTTACCAGACTTCGTTGACAACATCATCTCCGAAGAATTATCTTCCCAGAAGAATGCAACTACCAATGCCGTCGAGCCCTCGGACCCAGTTCCAAAACCACCAGTGAACCGGCACCTCTTCCTCACCTCGCTTCTCTCCGAAACCAGCGACCTTGTCAGAGCCCGCAGCGAGCTCCTCAACATCCTGGCTGCAGGAAGGGACGCGACATCCGCAGTCCTCACGAACCTCTTCTACGAACTCCCACGGCATCCTACAGTCTACAAACGTCTCGAAGCCGAGATCCGCTTGCACGCGTCGCCATCCTCGCCTTCCAGTCCAGACGAGCCCCCGACGTACGACCAGCTCAAAAACATGAAGTACCTCCGCGCTGTCATCAACGAGGTCCAGCGTATCTATCCCATACTCCCGTCCAACTCACGACAAGCAATAAAAGACTCGGTTCTGCCTCGCGGCGGGGGTACAGACGGCATGTCCCCCATGCTCGTCCCAAAGGGCACCTACGTCGCTTACCACGTGCACTCACTGCAACGTCGGCACGACATTTACGGCGCAGATGCGAACGAGTTTGTGCCGGAACGCTGGCTCGATCCAGAGCACGACAACGACGCCGGTACCGAACGCAACGAGAAACTCAGACCGGGATGGGCGTACATTCCTTTCAATGGTGGGCCTCGCGTCTGTATCGGCCAGAACTTTGCAATGACGCAGGTCATGTTTGTGCTCGTGCGCATGATGCAAATGTTTGACATTGAGAGTCGCGATGACGAGCCGTGGAGGGAGAAGATCACCTTGACGTGCTCAAACTTAGGAGGTGCGAAGGTGGGGCTCAAAAGAAAGCAAGAGCTTGCTTAGACATGGTGGCTGATAACGGGGATTGGTGTGGTGTGAATTGGTTAAAGTTGAACATATATATTTATATTACCTTGGATATCCGCTCAGAATTTCTAGTGTTTTGTAGAGTAGAGTGCATGTATATACAATATGATGGATATGTGGGATAAGCACATGAATACAAAAACTACTCCTCTCAAGTTGCATTGAAAGAAGCATTCAAACATACAAACAAAAAAACCCCAAACAATGAGATATCATTTCATGAACCACAGTCCTCTCTCATCATCACCAGCGTCCTCCTTTCCCAGTGGAGTCACCATTCCCAAACCTCCAGTCCCCACTCATACCCCAAGAGTCTCCAACCCCTCCATCATCTGCTCCTCCCTCATCTTAGAAAGCACGGTCCGCTTTTCCGCCACCCTGGACTTCGTGATCCGCGCATCCTTGACGCCTTGCGCCGGTTTCTTCTGGTCACGCCTCGAGCGTACATGTACATAGCCACCACCCCTACCACCCCTGCTGTAGCCGCCGCCTCCGCGATTATGCATCGGATGCAAAACACCAGAGGGAGGCTGAGGCAAGATGCCACGATCAAGCTCGCGGATGATGGCGCAATCACCGTCTGTATAACCCACGACGACGCAGCAGTACGGCGCCTGGTCGAGGATATACGCCGGACGGGTCTTGCGGGGACCGGGCTGGTTGCACAAGTAGCACGCGAAATTGCCGCCGATGAGATCAACTGCGGGTTGAAGGCGGACGTCTTGCTGGTTCCAGATTTGGTGGATGAGGCGTTGGTGGTGCTCGAATTCCGTCTGCGGGTTTGGGTCGCCGGTTTCGCGCAGCATGTCCTGTCGGTAGCAGAGGGCGTAGAAGATGGATGTGCAGATCTTGGTGAGGGTGGGTCGGTTGGCTTCGGAATGGGGGGATAGAGCTGGGATATCGGTGATGGTGGTGGTAGTGGTAGTGGATGGGGTGCAGTTGGCCTATATCGCGGGCACAAAGTCAGCTTCATGCAACCAGGGTGGTTCTAGTACACGATAAGTGTCTCAATACGCTACTCCATGTGGTGTCTCGATAACAGAAAAGTCTGTACATACAGCGCAGCGCTCGGAATCACGTGGTACAGCGATGGTGTGCCCGCAGGTTAGGTTGTGGACGCGGGAGCCGGTATGGTGACAGGGTCGAGTCTCCATGTTTTGGTTTGTAGGGAGCGTGTACCAGGGCGCCCAAGGCTTCTTGGGTGTCGTTATGCTGAAGTAGTTGGAACTTCTGCGATTGACCGTGATGGCTGCGTGTAAGTCATTGGGAGAAGGGTGACTAGGGAATACGGGAGGTTTCGCCATGGTAGTGGAGAATACAAGATATGTCGTCTGCAAAGTAGTGGCCAGTTCTTCTTCTATAACCAAATCAAGGGAATTACGAGTCCGAGGGTCTTTCGTAGCCCTCACCTGTCTTCGAAATGTTTGGAATGGGGAAGAAGTAGCATAACTATTTTAAATATGATTCTCTTTTGCAAAAGCCCCCTCCGATAGAAAACGAAGATTGGGCTGATAATCTTAAGAATGTTGCGGTGTGCACTGCGTAGGCAAGATTTAGATCGAAAGCGGACACTATGAGGCCATTGTTATATTTGTGTAACTGACCATCTACTTCACGTGTGCGTTCTTAGCTAGAAGAGCCACCTTCCTGAGTGAAGAGCCAGGCCTCACGTTCCAATCAATGCCCTCTCTAGCGCGCTCGAACCACATCTTCACTTCGGATCTTGTCGCCATCAATACCTCGTCACCAGGCTTCAGCCCTGCCTCCTCCATGAGCAGGCGATCCGCCCTCTCCAAGTCACCGGCTGCGAACAGACATTCTCCCAACGAATAATGCGCTTTCCCCAGCTCCAGCCACGCGCGTGCCTTTTCTTCACTCGTAAACCATGCATCCTTGTTTGGTGGTATGAGCTCAGCTGGCAGGCTGCGGTACCAGGGATTGGAAGATGGAGAGGGTGAGTCTGTGGAAAGGCTTAGTGCATGTGACGAGGCAGTTTCGGCAGCTAGCAGGGCAGTAGCGGTGTGGTGGCGGGTAGAGGATGATATAGAGGGTGTCGTGAGCCAGTCGAGGGGTTTCGCATTTGTGGATGGCGAAGCTACTGCCAATAAAGAAGCGGACAGGGTACGCTCGAGGTTATACCGAAGCCGCTGTACGCGTCGGTGGAAGGCTTCAGGCTGCGAGTGTAGTAGTTCGGCGCGGGTTAGATAACCGTAAGTCAGAGCTATTATAGCAGTTCGGCATTGCTGGATTGAACTCTTGTATTCTTTTTTGTCTTTCTGATCTTCTCCCCGGCTGAGGATGTCGTTCAAGGTGTTGAACCATGTATCGACATCAAATGTCTCCGCCATCATGCTTTCTGCCAAACCGTCGGCGTAACCGGGAATTATCTCTTTTCCTTCAACAACCGCTTTTGAGAAACCTGTTAGTGCCCTGAACCCCTCGAGAAGATCACCTTGTACACTCGCAATCTCTGTTCCATGTACTTCCTTCAGCGTCAGAAAGATGGCATGCCCTCTAGTCCACGAACTTGACGCCTGACTCGCCTGCTGCATGAAATTGATGAGCCTGGGAAGGTATTGTGCGGGGAACATGACAGTTGCTCTCTTCTGGTTACTGTTCTTCTCCACGAGCATCATGTCCAAGGCGTGCTGTTGAGATCGGACGATCACGTCTTCTCGTGCCACCGCGAACAACACACCAGAGTCTTCGAGCAGATTTTTGGCGTGTCGTGCATCAGCTGTGTACATTTCAAAGCGCACCCACAGGTTCTTGGAGTAGAAGAACAGCCTTGATTCTTCGGAAATCTGTTTGTTGACGTAGAAAAGCGACGAACAAATTGGAAAAGGTGGCCGCGAAGCCTTGAAATGGAGTGTGTTGTTCGTGAGTTCATGCGTGTAGGAAACATTTGGATTTCCTACGTTGACAAGTTCGGTGTCGAGAACATAGCTGTATATTCTATTGCGGACAGAAGGCGGTAGAGACGTAAGGCTCACGAGATGCTGAGAGGTCGCACCCTCGACATCCTTTTGCGTGATTTGAGCATCTGCGAACTTCTTTGTGATTTCAGAAATGCCAGCGTCCATGGAATCACGCTTGTTGATATCGCTCATGATGATCTTTGCTTTTTGATGTCGAGCTTAGAGCCTTTGAATGCTGTTTCGCAAGGTCGATCAGGGTCGTTAACAGCCTGCGGTTTGTTTGAAAACAATGAGAACTGTTGGGGAAACGCAATGTAACGGCAAAAGCCAACTGAGGTAATTGGCACGCTTTTCATTATTTATATCATAGTTTACGTACTCCTTGCGGGGTTCTGTGGCTTCCAAGCATAACGTCGGAGTAATGAAGTGCGGGGGAGCTCTGTAGCGTGTGGGGACAACGCGGATCCGGTAATACGCATATCCATACCCCTCGCGCATTCGCCCGGATTGCGTACAACCAATACATGAATACCAAGAGGTGGATCAAGATATTTTTAGGCAGAGAGCTGAAGGAAAGTTACCCATCCCGAAAAACATCGTGTTTACTCCACATAAGCCGTGAACAACTGCAGCCCCTTGGTGCTGTTGTACTCTACCTCAACGCCTTGACCTATGAAGAAAATGTACCCTTCGCTGAGTTTGTATTCTTTTCCATCTGCTTTCATCGAACCTTGACCTTTGGTGCAGATCATTACAGAAGGCCCGTTGACCGCCGTGATTGTCTCGTTCTCTCCTTCTTTGAGATCCGTGGCGAGCATGTTGAACTCACTCAATGGAGGTGCATATAGCTTCGTCTTCCCATTCTTCGCTTTGTCGGATTGCTTCGACGGCAGTATCGCCTCTTTTGCATCGTGGGGCCTGAATGTGAGGCATGACATGAACTTGTCTATGGAATTTCTATCTGCGCGAGGGCAGAATCCTGTGTTGAGAACATTGTTGGAGCGTGCCATACACTCAATGATGTCTCCGGAGAGATAAGCATGAATGCCGTCAGCCGGGATGTAGATGCTGTCCCCAGCTTTGAGCTTCAAGTAGTTCATAGTGATCAGAGCAACAATAATGCCATTGTCGCTCTCGTCATATTGCTCGGCAAGTCGAGGGATCAACTCGGGAATATAAGTATCGTTTCCGAACTTTTCTTTGGGAAGCTCGAGCAAAGCAGCATTCGTTTTCTTGACTGTTTCGGCAGAAGCCTCGAGCATGGTCCTTACTACATGCTTGAGAACCTGGTCGTCGAACTCGGGTTTTTTCACTTTCGGCAGGAAACCTTGAAGCGGAGGAACGTTGAGCAAGTTTTCAATGTCCTTTAGGGGCTTGAAACCACAGAAAGCTTCAAAATCACCCAGTGCGAGAGCAATCTCAGGCTTATGGTTGGGATCTGTAAACTGATCAGGGTCTCTTTCATGGAGTTCTGAAGCCATTGCTTTATTCTGTAAATCTGTCAGTGATCATATCCAATGTAGAGTTCTTAGTAGAGCGTACTGGATGTAACTGCAACGGTAGTGCCTTCGCGATAGAGAGCACCTTGGGCAGAAAAGGAAGGTTTTTGTCGCCAAATTTGTCAATGACGTTTCGGCCAACAAGTTGATTCGCGTTTTCATCAATGACTTTTTGAAGATCCTCGCCTGTCTCTAGGACGTAGGATGGCAGGCTGGGGTAAGTACCCATCCACCTTTCTCGTGTTAGTGCCACCTATTTTTCTTAGAGATAAGAGCAGTTGGACCTACATTTCCGCATATGGGGTATTTTCATCAATCGTGAAGTTTGTGCCCGGGGTTTTGGAGCATAATACTGCCGCGAGGGAGTTTGAACCCTTCTTGCCCCAAGGATATTGGTTACAATCACACCTCAACTGGATTACGTTCTGGACCATCGTGACTAGATTTGGCTGGAAAAAGTTGGCGGTATCAGAAGGCCAATGCTGTATTATGCAGTAACGTTAGAAGGGAGAGCAAAGACGATGCAGTCAGATATAATAAAACTTCAATGCTGAAATGTTGGTGACAGGAATTCTACGTCATTGCGGGTAACAGTAGCTAGCAATCTACCTATGTGTGCATCCACTCATCTGGATGCGTCCCACGTCGGATCCGGCGGAGAGCATATTGATCACGCTTTTGTAATTCTTGGGTGTGTTTCCCCCCCGTCTTCTTCGACGCCCTTCCTTCATGGATGGAACATACAAAAGTGTGACGTGAGTTGTTTTCCGCGTCGCATAATCCCAGCTTGGCAATCGGTTCTATGTGCCCCTGGATAGTCTATGTTTTCGACGTGGACGGCAATTTGTTGTCAGCGCTTAACCGTGACAGAATATTGCTACCGTGACGGCTGTTCAAGTGGAGAACAAGCCACGCGACGGTTGTCCATGTCGATGCTGCAGATACGTTAACGTTAGTGGGCTGTTAGGGAGGTTGTCAGAGATAAAGTAAGGGTTCCGAGCAGGGATTCGATGCTTGGCAGCCCTCTCAACTACTTTCAACACCACAAGTCGCCTCCACGTACACTTACCCTGGGAATCATTTTGCCCGCTCAAGACATGACGCTGTCTTGAGGCCTCCCACTACCAATCTAATCACCTACCTTTTCGCCCCAACTGCTACCCCTCGTTTGCGAATTCGCCGCTGGAACTGGGCCTCAACCACCTCACGCACCGCACTCGGCCTGGCCTCCCTGTCTACACCTCGACCACCTCCCAAATGCATTTCGCTATGCCCCCGCGGAAAACATCGCGGCCACCGCCGTATGCCGCGCGTACCAATAACTCCCTGCCGATACCTCCAGCGCTCAAAAACTTGTTGCGGAGAGATAAGCTACGATTGGTCGTGGTCGGCATATTAGGGTTTTTGACCGTAATTTGGCTCTTTGGCAGATCAGGAGGCCAACCCGCACCCAAAGCTACCACACCCATACCGAAAATACCAAAAGTCGCAATTGGGAGTGGCCCGCCTGTAGTCATTGTCACGACAATTGATCCCAAGGCGGATCAAGTTTGGGTACAGAAAATCAAAAAGAATAGGGAAGACTACGCGAAGAGACACGGTACATACACCATGCCTCTCATTTAGTTGGAACCTAAATTTCGTGCTGACCGAGTTGCTTTGATACAGGTTACCTGACGTTTTTCCCTAGTAATGACCAATATCCGACCGGAAAGTCGCCTCTTTCTTGGGCCAAAGTACCTGCAATCCGACACGCCATGACAGAATACCCTGGCTCTACATTTTTCTGGTTCCTAGAGAGTACGGCATTGATCATGAACCCAGCTCTTGATCTACAGTCGCACATTCTCAATCCCTCCAAGCTCGAGAAGATCATGATTGTCAACGAGCCAGTTGTGCCTCCGGACAGCGTCATCAAAACTTTTGGAAATCTCAAAGGGGATCGGATAGACTTCGTCGTGACACAAGATAAAGAAGGGCTCACGCCGACCAGCATCATTGTGCGCAACGGCGAATGGGCCAAGTACTTTCTCGATGCTTGGTTTGACCCGATTTACCGGAGCTACAATTTCCAGAAGGCTGAAAGCCACGCCCTGGAGCACATTATCCAGTACGTATTGCTTTGCATTGCTGCAATCCTCCGACGGACAATAGACTGATATACGATAGATGGCACGGAACTTTGCTCGCAAAACTCGCCCTCATTCCACAGGATCTGCTCAATTCGTACGCCAGCGGACCCGCCAACCCGAAATTTGGTGGATACAAAGAGGGAGATCTTGTCGCAAACTTCGCGGGGTGCGCAAAAGAAAAGGACAGGAACAGTTGTCCCGAACAGATGAAGCCCTTCTTCGACATCTTGGAAAAGGACAATTAACATTCAGGTTCCGGGAAAAGCGTCTGCATATAGGAAAGGGGTGGGAAAGAACAACGGACAGTGCAGGGGAGCTTGAAAATACGGGAGTTTGTTTTTCGGGGTCTGAAACTCTTAGAATACAGGCTGGCGCACAAGGTGTGTATTAGTTGGTTGAGAGACAGAAGAGGAGGCACGGTAACCCATACTCTTCATAGACTGGGAAAGATCTTGGGTTTTATTGTTTATTGTACTCGATACGAAGGTAGGGGGTTTATGATCATACGGAGTCTTGTGATATTCTTATCTCTTTTTTCCTGTTCACAATCCCGATGGCAAGTTTGCTGGTTGGAGAAGATTTCAAGTTTCCAATATGGTTCATTTTTTTCCTTTTCTTCTCGTCATTTTCTTTCCTATGGTTTGCGAATGAAGGCTGGCTACATATGTACAAAGACAGAAATCTAATCATACAACAATCTTCCCCCAACGAACCTTGTGCACAGTGCGTATAGTACAAGCCACTTGGCGATGATATATCCCTTCTCTTCTCTTTTGTAATGTTACATATTCGTGACGAATGTCATGCATGCCAATCCAGTGATGATGCCTTAAAGGTAACCCTATCTTACATCTCCAAAAAGTATTAAAAAAAGAACAAAGCTACACTACCTAGCAGCAGGCTTCCTTTGCATCTTGACACTCCGCATACTACGCCTCGGCCTGGCAGGGCGATCACGGCTCGCAACATATCTTGGCCCACTCACCACACTCGCACACATGGGCCGTCTTGCACCAACGAACTTGCCTAGCGGACTGAAAACCTCGATCTCGGGGAACTCAACAACGCCAGCCAGCTCCTCCTCCGAAGGCCCCGTCTTGACGTACTCCTCACCCCTCAGCTTCGCTTCGCGCTTTTGCCTCCGCTCTTCCGCATCGCGTTGCTGTGCGTCGAGCTTCGCTTCACGTGCGTGGTTGGCATCCTTCTTGACCATACCGGGGGCCTTCCAGCCTTGCAGACGCCGAACTTGCGCAGAAATCTCAAGCCATCCAACACCCTCGACTAGGATGTCAGTACTGAAGATGCGGAAGGGGAGGTTTTCGGGCCGCATCTTCGCGGCAACCGAAGAGGTCAGGGGCCCCGCGAGTTTCTTGGTGGCGTCCCATTTGAGTTTAAAGCGACCTGCGGAGTGCATCTGATCGCCAACATTAGGGGCGAGGATGGATGTGACTTTGCGGTCGCTTGATTGGGATTGGAGCTCGATGGCTTTGTCGGTACGGGTTACATGCGGGTCGAGGGGTACGAAGGGGTGAACGAGGAAGACGAGGTCCGGGGTTGTGGGGGTGATGCGGATCAGCCCGCCACCAATAAGGAGGGATTGACCGGGTTTGAGGATGAAGCGCTGTGCGTTCATGCGCGAGGTCATCACGAGTGAAGTCTGTGAATTGGGCTCAACGAAAGTTTCGAGGCCTGGGTTTGTGCGAGCGAGACCTGGCAGATCGACTAACTCACCGCGATCGCGGCCGAATGGGATACGGATGGGGGACGCGGTTGTTCCTGGGAGGGCTGAGGCAATGGGAAGAACGGGGTAGGGGGTGTATGGTTGCGGCGGGGGGAGAAGCGCGTCGGGATCAAAATCTTCTTGTTCCTCTTCTTCGTTGTTTTGGAGCTCTTCTGGTGAAGTTTGGGATTTTTTCAGTGGATCGGCTTGTTCTGGCGCGAGTTTCTTGAGGCGTTCGGTTTCTGCGTCCTCTTCAGCCAGCTCTTGTTGAACTTTTGTTAATTCCTCCACCGTTTCAGCGGCTTCAAGCATGGCTTCTCGTTCGGCGGCGGAGCGTATTTTGCGTACGTCTTGATAATCTGCGCCTCGGCCTTTGGGGAACACAGCTTCAAAAAGGTTGGATTTGCCAACGTTGACTTTGCCCACCAGCCAGCCCGCACCCCCGCGGTCCCAGATATCCTCTTTGACTTGTTTCGTCCACCATCCTCGTTTTGCGCTAACCAGCCTCACGTTGCCCAACCGAGCCAATTTATTTGTCCTCCCTAGTGCGTCCCTGAGAACGTCTTGGATGTATGGCATGAGCGCATCGACTTGTTCTTTTTTTGGTGCTAGCAGATCAGAGCGCGTGATTATGAAGCTGACCTCGGCGATGCGGTCGTTAGCTACCCATCCCTTATGCTTAGCTCGGCGATTTTGCGTTCGTAATTTGGGTAATCGAAGGGAGGATTGCAGGGTAGGTATGAGAGAGAGGGGGAAATCAGCTGCATCCACCACATGGTAGATGTGATTTCGCTTGTGTGGAGATTCTGCGATGGTCTGTTGAATGGCTTCCACAGACGGATGGAAGATGGGAACACCGACGCGATGGTGAACGAGATTATGGCAGCGATCGCATACGGGCGTTTCCGGTGCCGCCTTCTTAATGGTTTTGCCTGCATCTAGGACTTCTCTGTCGATGCCCATTTCTTCAAGAAGCTTGGGATCTGCTTGCTTGAGCGCCCGGCTATAGACATCGTCCTCTTGTATAGACTCGTCTACTTGAGCATCATACTCAAGATATCCTCTTATGATTTTCCTTTCGATGTTGTAGTATCCTGCCTCGTGTTGATTGTGAATTTGCGTTGGAGCTCCGCATCCTGGGCAGGTTTTCGGAAGAGGTCGCTTGATTGGAGATATTGGAGAGGTCTCGTTGGAGATAGATGGAGGTACGCCTGTTTCGTGAAGGGGTTCGTACTCGGAAGGAGTTGGAGGTTCTTGGAGTTTTGATCTTGATGTCGAGAAGGCTCTTGGGGTAGGGTCGGCGCGGTTTATTGCTGGTATTGCTGGGGATTTGCGAAGCTTGAGGGGTATGAATGGCGGCGGCAGACTATGCGTCGTAGCATAGTTGTAATGCGCAGCTCGGCTGGTTCGTCTCAGAGCAGAGCGCATGTCGTAGTCGATGGAAAGCACTCATGAATTCTTGACTGCATGCATCCGTCTGGCTAACTATCCACTCAAAAAAGTTTTGAGCCTTGCCTGTCTGGGAAAATAAAAGGCACCATGCCCCTCTTGTCTAGCGTCGGACTTAAGCGCCACATTCCTTGGCCCTGGAAAAGCAAAGAGAACTTTGGGAAGCAACACGAGGGACCTTGGCCTTGGCGTGGCCTTTTTAGTCTACCCACGCCCTCCTAATAAAAACAAACGTGGAGACAGACCTGGGGTAAAAGTAAGAGCATCACCCCATCAACATCTGATACGCCTCATCCTATCTATAGCGCCTGCTTTCATCCCCTACCTCAACCTCTTCTTTTTTCCTGCGTCAATTGACTCATTCCTCACCATGCTTGCCTCATCATCCCGAACTGCCCTGCGTCAAGCAGCTGCCAAGCAGTTCACTGTCAAGACGGGCGTTAGAGCTGTCTCTGCCTGGTCGCAAGTCCCTCAGGGTCCTCCAGTGAGTCAAGATGCTCGTAAATGGCTGAACGACTTGGAAATTTGCTAAATCTCTTACAGGATGTAAGTAAAGACGTGTTAGAAACAAGCTGGCGGTTGACTCACCGCTCCTGTTCCACAGGCCATTCTAGGTGAGTAAAATAGTCCATCAGAGGTTCCGTGCATCATATTGACCGAATTCAGGTATCACCGAAGCCTACAAAGCCGACAGCAACCCCGAGAAGATCAACCTAGGTACGTCTGGCTACTTGTCCTCGCTCAATGCATTCTTATTTACTGACGTTCTGAAAAGGCGTCGGCGCATACCGTGATGACAAGGGCAAGCCCTTTGTTCTCCCATCTGTAAAGCAGGCGGAGAAGAAGATAGTCGAGTCCAACTTGGATAAAGAGTACGCCGGCATCACAGGTGTGCCTGCCTTCACCAAGGCCGCACTTCAACTTGCCTACGGCCCGGACTCTGCCCCCGTCAAGGAAGACCGCGTTGTGATTACTCAGACCATCTCCGGTACTGGCGCCTTGCGAATTGGTGGTGCCTTCCTCGAGCGCTTCTACCCCAACGCAAAGACCATCTACATCCCGAACCCGTCATGGGCAAACCACAATGCTGTCTTCAAAGACTCCGGCCTCAAGGTCGAGAAGTACCGATACTACAACAAGGACACGATTGGTCTTGACTTTGAGGGCATGGTTGCAGACATCAAGGCCATGCCTAAGGGCAGCATTGTCCTTCTCCACGCTTGCGCTCACAACCCGACTGGTGTGGACCCAACGGAGCAGCAGTGGAAGGACATTGCCAACGCCGTGAAGGAGGGCGATCATTTCCCCTTTTTTGATATGGCTTACCAGGGCTTTGCCAGCGGTAACACGGACAAGGACGCTTTTGCTCTTCGCCACTTCATCAAGGAAGGACTTCGTCCTGTGCTTGCCCAGTCTTTTGCGAAGAACATGGTAAGAAGTGTCATCAATACAGCAAGTTGGACATGGCCATTCTAACTTAGTCGTAGGGTCTTTATGGTGAGCGTGTCGGAGCCTTTTCCGTTGTCTGTGAGTCTGCCGAGGAGAAGAAGCGTGTCGACTCCCAGGTCAAGATTCTTGTGCGACCTCTTTACTCCAACCCCCCAATTCATGGTGCCCGCATTGCTTCTGAGATCTTGAATGATTCTTCCCTCAACAAGCAATGGCTTGGAGAAGTCAAGGACATGGCTGACCGCATCATCACCATGCGCGCTCTCCTTAAGGAGAACCTGGAAAAACTGGGCAGCAAGCATGACTGGAGTCACATCACTTCGCAGATTGGCATGTTCGCATACACTGGCCTGAAGCCCGAGCAGATGGAAGCCCTAGCCAAGGAGGTATGTGAACGTTACGTTCTTCCACTTGTTTCATTGAAGACATGTAAACCAAATGAAATGTCCGCTAACTATCCCCGCCACAGCACTCTGTGTATGCCACCAAAGATGGTCGAATTTCAGTTGCGGGCATCACAACTGGCAACGTCAAGCGTCTTGCCGAGGCCATTTACAAAGTTACTGGTTAAATTACAAAGCCAATACAACCGGTCTGGGATGATGCCTACACCGTGCAGATTTCGACAGGAAACTCCACGGCGTAGCATGCACTGTAATTCACCTTGTTCGAGTACGGGCACTTAGAAGCGATTCCGGTAGCTAGGTTGTACATAGTCGGCGGCACAAAAATTGAGACTTATAACACATCATTGCTGTTCCGCTACGATTGTAATTATCAGAGCTGAAGCTGAAAACGATGACCCATCCTTTGTTGTAATAAACCCCACGCCGACCCCTGGATTGCTTTTCTCCGTCATGTTACGTTACGTCAGGGGTCGAGGGGGTCCGTCTATCATTGCTACATACATCGATTGAGCTTTCAGGTGCATGACTGCAGGTTCGCATAGGTTGTCCCGCATTGGACTACTTGCCGGGCGTGTGTGCGTAGCGTGCATACAGCAGTGATGAAAATAAACAAAAGAAATTTCCGGGGGAAACGGAACAGATTGAGGGCATCTGTGGGGGATTTTTTTATTAGAGTGCTTAGTGGCACGAGCATAAAGATTAGTGAGTGAGTTTCTCCCGAGCCGTGGGACGTTGGAAGGGAATAAGCACGCAGGTATAGGTGATTGCGACATTTGGTGCAGAAATACCGGATGAGGGTACGAACCACTAAGCGGAGGGGATACCTGTACCGGAAATACATCACGCTTCTCACGAGGACCGACCCGCGGAAGGCACTTTCTTACCATGCGACACGCGGATTTAAATAACTTACACGGATCGTGAGAGTGAGAGCCACTGAAGGGGCCGACTCTCCTCCGAAGGGGGTGTTGTACGGTTGCAGGATAGTGGACTCGGAGTACACCGGATGAGCGTCTAATGTTCAGCAACGGGCGGGTTGCCTGCACGGAGAGACGATCCCTAACCAGTCAGGAAGGGCTGGTCTGACGGCACTCGTACTGGGTATGCATAATGACGGTTGGTGAGGGATCGGCGTGCAAGCCACGCTGTGGAGAGAACGTCAGGGTTCGGAGCGACTGCGAGGTGCGAATCGACGGCCCAACGACGACGCGAAGAATCTGGCGCTGTTGATTTGTTTCAAGAGGGAGCGTTTTGGATGCGAAAAGGGGCGCGAAACAAAACGTATTAATAAACGCGGTGGAAGACGCAGGGCCTTCCAAAGCGCATCCTAGGGCTGGAATACGGGGTTGCCAGCTTGCTTCCTGCAAGGTGACGGAGGTGACGTAGCGTCGCCAAAAAGCACTCCATACAAAACCTCATGGGACCCAAACGAGACGGAGCACCATGTCGTCTCACCCTTCCTTTCCCACACCAAGTAGCGGAACGCAACCTTTTCGAACGCTTCTAGACTGCTTGGCACCTTCTTTATTACACAGTACATGTTGGCCCAGCTGCCTGTTTCTCCACCACGTTTCTTCGGGCGGGGGACAAAGGACGACACTGCTGAAGCACCAGCTGCACAATGGACATGGTGGAACGGCCACCCTGCCGTGTCGGTGGGCCAGGGGCGCCAGTCCTCGAAGCACGAGCGAGCTGCTCTGCTGGGTGGGGTCACGATGATTCAATGGACGGCAATGACAAGGTGGTGGACAAGGTGGTGGACGAGGATGCGGAGGCCGTTGGGAAACGTTGGATGGAGATAGATAGGAACGGTGGCGGCTGATGGCTTCCTTTTGGTGGCCATCCGCCCAAACTGGCCCTTGGTCACATATACCCTAGAGTATATCCTGTTGATCTTCTTCTTCTGCTGCTTCCATGGCTTTGTAGACAGGCGGGTGGGCACACGGTCACATTCAGGCGGCAGCACACGGTGGCCGCGATCAGCACTGCTGTGGGTTGGTTGCTTCTTCTTATCTCACCGACCGGACCGTGTAGTCAAACGTTTCTCTGGACACCTATCTGGCAAGGCATAGCATTGGTACAGTCTCAGACATAGTCCCCACTCTTTTTCGGCAGGCTGCTCCGTGCAAGTGCAAGCTGCACTGCGATGCACGGCACGTACTGCCTTGCAGAGCGAGTCGACGGGGCGGGGGGGATAAAATACGGGCCACTGGCGTATCCCCGTTAGCTAATAACTGAGCTGGCGGGCAACGCCTGTGTCAAGCATAAGAGGAGCCTTCGCCCGTCGTCGGGGGCCTCCAACATTCCAATTTCCGCATTGAGCAGCGCCCACTAACTAGTACTTGACATCCACCTTTTTGCCGTTTCCTGAAGAACTGTGTCCAGCAACTTGCAAGCTCGAACAAGGGCTGTGATTCCGCGAGCGAGAGTGACTGACCGAGAGAGAGAGAAAGAAGGAAGGAAAGAAGGAAACAAAGAAAGAAGAGAGAGACAGACGAGAACGAGGAACAAACAGCAAAAAAGCCAAAAGCCAAAAGCAAAAAAAAAAAAAAAAAAAAAAAAAAAAAAAAAAAAAAATCAAAAATAACGGGCCGAGCCTTCCAGCATCCCCTCTGTGCGTCATTGTAACCACATATCGGCCTTTCCCAATCGAGCGGCAGCAGTGCTCTCTTCGCGCCGGCTAGAAAACCCAGCGGGGCACACTTGGCTCTTTGTGCGTGCAAACCTTGGAGCCTGCACAGAGAAAACATCCCCAAGATACCAAAAGGCCCTCTTGCGGTGCGCAGACTCGACGCTTGCGCCTCCCGTCGTCTCTTTATAAAGAAGGCGTTGTCCCCGTCCGTGGTGTTTCTCCTCAGCGTGCAGCGCAGCTCTGTCGCGTGGGCAGGCACGGTTAAATATGGCTAGACCCGATGATGACAAGGTGTGTGTTCCCTACTGACAGCACCTGGGCTGAGCTGAGCCTTATCCTATCCCTATCCTACCCTACCCTACCCCTCCCTTCATTCATAACCTTCTCGTCATTCGTCCCTGGTCTGGTTACTGTCATGTCTGCCGATATGTCTTGCCTTGCTTTGCCCTCCTTTATCCTGCCTCCGTCTCTGCCTCTGCCTTTCCGATAACTCCTCTGCCTCCGCCCCTCATTGTCCCTCCTCCGTGCCTACACAATCCATCAATCTATCCTCAATCCCGCCCCCCCGTCTATCCCTTCAGCCACTGCACCGCTCTGCTCTGCTCTGCTCTGCTCTTCCCCTTGCGCTACCATTCTCCCTCTCTCCCTCGCTCCATCGCTCTTCCCGCCGCTTGACCAGTCGTACTCGGCTACTGACGCCCAGCAAGACCACTACCCCGACGACCACCGAAGAAGGCATCATGGCCATCCCAGGCGCAAAGGACAGCATCGATGCCTTGACTTTCGAGCAAATCCTCGAAATGGACGACGACGAGGATGAGCGCGATTTCAGCAAGAGCATCGTCTACGACTTCTTCTCTCAGGCCGAGAGCACGTTTGGCAAGATGGAGACCAGCCTGTGAGTGCCGCTGCACCACCCACATCTTGCTTCATCGTGCTAATACATACGACACAGCGAAGCAAAGGACCTAAAAACCCTTTCCGAACTGGGCCACTTCCTCAAGGGCTCCTCCGCAACTCTTGGCCTGACAAAAGTCAAGGACTCGTGCGAAAAGATACAACATTACGGCGAAAAGAAGGATGAAACGGGCACCAAGGACATCACTGAAGAGGAAGGTCTGAGCAAGCTAAAGACGACCATTGAGCAGGCGAAAAAGGAGTTTGAGGAGGTTGAGAAGGTTCTCAAGAAATTCTACGAGGGAGAGGGGGCTTGATAGATAGCCGTTGATGCATGCTTTCATACCCCGCCTTTCTCCCTGAGACGACCCATAGATTTTTTTCTTGAGCGCAGCGGGCAAACACAGAGGCAGCAAAGCGTAGAGTGCACCAACAGCATGCTGCTTGGACAATGGCGCTCATTCGCAGCCTTCTGAGGGCCCACTTTTTACCCCCCCGGTCTTCCTCCGCGGAAAGCACTTGTTCAATCCCACCATGCACTTCATTCGTTCTCTTCACTTCGGACCCCAACACCGACTGTCATCAGTAGCTTTTGCTATTGAGGAGTTCGGCTTAGTCGAGCGTTGACTCACTGCTGCTTTAAAATGTTTTCCCCAGTCGTGGGTAGCGCTTGGTTACTGCTAGCATTGCTTGCGTGGGAAGAGACGGTAGGGCTACCCATGCACCTTTTTTCGGTAGGCACCTAGAAAACAAACCAATGCAAACCCCTCTCTGTCTTTACGCTGCAAGTCAGAAAACTTGAATGAATTTACCAATGAGGAGGAGGCTCTTCAATTTGTACAATTACGTATGTTCCATGTCGAGTCGAGACGCCTTGGTATGCCACTGAGCATCTCTCCGTGGGGCGCGGTATCACCTCCGTGAGGATGATCACATATTACACCTTGGTCGCTGCTCCTTATCATTCTGTCTTTGAATCAATTTTTACTTCCTCTCGGAGCCGAGCAGTGCTCCCAAATCCATACTCTCGGTATCGCGATATCAGTGAGCGACTACAATCGTAACTGGGACTATTAGCCTTCCTTGATAACACCTCACTACACATGTGCTCGCATGCTAGGCAAACTTAGAAAGTAGTGAGTTGTTGCCTACATCTGCTGCTACAATTGAGCACCAAGTCGCCTTTACATACCTGTATGTATATCGGAGGTAGCAGGTCCGACCCCACCTTTCCAGACTGACCCCGCCATACGTCATTCCGACTCCGATCGTATTAATAGCGCGTAAGGCCTGATTGGTCCAATGTCTCCCTAAACCTCCAGCCTCAGCCTCACCATACCAAAAACATTTAACGTCTAGTCCTTGTGCCTGACGATCTTTCTCACAAGCTCGCAGCATACATGGTAGTCCGTGTCACCTGCCATTCCCCGGGACCTGTACATCTCACACTAGCTGAATGCTACCGGTTGGTCGGTTGCGGTTGCCCACATATAAGGCATTGACCCCCTTTTACATGACCATCGCTCAGTCCGTGTACTTCAGAACTGCACGACATCACGGCGTGACGAGTTGCTTTGCATCGACCCTATTATCACGCTCCCACAGACCTTTCTCTATCATGGGTAAAAAGAAAGGCAAGGGTGAATATAACGATTTTCTTGATGGCGAAAAGCTACGCGACAACAGTATGTATACCCAACTTATAGAATAGTATCAAGCCCCGACATGGCGTGTGGTTTCAAGCTCTTCGTAACCCGTTGAAGCATCTCTATCTGTACCAAGCTTATTTGAAAACTGCAATACAAGCCGCTATACGAACTTCACTCCAGGGTGCCTCCACCCTCAATCGCGATGCATCACCTCCACGGCATGGTGGGAACAGGAAAAGCAGAGGACCGACCAGGGGCAACCATGCACCGAAAAAACCCCAGCTGACGCACTTCTTGTGCCTGCCTCTTGTCAACGAAGCAAGCCGTCCACAGTTGGAAGTCGCATTGGACAAGCTGAAAGAAGAGTTGGCGCAATCTGGCTTGGTACCTCTAAAAGCAGTGAGGCCTCTTGGAACGCTACATTTAACGCTGGGTGTTATGTCGCTGGACGCACCTCAGCTAGTAAGAGCGCAACAGTATCTCGAGGACCTAGATCTCGTGCGACTACTTCACGGCATCACCGCCTCTGCTTCCGCCGAAAAAACCGCCGAGAGCGGTGAGAACCTGGACACCGTTGCGCTGCAGCCAAATGCCACCCCTCTACGCATCACTCTCGAAGCTCTAGTTCCGATGCAAAAACCAGCGCAGACGAGCATATTGTATGCCGAACCTCGCGATTTTAGTAGCCGTCTCCTAGCATTTGCGAAGGCGCTGAGGGGAAGGTTTGAAGGTGAGGGGTTGATGGTGGAGGATAAGAGGGATCTAAAGTTGCATGCCACCATCATCAATACCATCTATGCGAAACCAAAAGGGAAAGGGTCAAAGCATGTAGGGAAGCAAGGCGGGAATCGAGGAGAGCTACTCACTGATTCTGCGCATGACGATGTATCACGTAATAACGATGCCGCATCAGTGACAGGATCTATACACGATGATGGTGGTGGTGGTGAGGCGGTAGTTGGAGGTGGCACAAAATCCACCGCCCTAGACGGCAGAGACGGACATGGTCCGAACGCAAAGAGCTGGATGCGGTTCGATGCAAGAGATCTCATGGGAAAGTACGGGGACTTCGTCTGGGCTCGAGATGTCCACATCGACCGGGTGCAGATCTGTAAGATGGGCGCTGCTAAGATTTTGGATGGCGACGGTGAGGTCGTGGATGAGAAGTACGAAGTTGTAGCGGAGAAGGTTATATAAAAATATCTGAGGAAAAAGTCTCGCTGGCAGTTTCTCAAGGGACAATACATTTTTTTCAATATCATTACTCGATATAAAAGAAGCTTAAAATGGCATACTTGTTCGTACTTTCGAAAACAAATCAAATGTATATCCACCTCTCAACCTTTACAACAGCTGGGAGGGAAACGAATAGAAAAAGGTAAAAACAACCCCCCCTCAATTCAAGCCTTCACTTGCCTCCCTTCTTCTCACCACCACCGGCACTCTCCTTAGCAAATCCCTTGCACCAAGTAACCCACTCCGCCGCTCCCTTCCTAACCATTCTCTTAACATCCTCCCTCGCCTCCTCGCGTTGGTACCTTTCGTCCTCTGCGGTCGTCAACCCACCGTTTCCGCCATCCACCACACCATCCCCCTCCTTCTCACCACCACCCGCACGCATCACAGGCGAGGGCTTCCACCCAATCGCATCCAGGACGCTACTCTCATTGACATCGTCCGACACTTCCTCCACGTGTGGGAACAGCGCAAACGAAGCTTTCAAACACGCGAGGTCCAAGTACCGCTGGAAAACCGAGATGTGTGGCGATTGCTGGAGATGGAGGCATGTGCTTGGCTTTGGTTTCTCATCTCTACTACTAGGGTAGATTTTCGAGAAGGACGAGAATTTTTCCTTGTCCTTTTTGAATGGGGGGCGCATGGGTGTTGACGTTGGCGTTGGTGGAGATGCTGATGCTGCTGCTGCGGTGGCAGTAGTGGTGGATAATGTTGTGGTAGAACTTTGGGGCGAGCCACCACCACCACCATCTTTGTTCCCCAACGGTGCAGCAGCTCCACCATCCTCTCCTTCCTTCGACTTCATCGAAGTTGTCGACGCCGCATCGTCGGCGTCGTCTCGAACCAGCAGATTCCCCCTTGAGATAGCCCTCGTCATCTTTCTGCTTTCTAGCGCGCCCCGCGTCGACGTGTACGCCCATGCGCTCGTCATTTGCGTGAAACCGCCAAGAGTGAAGATGAGTGTCGCGTCAAGCCCCGCGGCCAGGGGAACCAGCGTCGACGCGAGAAGGGCATCTTTTCGAGAGCTAGTTGCAGTCCTGATCAGAGTTTCGCTAAACTCGGTGCGAATTTGCTCGGGGGTGAGAGCCAGCGAGGGAGGATATATGAGGGTGAGATCTGAGAGGCCTTTTGGCTTGGTGCTATCTGTATCTTTGTTTTTATCCTTGTCTTTGCTCTTGGATTTGCGAGCGTTGTTGATGGGGGTATTGGTCGTGTTGGAGAAGACGGGCGCGCTGTCCGGCCTGAGTTCTGAGGAAGGCATATCTGCTGGTAGCTCGGCGGTTGAGAGGGTTGGAGCTTCGGTGGGAAGCTCGACTGCTCCAGTTCGCGGTTGCGAAGTTTGATCAGCTTCGGTAGCCTTGTCGTCTGGAGTCTTGACACTTTCATCTGCAGGTTCGAGTGTTTCCATATCGCCAGAGGCACGCTCCAAAAACTCCAGACTCGTCGACTTGGTCTTGTTCACTCCCTTTTGGACTAGGTTCGATGTCCCCGCTTTGAGTCCCTGCCATGAAGACTTGGACGCTCTCTGGATGGTGGCTTTTCGTGTTTCTTCCTGCCATTGCCGCTGTGTCTTGTGCCAGTGTGTTTCCTTCTCGCCCGGCGCTGGCTTCAACAGCGGCGGAAGAGGCGGCGTGTAGATGAGAAAGCGGTCGGGGATGTCCTCAGGTTTGACGCCCTTTATTCTTGGCTTCGGGAATGGAACCAGGTAGGCAGTTACCTTGCCTAGTTCTCGTGTATGCGTGAGCACATTGCTCGAAGGCAGGATTGTTACGCTCGGTTCCCTGCTTGCTGAGCCGGTCCGTGGTTGCTCGATTTCGAATCCTGCTTCGCGGGCTTTGCTAGAAGAAAAACTGCCTACTTGAGAGTGACCCCTCGACGGAGGCAATGGCTTCCTTTGCACACTTTGCAAACTGTCACGCGATGGCTCGTTGCGCAACCGCAGAGGAGCAGGACTTAGGTTAGAGCGCACCTCCCCGGTGCCCGAATTCAATCGTGCGGGATTTCGTGGCGGCGGTGGAGGGAATGATTCTGTATTATGGACAAGAAGCTGAGGACTGTTATCCGGACTATACTCTATAGTCGAAAATTGATTGTGGTTGTTCGATCTTCCTATAGGCAGTTCCACTGGCAAAGTCGCAGGTAACTCAGACGCCATCTCTTGGTAGGGTGGCGGCGGTTCTTCCACATTTTGATTTAATGAGTTCATCTCGAGCTGGTTTCCCGTATGTGAAGGATTTGGTGATTGTTGCCTCCACGGTGTGACGTCAAGAGGATTCTCTTCGATCAGTTGCGCGTACTCGCTCTCGCTGTCATGAAATGAAGTAGCTGAACGAGACGCAGTGGGTTGTTGCAGTCGCGCAGTCATTTTCGCCGAGCAATTCTCATTAGTTGGAGTGACTGGAGTTCAACAGAGAGTTTAAACCTCGGACCTGGAGCTTATATTTGAAACTCTGTGCCGCATCGGAGCAAGACAATATTTTGGCCCCCCGTGAATACTTAGTGAAGGATAGTGCCCATTTCTGGATTAGTGTCGTATTGCTTTTGGATTTGTCATTGTCGTCTTTTCCCATCTATTGGATGGTTGCTATACCTTCGAAAATAACGTCGTTCAGCCTGCTCCTTCCCGTACACCTTACGCGCGTACCGTACGGCCGTAATACGCGTATCAACTGGACAGACACGGTGAACGGCCCCAATGGCTCGCCAACCAGCCCGCTGCGTCCGTGCTCATTAAGCCCAAAGCCCCTGAAAAGTCCGGGCGAAGCAAGCAGCCATCGCAAGCACAGCCGAATCGCGACATGCTGAGCCTCAGCCTCGCGTGTCAGAGTGAACAAGCTAACTGGGATGCTCGAGGGTAACTTGCGGCCGTATCTTATTTGGACTCTGGAGAACAGCAGTGCGGGGAGTGTGGTAACGGATGTAATTAAGAATATAGAGCAAGCATTGTGTGTTTTCCCCATGGAAATTAATTCAAAGGTTCTGAAAGTATTTTATGGTTCGCAGAAACTATAACGGCTATAAACGTTAGTGGCCACGACGACAGTCATGAACCATGTACAAGAGAACACTACAGTCGCACAGTCTTACAACGACACACCCTAGAGTCATGAGGATTTGATAGTTAACCAACTTCACGGCATCACTTTTTACTTAATTTCTAGGATAGAAGAAGACCACGGTCCTACGGCCATCTGAAGTTGATACTCAAAGCAATTCACGACCAAAAAAAAAAGCGAAGACAAGTACGAACAAAGGCAATATTTACTCAATTGATATTGACAGCTTTATTTCACAGTGCATCTCAATACCCCCCATCCAATAGAACGCTAACAATCCACATCTGATTCTCTTACGCACAGCCAACCGCCACCCACCCGTGTGCTGCAATCTCGAAGTTTTGCTTATAAATGGCGCCTCTGAAAACCAGGTGCGAAACCAGTTACTGCTCTCAGTGTTCCCATAAAGCGATGTTACAGACATCCGCTTTGTCATTTTCTTAATCCCAATCATCCTTACCATCATCTTCGTCATCTGAAATTCATTAGTCGCCTTCACTAGGTGTTTGAAGAGGATATCCTTACCACTATGGCTGACTTTCTTGTTTCTTTTAGCCAGTACATCTTTCAAGGAGGCAGCTAAGCCACCATCCGCTGCTGCTGGAGCTGCACCACCCGCCGACTGGGTTGATGTTGCTTCCTGGCCTGGGACAAGAGCGGCACTGCGATCTCTCTTTTCTGTGTCCGAAACTTTCTTCAATCTTGCACCACCACGAATATCGGCCAAGAGACCGTCCCGGCCAGGGGCTGGCTTTGGAAGACCTGCGGGGGCTGGCATCGGAGGCGGCGGAGGCGGCCCAGAACTTGAAGGCATGGGAGGGGGTGGCGGCGGTCCAGATCCAGGCGGCATCGGCGGTGGGGGAGGTACAGCGCTGTTTGGCATAGGTGGAGGTGGAGGTACAGCTCGAGATGGTGCATTGCTTGTCGGCGGAAGAGGTGGTGGAGGTGGAGCATTCGACGATGGCGGCGGTGGCGGAGGAGGAGGAGCATGTGATGACGGCGGAGGAGGCGGAGGGGGAGCATTTGTCGAAGGAAGCGGTGGGGGTGGTGGAGCGGAACTCGACGGTGCTGGTGGTACGGGTCGTGACACTGAAGGGGGTAGCGGTGGCGGCGCGGGCGGGACATGGTTCTGAGGTGGTAACGGAGGAGGTACCGGTGAGTTCTTTGGGGGAAGCGGAGGGGGTGCAGCCGATGGCGTTTCTCGCGCTGGGGGTGGTGGAGGAACCGGTCCGCGGCTTGGGGGTGGGGGTGGGCCTGAGGGGACACGATTTCCAGTGAAAGGAGGCGGTACACCGAAGCGTGGAGGAGCGGCTTTCTCGCTATCGTCCACTGGTGTTTTTGGAGGTCTTGGAGGTGGTGGTGGGCCTGGATTTGCGAGATTCGACGACGCGCGAGATCTTGCAGGAGGCTCCGGTGCTTGGTTGGCGAATTTACCAGCATCGGCAATTGGGGGTGGAGCGCGAAACTTGGGTTGGGGTGGTCCAGGCGGAGGTGTTGCTGTGCGCGGAGGCGATGGAGGTGCAGGACTGGACGAGGAGTTGCGATTCATTCCAGGTACATCTGTTTTCGTCCTGCGGGCTGGTGGGGGCGCTGGTGGAGGGCCCCTCCTCGAAGTTGAAGTGCCTGTATTTTGGGGGCTGATGGGTGTCCTCATTGGAGGGGCGCTTGGAGGGGGTGGTGGTGGAGCTCGTGATTTTTTGTCATTGTTTTCAGCCTGTATCTTCTCCTCGACCTTGCGCTGCTCAATATAAAGCTTGATGAAATCGGCATTTTCCTCTATCTGGTCCTCGGTAATACCCATAGCCAGAAGCTCTTTCAACAACGGCTTCCATGAAGGATCCGATGTGTCGATTGCCGAGTTTTGTGAGCTTGGTGCACTGGAGAAATTGGTTTGCGACGGCGATGTGACGTTGGCAGGTGGAATAATGGATTGTGCTGGCTGAGGGGGTGTGGTATGTCTGTGAAAGATGCCTCCCAGAAGGCCGTGACTCTTGCCGCCATTCGAAGCACCTCCGCTGTCACCGCCTATGGCAGCACCGAAGGGTTTATTCCTAGTATTCTTGTGGGCATTCTTCTCACGATCATCCATCTTCTTTTTGAATGTTTTTGCCTCCTTCTCATCGGCGAACGATAGCGCAGCTTGGCAGTCTTCGAGTTCGAAGGTGTGAAAGAAGACACGGTCTTGGTTGTAACTGAAGGTATCATAGATTTCTTGATCCCATATCACACCACGGCTGGTAGGCTACCTCGCCATTTAGTCCTGCTCCAGCTGTGATGGATTAAAGTGTATACGTACCGATATATCCACCAGCTTGATCCAGAATGTATTACCAACCAGATCGTTGGCCAGCACAGCAGCACCTTGTAGGCCGGTGTAGGTCCATCGCTGCCTATTGGGATAAGCAATATATAATTTGGCGACGCCAACCGCATGGATTTTGTTGTTGGCCTTTGGGACGGTGCGCTTCACAGTCTGTTTGTCCTCATCGGACAAAATGGACGGCATCGTGAAGCAGGTTGTGGCGGCGTGCTATGAATAAGTAACGAGGTTGGGTCGGTAATGGATGCGGTTCGGCGGGGGGGAGGGCGCGAGTCTAACAGCTATTGACCTAGCACATGAGGTCCTATGTAAATGATCATGGGTCCTGATCAAGGAACAGAAGCTGTCTATGGCGGCTTCAATGGTGGCAGTGCGGTGAAAGGAGAACGGAATAGCTGACGAGTGAAGACTGCGCGAGACGTCCAGGAAGGCGACCGCTGCGGCGGCTCGGATACGTAGGCGTCGGCGTCGGCGTCGGCGTCCGTGCGCAAACGAGCTCAGAGATGCTTTCCCTGCTCAACGGTGAAGGTGGATATTCTAAGCTGTACCTATATACGATGTATAACTAGTCGTACTTTCTAGATACTCAACTCTGATATTTATTGAGAGCTAATGGAAATTTGCGAGCTGAGTCCTTCAGTGCTCGCAAGCTGTTTTCCGTTGGGCTGACAACATGTGAACCAAGAATTCCATCTGCATCTTCTTGTTTCCACACCCTAAGCAACTCGACTTTTGATCATACACAACATGTTTCAATAACAAAATCCTCGCGTTATGACATTGCCGTTGTATGCGACAAGTCGCTTGCAAATTAGATCGAGTTGGCGTTAACATGTTTGTCCTAAGTCCCTGGGCCATAGGTCACACGACCCTACAGTGTGAAGTTACATATGTAGGCATTTGTTTGACGGCGCCTTCAGTTACTCCTAGGTGGCTTTTATAAATGCTTGGAAATTACGCAACATGTCCAGATTTGATAAGATAAACTGTGCTGGAACGAAATTCTTCATACCCACCAAAACACGACGTCCGCGATTACAATGTTATTCGCTACATCATCATGAGTGTCATCAAGAATTAATGTAACTCACGAATGCACTTTCCAATCAGATTACCAAATGATACGACCTAATCCAAGGTTAGAATTGCAAGTGCAAAGTTGATGCCTGGAAGTGAGATAAAATGGATGCCTAGTGGGTGAATAGGACAGGCACTCTAAAATAAGCGGTAAGAAAGGTAGCAGAGGGTCTACAAGAGTCTCGATGCATTTATCCACAAAGGTCCTCGGCAGAAATCTTGGTAGGACGCGCGGATCATGGAGAACTACATGTATGTTGGAGCCTTACTATCAGCATCTTGTAATAATTAGGCTTGTTAATAGCAACACTAAAATAGGACGTTCAATAAATAACCACAGTTTAAAATTGTATTTAAAGGAAATATTGGCGAAGAAGTAAATCAGGGCTATAAAATAGCATCCTAAGCAAAGGAAGATTCGTTTCTACATGTCCGTGTCACGATATCTCTGATTACAAGAGATACTTATAGCTATTAGGCTTATTGGAATAAAAACAATAACGCTGCTTACTAGAAGCTAGGAATAAAGGAGAAGGGTCTAAAAAAAGGGTCTAAAAAAAAGACAAAAATGAAGGCCGTGTATCCTACCAAGGTAGGGCTTTTCAAGCGACGCCTGCAGGATTCGAACCTGCGCTCCCGAAGGAACGGGCTTAGCAGGCCCGCGCGTTAACCACTCCGCCAAAGCGCCGGAAGATTTATGAAAATTATTGATTTTCTCAATCTATATACAGGCAAGAACGTTACGTACAGAAATTTCACCTTTCAACGGATCCCCAATCATAACCCAAGCACAATTTCTCCCTATCCAAAAGAGGTTTCGTTGCTGACACCCTTGGCTTAGAGTTTGGCGCATGTGGTCTTGTATCACGTGAGGATCATGTGACAGGTAGTCGTTTTCGTTAGGTACCACTAGAGCTTTTCAAGTATTTAACACGATTTATAGTTTTTCTCAGTCATAATGTATATTATCTCTTATTGGGAAATGAAACACGGGATGGCGAGAATATTACATATGTATGTAATGACATCTACATACATATATGTAGACTTCACCACTTCGTGCTGTACAATTTGTGCAACTGAACGCTTTCGCCCAATCAAGTAAGCGCACACGCTCGAGCCATCATGAAACCAAACACATACACGTGCATGTTATTGCGATTTATCACCCTCCACACCAACTACTATTATGTTCAACTAGATCGATAGTAGTAGTAACGATGATACCTCCCTCCGACCCTAACGTACTGAAGCGAAATCCCAACTTTGAAGTCCTATACAAAGATCTATGTGCGCGGAAACTAAACCCAGATGGCTCAACTCGAGACGCCAAAAAACAGCGTTTACATGATGGGATACGAACGGTAAGTAAGCTCGCCTGTGCAATGTCAATGTCGGGATGTGAGTATCAGCCGTCAGAGCTAACTAATCAATAGAGTCTCAATTCTTCTAGAATCAGACTCCTGGAAACACAGACTCTCATCTCGACATTAACTACACTTTCCCAGAAATCGGCAACTTTACCCCCGGAGTTACACTCTGTCATTGAGCTCATAACTGCGCAACTCAAGGACCAAATACCCCCAAAGGACCAAGAGATAATCGCAGCTGACAAGGAGACTTTTCTTTCAAACATCGATATCATCTCGGAGAATATGTCTGTACAGCTGAGTGTTGTGGCAGGCTTGCTGTGCACGATCGCAGATCCTACGAAGACGCCACCTCTGGATGAACTGAAATTCCAAGCAGAAAAATTGCAAGAGGCAGCCGTCTCTCAACTGCCTCAAGAACTAGCAGAGGCAAAAACACAACTATCCAATCTGGCTGTCGACATGTTGACTGCGCATCGACAGTTGCTAAAATCACTCATACTTATCCTCGAGCAAACTCAATACGGTGCTCTTGCAAGACACACAAAAGCGAGATCCGAAGCTTTGAATGCTCGTGCCACAGTTCTCGGATTAGAAGCTCGTATCCACACTTACACCCACCCCCCACCTGCACCCTTCCTTGCTGCACTCAAAAACTTCAAAGCGCAACAAGGAAGCAGTGAGTCGCGATTGAAAGATCGCGAAGGATTAGCGAGGAGGGCCCTAGAATTGTACGCCAAAGCAGGAGAGAAAGGGATGAAAGATCTCGCTGTGCGGAAGGAGTGGATCAAAGGGGAGATGGAGAGAATGGAGGGTGAGATTGCGGGGCTGCAGAAGGAGAAGTGATTGGGAGAACATCGGCAGCGTCAAGCGTGACAATATGTTTCAGTCAATAGCGAATACGCACATGAGTTTTTCAAAATAGTATTAATTGGTCCTTCCATCACTTCAGGAAGCCCGCATTCGCACCAGCTTCTCTCCGTATAGATCGAGCTAGACCGATAGACCCATACTGTGACCGAATTAGACTTATATATTGTTCTACAGCCAATACGAGAAATGCATTCAAGCAGATCATCCCACGTTTAACTGCCGGTGAAGATAAGCTGACTCTATGATGAGATTTTCAGAGCACTGGAGAGATATTACTTTGCATGCAAGCGAGCATCATCACTGTCACACAACATGCACTCGATTTAGGAGGCAGCATGATTGGTCTTTCAAATCAGATATCAAGGTCAGCTCAACATTAATACCTGAGATAATATTTTCTGTCGGACAAGGAAAACAGGGGCAAAGGAAAGACCAGAGCTGTTGCTTCGGTATTGGCCTGCTTTCCCCCTTTTACATGCCCATTACCCAGAAGTAAATACAATCACAGATGTCTACTAGCTTCGGCGCTTGGAGCACGAGGTTATAGAAACTTCGGTTGTATCTTTCATGCACGGAAACCGACCTGCATTTTCGCTACGCCCATCTCGCATAGGCAGCAATCCACCCGATGCGCCCTACCACCTCCACGTCACCGCAACACCCGTTCTCAAAGCTCAGGTACATACCTTAGCGCTCGGTCCACTTCCTAAACGACTTCCAGGCTGCTGTAATAGGAAATGCAGCACTGCAGGAACACCGTGGGCATGCATATCAGGTACTGATTGACGTGCAGCCACCAAACTGTTTGAGCGCGTATGAGATAGCTGTGCCTTAATGATCTGGGGTTGGGGGAAACAAAGTAGTAAGAAACGTGGGAGAAGGAGGCGGCGCGAGCGTAGGGCTGGCGGGTATGCATTGAGGGAGGGTCCGGTAGTGGGTCACTGGGCGCCTAAAAGTTGATGATGACGAGTGGGATGAAAAAGTGTTTCGAAACGTGACAAGAGAAGGAAGATGCAAATGGCCGGGTTAGAGACGGCCGGATCGTGGTGATGTGAAAGGGTGTGCATTGTTGTGGCAGATGAGAGGCTTTCGTTCAGGCCTCGAAACAGGCCCATTGGGTTGTGATGGAAACTGGTATATGTGCTCAGCTGGCTCATGTAAGTTATGGCTTTTGTCGGATCAGATACTACACAGTACAATCCTTGCTAGGAACACACTGGTGACGCTCTAGAGCCCTGTCCTCAACTTAAGCAAATGTAGTGACATCAACTACGGGGCGCTAAAGGACCCTTCGCGGGCCGTGAGTAGGTTAGGTTAGGTTGCATTGCGCAAGCATTATCACACTTGTAACTAGCTGATTCTACAAGTTACGATAGAAGCGCGATAGTCGAAGCGACAATTTGTGTTCACCTAAAGGTTGACCGTTTCCATTAACGTTGACTAACTACCGCGGCAGAGCCTTTTCCGTGTGGTTAACTAACTCTGTAGCCATGTAGCCAATCACGACTGAAAACAACCGGGAAAGGCTTATTTGTTCCGCTAGTCCGCATTGGGATGGCCAGCGCGTACACAGCAACTGCCATCCAACCGATACACCCTCAACACCACATTCCCCACTTTCCTCTCTCCTCTCCCCGTGCAGCTGCATGCAAACAATGTCCACCGAAACTCCACCCCTTGGGCATTGGAAGAATACGCCATCCCAGACATGTCGCCATTCGTCCAAAGCCAGTGTCTAAGTGTCATGCGAACCAGCACGGCAACTCGTAGGCCGGGGCAGGCTCTCCCTTCGTTATCTTGATTCGAGTGTGATCCGGTCCGCGTGGCGCATCCTCCATTGTCGCCCAGACCGCCGCCAGCAGAAGAAGCCAGATCAATTGCCGTGCCGACTGTCCAAAGGTCGCGGGGGATATAGATCGCGTCGGATGAGATGAGACAGCATTAGCAAGGCAGATATGGACGATGTGTGCTACCCTCTGAGCATGATGCTGCACTGCAAACTGCAAGTGAGCAGCAGCAATGAATGGGGTATTTCGGCAAACCCAGCAAGGTCTGGAATCCATCCGCTGCAATCGACAACGCCTCCCGCTCCAATCCGGACTGACTCAGGCTCAATAGGCTTCGTATACAGGGTCCCACCACTCACAACCCTGCTACTCCTACCGTTCTGCAGTGCTAGACCAACCTCTCGCCAAAGAGAGCAGGGAGCGTGATATCACCCTCCCTTTTTGTCTGTCATTATTCTCTGGCTTCCCTGCCAAGCGGACTTATCACATTTTAGCCCAATCGTCACTCCGTTCAATGCAAGTGAGCGGTTGAATATCAAATGCTGTTGGTTCACACTAGTTAATACATTGATTATACCCTTGACCCTGCCTTTCCATCCAACTCCACCCGTCCCGCTAGAGTATTGCTCTTAACGGGACCTACATCCACCCACAATCTAATCAATCGTGCTCAAGCACTGTCCACCCAAAACTTCACGTCTCTGTCTTTGTTGTCTACCATCCATTCTTTCTCGTTGCCATCGATTCCTGTTGGTGACAAACAACATCCAAGATCAAGAAGCAGGAACTTGGTCACCGCATGAATCGAAACAAAATTGCACGGGATCCAACCTTGCAACTAGCGAATCGTACCGCAGCATCCTGCCCAAATAGAGGATTGGCTGCATCCCCACACCGCATGGTCACCATCTCCGCAAGCTCCTCGTCGTATTCCATGTAGAAAAGGTCCGAGACCCAGCCCCCCGGCGACTCGGTTTCAAATACAGCAACGTATCATCCATCTGGAGTTGAACTTCTGCTGGCAGGAGTGTTCAACAAAAGCTCCGCTCCCCACCGGCCGCCAGTCAGTATCGCACTCTTAGGGACTTTGAGATGCCTGCAGTTTCAGAAACTTTGGCAAGTCGGGCGGGAGAGACAATGGAGCACCTGGAAAGCGCACTGGCACTGGCAGAGCGTGAGATAACAGACACCATTTCATCACTGGTGCGCCGAATCAACATACCTTCTAATTCGACGAGCCCGCCTGGTTTGATAGAGGCCAATACCCGGGATCCATGGAAAGAGAGCGGCAAATATGCGCTAGCATACGTCTACTTTTGCATCCCATTACTTGTGTTCGCTGGTCTCCTGCGATACTATCACCTGTTCACGGATAAGATCCGGACGGCACTACACCAAGAAGAGGTATTGAAGTCCTCGACAACCTCATCCCCAGACACAGACTACGAACTGTCGGTTTTATATACTGACAAGTCTACCAAAAAGTTCTTTCCACGTGAGGGTCCATTACCAAACGCTTCTAGGGCGCAGTCAAGTGTCTCTTCGCAAAGGCCCATCAACATTTGTATAGCACTCTTCCGGTTCATCTTTTATCGACCACTTAGGCAGGTACAATTCAAAAAGGGCTGGAGACCTCTGGTGTTTCCTTCCGCAGCGGTATGCCTCATAATCCTGGCAGCTATGGCTGTGGGCATCTGCTACAGCTTTATCCCACGACCACTCTTCTGGGAAAGTATCGCCTACGGCTCGCCTCCACTTGCTGTTCGATCGGGGATGCTGGCTGTCGCCTTGATGCCGTGGATTGTCGGATTGGCGATGAAAGCAAATATCATCACATTGATTACCGGCATCGGGCATGAAAGACTGAATGTATTACACCGATGGGGCGCATACCTTTGTTTGATACTCAGCATCATACATACGGTTCCATATTATGTTACTCCTGTCTGGCATGACGGCGGCCGACATGTGTTCGAATCGTTATTCCAACAGGAGGGATTCTATGCCTATGGCACTGGTGCGTATCGCTAGTTTTCACAATCACATCATGACTAACCGGCAGTAGGAATCGCCGCTCTTGTTCCGCTCGCTTTCCTCTGTCTTCACTCTCTCGAGCCTCTTCGTCACTGGATGTATGAGCTTTTCGTAACCCTCCACGTCCCTGTCGCAATATTGTTTCTTGGCATGCTCTTCTGGCATTGCAACAACTATCTCACCTCCTGGAACTATCTTTTCGCGACTCTTGCTATTTGGCTTACATCGTACGCGGTGCGGGTCTTCTATCTCAACTGGACAAATCCAACCCGCATGTCATGGCTGATCGGTGACGAGGCAGCTGTAACAATCATGCCGGAAAATGCCATCAAGATCACAATTCCCACCAAGACGAGGTGGCGCCCGGGTCAATACGTATACCTGCGTATGCCAGGTATCTCCGTGTTCGAAAACCATCCGTTCACTATCGCATCGCTTTGCAGCGATGATTTTCCTTCCGAGTATGGTGAGGGATATAGAGACATGGTTCTTGTTTTCCGCCCCTTTGGTGGTTTCACTAAAAAGGTCCTCAGTAGTGCTCTCGAGCATGGCCCCTGGCACACTTATCGCGCCTTCATCGATGGACCCTACGGTGGTATGCAACGACGCATCGAAGCTTTCGATGATGTTGTTCTTATTGCTGGCGGTTCCGGAATCACTGCCATCATCTCGCAAATTCTTTCCCTGATCAAAAAGATGCGCGACGGGAAAGCTGTCACACGCAAAGTGCGCGTAATCTGGGCACTGAAGCGACCGGAAACCATGGAGTGGTTCAAAGAAGAACTCCGCATTTGCCGTGAATTTGCACCCCCGGAGAGTGTGGAGTGTCAATTTTATATCACCGGCGCAAAGAGGAACCAGGCAGGCGCTGTTGTCTCTGCAAAAACACCCACGCGCCCAGTCTCTCTCTTCTTCCATGACAAAGTCAACGATGCGTTCCAAAATATCGCTGACCATCGACTTTCGGGTATCTCCACCAAGCGACACTCCGCTCTTATCCGTGACGAGGCACAAGGCGACCCAGAAAGGGAGAAAGAACTGCGTCGCGAGAACGAGGACAGCATCACCGCCCTTCCCCAGGCCCACCTTGTACCCGTCAACCGCAGCCACACCACGACCCCGAACTCCTCCAATCCAGACCTCATCGCGCCACTCCCACGCTCCATCGCGTCCCGCCGTCAAGACCGCAACTTATCCCTCGACATCTCTACCGCGCTCTCCTCCAACGCAGGCAACGGCGCCCTCGACCCTTCTATCCTCCAACAACACAACCCCTCGTCTCCGACCACCTCCGGTGAACCAGCTGCGCAGGCCATCCAAGGTTTCGATTTCGGCTTTCCTTCGACGCCCACCGAGTTCCAGAAGAACCTGATGCGCTTCGCATTCCTGCCTGCGGCCGTCAAGAAGAAGGATGGCTGGAGCACCGAATACGGCCGCCCTGATCTCAAGTTTCTGCTTCGCGACATGGGGCGAGACTTTGGGCGGCGCACATGCGTATTCGTGTGCGGGCCTGCGGGAATGCGCACCGTGGTAAGCGAGACGGTCGCTGAGATGCAGAGGAGTATTTGGAGCGATGCTCAAGGGAGAAGAGACGAGATTTTCTTGCATGCGGAGAACTATGCGCTTTGATTTCTTCCCCCACTCCTCCCCCTTTCTTATTCTTTTCTTTGTGTTTATTTTCCCGACGTAAGTTTTGATCTTGTGCATAGCGTGTGAATCCGGCCGGATGGATGGGACGACCGACGGATTTTTGTTTATACCACCCAAATCTCTTTCCTTTCATGTACTACTTATCTTATGACGGCCTTTGGTGGAAGGTATGATGACATTTATCTCCAGTATTTTCACTCTCGTAATGTTCTGTTTTACCTTGGCGCGATGGAGGAGGGGAGAAAGGAAGGAAGGCGGATAAAGGAGATACCCACTACACTCGAATGAGTAACAATACCCTATCTACATACGTCTTTGTGGATGAAATATCAAGTTTCAGATATACAAAGATGTAGAGCTGGAATATACTACCATCTGATTATGAAACTTTGATTTGAGTATCGCTCTAGCTTTGTATCATTTTTTTTTATGATCATTACATGTACGACCGCGCATGTCAGTTCCACGTGCCTCTCTCATTCCTTCCTCTACCATCCAATTTTCTCCCCCCCTTCGCTTCTCCCTTCTCTACATAAGCTTCAATAATTCACCTGGTCATTCCAGTACAACGTCTCATGCTGAACCTCGGGCCCCGTAGCCTTCAACTCCCACCCAAACTTGATATTGATATACCTCATCAGATGGCTCGCAACCTTGATATGACCCGCATCGGTCGGGTGAAACGTCGGCCCAATATCCCCATGCTGCAGAATTCCCTTGGTGTCGAAGTAACTAACGGGAAATCCTTGCTCGCCCAACTCCCTCGCCACGCGCTCCACCTCGTCGATGAACTTGGCCTGCTGCACCCACGTGTTGCCCTGGCGCACGAAATTGCCCCAGAGGCCCATCAGCACAATCTCCGCGTCCGGGAACGTCTCGTGCACGCGCGGCACGAAGGAGAGGTACGAGCGGTAGTATGAGTCGCCGCGCACGGGGTTTGCGGTATTATTATCGTTGGTTCCGATGTTGATGCTGGCTCGATGTCAGCTTTAGGTTTGCGTGTAACTCTGCTGGTTTGTACTTACATGACGAGGTCGGTGGGTGTCGGCTGCGAGGCGAAGGGGTACAGAGGGGGTGTGGAGTTGTAGAGCGCCAGCGCGCGCGGGGAAGTGTCGGAAGTGTGAAAAAATTGATATGTTTGCCCTCGTGGGTTGCCCCAGCAGTTGGCGTCGTGAAGGCAGATGCCGGGGTAGGCGGTTACGCTGAATTCGGTTTCGCCCAGACCGGCGCCGACGGTGTCTGTTTTGTTTGTCAGAGGGTGTGCACAGGGTTGGAATGATTGAGGATTCGTCTGCTTCCCATGTTGTGTGTATATCAAAGCGTACAAGACTCAATCTCCTTGGGAAGAAAGGGGTGAGGAAGGAGGAGGAAGAGGAGGAGCAGATATCAGAAGAGAAATGCGTGTGAGAAACGTACATCCGAATCCGGAAAACGCTTCGTAGGTAGCACCATAACCGCTCTGTAGACTGTCTCCGATGAACTCGATCCTCCTTGAGAACTCGGGCACTTTGATCAACTTCTCGTTCTTGGCCAAATGGACGGCGGAAATTTGCACGCCATAGGCCCAGTTGGTGACTCGCAGTTCAAAGGTGAGTGGAAGCTGCGAGGGAAGCGTAGCGTTGAGACCCGGGTTCGAGGGGGATACGAATTGATGAGTTGCATTGGTGGTAATGTTGGAAAGTTGCCAGTCCAAGCCAGCGACGCGATAAGCAACAAGGACTGTGTTTGTAGTGTGAGGACCAAATGTAATGGCTACGTTTTCGCCAGTGAAGGCAAACTTGAGGCCCGGAGCTCTGAGCGTGAGGAAGGTCGGTCAGTCAATGGTTAGGGTATGTTTGTGTGGAGAAGCAGTTGTATAAATCTTGATACATGGTGGGCAATGCAATCTGGTCTAAGAGCCAATGATGATGTTTTTTTTTTTTTTTTTTTGCTATTCATGATATATGTTCGACAGGGTCAAATCGACTTACGCCCACCACGAAATATGCTGGCTATCCCATCGGCCCTTGTACGACAATTCCGTTGCGTTTGGTCCATATGTTGACCATGCCGTAGCGTTTGAACCGAGGGAAGCGATTTTGGTATCTATAAATCTTGTTGGACGTTCCCGACCATTTTCGTAGATGGTGGCCGCGGTAAGTGTACACAACGAGACAAGCGCGCAGAGGGAGAAAACCTTCATCTTGATGATGATGGTGGTGGTGGTATTCTATATTTCAATCCAAGCAGAAAAGCCCCAATTGAGGGGAACATGACAAAATATAGAGCCATCAGGAACAGTTGACGCTAAGCTGCAAAGCTAGTAAGAAGGTGCGTTGAAATTGAAGGTGCATGTGCATCACGGCTCGGAACGCCTGGCAGGTCGCTCCGGTTGACCTGCGGTTAAATCAAGGAGTGAGTGGGTGAGTGAGTGGAAGATGTACTGTAGCTTGTGACTGTGCAAGCAATTTCTCCGCAAATAAGGTAGCGAGGCGAGAGTCCCAGAAATACGAATGCCCCTCAGTCAGTCTCACTGGTAAGCCTGAGCAGGATGGCGTCTCTTGCTCAATCTCCCTGGCGGTGGCGGCGAGGAGAGGAGGGATGCGGGATATGTTTGACGGTCATGTTACTATTATACATGTAGATATGTATGCTGGAAGCCATCTGCCGACGCTGTTACCTTCTCGTTTTGGAGACGGGGGCTGCGAGCTGGCGGGGCAATCCTGTCGCATGGCAAATATGCGCCCCTGTCGATGCTGGGCCCGGGGATTGGGAGAGGACGGGATGGTGGTTATGGGGGGGCATTGAGGGTGGTGTTGAGCGGCGGAAGTGGTGCCTCTCCTGGGCGGGAGGGTGTGGTGTGAATGGGGGTGCCATGATTAGTCGGGGGCTTTGCGACGCGGGTTTCAGCAGGCACCGCAATGGCAACGGGCGGCGGTTGGGACAGCGAGTAGGGCTGGAGCCGGGTGTGGGATCATGGTCATGGTCATGGTCATGGTCATGGAATTGGGTCATGGAGCGTGGTGGTTGCGTTGTTTCTTTTTCGGCTTGGCTTTGGGCGGCCGGCATGGCATGTCATGTTATGGCATGGCATGGCATGGCATGGTGGTGCCTCTGTTCTGTTCTGTTCTGTTCTGTTCTGCATGTGGTTTTGCTCGTTGGTCGGCTAGATACCGATACCTAGATAATAGTCATCACCTTCTATCCATCCGCCCATCCCCATCCCCATCCCCATCCACATCCCAACCCTCCTCTCCTCTCCCCTCCCCTCCCTCGGACCGCTCGCTGTGTACGCCCTGTGCGACTTCTCCGCCTGCACGCCCCCCAATCGGCGCTCCATCGTCTCTTGAGAGCTACACACGCACAGCGACGCTCCTTCCGTCGGCGGGTCCGTCATATGCTGCGCTGTCTGTGATGCTACCCGACCATGTTGTTGCAATAGCACCTATAATACCAGGGCGATGTCCGCGCGATCCGTCCCCGACACGCAACTGGGCCTCTCGCAGAGCGAAGTCCAGCTCCTCCGCCAGCATCAGCAAATTGCCCTCTCACAGCAGGGCAGTTCCTCCTCGCGCGCTGCGTCGCATGCCTCGAGCCAAGGTCGTCTCCTCCTGGATCCCACAAGCCTGCAGGCGCTCAGCGCCCACTTCGATCGCCTCATGTATTCCATCCAGCAGCGATGGCAGGCTGTGAGTCCATGGCCCCAATCCCCTCGTGCTCTGATCATTGATGGATGCCCTTCCCCGCCGCTGACACGACTCCTCCATCTATCTAGCTCTCCCAGCAGACCCAGACGGCCACCCAGATCCAGTACGACCGCGCCGGTAACGCCATCCAAATGGCTGACGCCGAAATCGCCCGTTTCCACGCTATCCTGCGCGAAATCGACGAGCTCCAAGTCGAGTTCGACAAGGTCCGCCGCATTGGCGAAATAGTAAAGGGCTTCAAGGCCAGGGTTGCTCATCTCGAGCGTCGCTTCTGATATCCACCTCGTGCTATGCTACCCTCGCCGACTCAACCCTCCGTCCATTGAATCTACACCCCTTTTGCATCTCATATAGTACGCCATCTCAATTGGTCCACCCTGTCCCAATTGACGTGCACCACCCTGCCCACACGGATCCTACCTATACCCATCTACTAGAAACTGGAGGCTTCACGGCCAAATAAAAAAAAACACGGCATGGTACACAACGGAAGGGAATTGTGCCCTTTCACTGCAGAAATTTGTAGCCTCACGGCTTTCGGCGTTTTGGAATTGTCTAGTTAGGGGATTCGTGGATACCCTTCCCTTGTATTTTTCTTCTTCTTCTTTTGGTTGTATTCTATATCCCGTAGCTGCCCTCCCGTCCCGCGGCTGTACTTTGTTTACTTATTTTGGAAAAAGCCTCAGTAATTTCTCCCACTGAATTTCGAAATTGCTTTTTTCTTATTGCTTTTGCATTGGTCTTTCCGTGGCTTGGTCATTTCTCTTATGTTTTAGCCATCTCCTCCCCATGCGAAGTCTCGTATCCCTCCCGTCAATTCGACCTATTCGTGGCGTTTTAGTTTTTTAGCCTCACACGACAGGCATCTATTGGCGTGCAACCACAAATTGCTTTTTCAATCGCGATAGCTAAACCGAAAAATTGGCGTTGGTAACTCATTGAGTCTAGTTCTGGCCCTCGTCGTTGCCACATCTCTGTATTAGGAAGCTAAACCATGCAGCCCTTTCTCCATCCAATCTCACATATGTACATCATGGATCAGACCCACACACTATATGCCGTACAACACGACCGGTTCGACCATACTGGAAAAATGCCCGATCCACATGCATCTACCGTTTAGGTAGAAGTTGTGTTCCTTGAACTGCACGTCTTGCCAGAAGTGGTGAACCACATAAATCCAACTTGCTATCTATGCCGACTTGATTAAGTACGTGGCTGCTTCTAGTTTCGAGAAATTCCGGAGGAGCTGAGACAGCTGTGGTTGCATACCGCAAAATTGTCTTTGTATTGGGTTCTATGATGCATGTACCTATGATTAAAGTGGGAAAGAGGCTCTTTCCTTCTCTGGTTGGTTGTTTCCCAATTCCCACCCAGGGAGTCATGGGTGCGTTCCTTCCTGATCTTCAGTTGGCGCTCCACCCAAATACATAGTTCACTGAAACATCACTTAGTCTCGACCTGACCCTCTCACCTTCACCGCAAGTTTCTGAGCCCTATCGTTAAATCATTTTACACACATTCAATATCGTTCTGAGAAACTTTTTGACGACAAATCATTCGAAGACCAACGTCCGCCATCTAATCCCCAACGATCGCTTTTGAACAGAGCTCCGGAGATAGTTGTGAAATAAAAATCACGGCGATTCAAGTCAATACGGAAAACAGGTTGCTTTTCAAAGATGGACGAGCAGCACGATAGAGCTTCACGCACCACCGCCTCGCGCAATCAACAGGAACGATCGTGCGAACGCCTTCAGGGTACTACTGTACGCTTATATGCTAACCTCAGTGGACAGTACTCAGAGTTAGGGAACTTTGAGAGCCCCACGCGTTCTTCAAGTCCCACGGCGTCCAGCTACTCCACCCCCAACTTATGCCCAAACAGTAGGCGCCAATCACGCACAGCGACCCCCTCCTCGTCATGGTCATGATACGAGAAACGTAGTGCACACGGAACACATTGAGCTTCAAGATCTCGGACGTAGGGCTGATCGAATCCATCGTCGCCCTACACAACCGGAGTGTCGAATCCAAACCGAACAGGGCCACACTCGTGGACGGCAGGAAGCGGTACATGACCAGCTTCTTACCCAGCCAACTTCATCCAATCGGCTGAACCAATCGGCCGGCGTACATATTGGTTGGGTCATATTATCAAGCTCAATCCTATATTTGTGTTCCCAGGTTTGTATCAATCTTGAATCCCCAAGATGAAATAGATGATCTAATCGAGAGCAAGATTCCGATTCTGACCCTGATCACGATAGAGACTTTCGTCTATCAAGATATCGACATAAAGTCTTCCCACTGGATTTATCTCTCCTATCTCCTGGGATCTTCTGCCATCGCGCCACTAGCGGGGCATATCTTTGACAGGTTTGAGCGTCGCTGGGTGGTTTATCTGGCACCACTGGCCATCATCTTCGGATTGCTCACTTGTGCCATTGCGAAAGCACTACCTGTTTTCACATGTATTCATGCTCATATGAACGGTTTTCATTGCAAACTTGCTGACGAGGGCAGTCGGACTGATATTGACTGGGATGGGGGCAGGTGCTTCCGAAATCGCGGCACTCGCCATCACAATGGAGGCTGGTCATCGAGATGAGCGTCGAAGCACGCAGATGCTTTTTCTCACGACACTACCCTGTTTCTTCTGTGCCTCGATACCGGTTGCTTCTTATTACTTATCCCACTCCTTAGGATGGAGACTCTGTCTTTCTTTCACTCTTGCGCTTCCAGTGTTAGCCACGGTATTGCTTATAGTGCTGTACAAGCCGAACCCTCGATACAAGCTGAGAAGCCGCACGACAACCAACCGAGGGCCCATACGAACTATAGACAGATTTGACTGGTTGGGGAGTTTCCTTTCTTTCTGCGGAATGGCAATGGTCATGTTCGCCTTGCAATGGACAGTATGGGAACGTATGTACCACCTTGCTTTCATAATACCTGGTGTCGCCCTCCTAGCAGCGCACTCCTTGTGGCAGACTGTAGATCGAACGGCCAATTGGATGCCTGCTACTTTTATGCTCCCAATAGAAAAGCGAAACGGTCGTATCGGAAGCAGCGAATCGCCCCGCTCGTTTGTAACTGGATTAATCATTATGTTCCTGGGATCAATCGGGTCAGCACCTATGATCTTTTTCTGGCCTACACAAGTCCATGCTATCTACAAAAGAGACTGGACCACATCCGAGATTGGCTTCAACATGACACCGACAGTACTTGCCCCTCTAGGTTCGATAGGTGTTCTTCTTCTTTTAGGGGTGAGTAATCAACTGTTCCATTTTGCATGTATCCTTGTCCGAGCGCTTTTCTTATCCTCTACAACAGTTATGCTGCAATCGCATCGAGTTCAAACAAGCCCGCAGGCTCGCTTTTTTGGCATCAGTTTCATGCATTATCTACTCGTATGTGCGATGGATTGCAATCAACCCTACAGCTTCTCCGCAAGACATAGCTTGGCACTTCGGCCTGGTTGGATCCATAGGATTCCGTGCATTGGACACGATAATCATGTGGATCAGCCTCCACGTGAGCAAGCCAAAAGTTCTTGCCACCATGACTGGTTTCACTATCGCGGTTCGAGGTCTGGGATTGTCCAGTGGAGATACTGTGTGTGAAATCCCAGATTCGATTGCTACAGTCGAGATTGACCTTTAGTCTGTAGATTTACCGTACAATTTTTGAATCACAGCACGGGTCAAGTCATGGCCTGAATACAGGATTTCGTTTGGACGGAGTGCAAGTGTCTCAGAACCACACCTTGAAGCGCTTCATCCGACCCTGCATCGCCGCAGCTTCTTCGAGACATTTTACAAGGGTGCCAAGATCGATGAACCAGCGTTAGTTCTCACTGGGTACAGGCGCATTTATATCACAGGTGCTGTATTCTCTGGAGTCCTATGCCTTCTTATTGTCGTTGTCTTTCCGTTCATGAAGTGTTTCCAAGATTTCCCCGAATGTATCAAATTTCATGGCTACAACGAGACAAGGACATACTTTGGACACATTGCCAACGGAGAAGATGAAGGCGAAGCCTCTAATGCAAGAGAACAAACCCGGCAAGCAGGCCAACATAACGCGCGGTGTACAATTAACGACAACCTCGAACTGAGGGTTCCACCACCCATTGGCGAAGAGGTTAATTTGGGAAATGGATCAAGATTAGACTTCGAAGAAAGGGAAGGGGAAGACGCCGGGATTCAGGCATCAAACGAGGGCCAGTGGAATCAAGTGGAGCCTAGGAGCGGAAGACATTATGCAAATGCTAGAGAAGGCGGTCAACGAGACACAGAGCGTCGACAGAGTCAGGTGGGGTTAGGACAAGAGGCACCATCTCCCACAAGAGCCAACCGTCGTGATACATGGTTTGAGTGGACCATGAGGCTTGGATACAATTCACTATGGGGTTTGTGGTAACTGTTCGAATGTTATTAGTTGTACTGCACGTGTAATGCGCGGGAACGCAAACGCCGGGATAGTTGGCACGCACTCATGTATTGATTTGAGTGTGACATTGCATATAGTTATAGCCACGATAACCAATGCCGGCGGTTGCTCGCGGCCCGCCAATCACATGGTGTTGTAGTCGGTATGCTTTAGCAATAGACGGGTCGTTGATTTGTTGTTGTGTATTGTATGCACCTACCCTTTACCCCTCTTTGATAACACAACCTCATCAACAACCTGCCCGTGAATCAACGCTTTACCATTCACCTCATCTCGAGCTTGAGCACAAATCCTCGATATGGCCTACACCAGGAAACAAGTCGTCACTTGCATCAGCATTGTGGTCTGTCACCCCAGCAAACCATTCCGTCTCTCTAACAGAAACTCTAACACATGAACAGTTCCTCCTCTTCGCCACGGCACTGGCTGGCTATGCATCGTCTGAAGCCGAGCGTTTCTCCATTCCCATTTCCAACGGCCTCGCCTACGCCACCACCCTTCTCCCGCTCGTCTCGGGCTTACTCCTGGAATGTGGCTACGACTTCACGCGCTTCCAAGAACGCCGCAAGAGGCTAGACCGAGGCAAAATCACTCGCCCTCCCCTAGTCATCGTCGCTAATACGCTCATCTTCATCTACTCAACCGTCGTCATCACGCTGTTGGGGACCCATGCCGCACCGCCGGCAGGTCACGACTGCGCGCTGAGAGATCAATGGACGACACTCTACAGGAAGAAGAACGGGGAGGGGATCAGGACGATCCAGCAGGCTTTCCAGTGCTGTGGGTTTCAGCACTCGCGCGACATGGCGTGGCCTTTCCCGGACAAGACACACAAGCCGACGGCGTGTGAGGAGGCCTTTGGACACACAAACGGCTGCTTTGAACCCTGGAAAGGCGAGGAGCAGAGGATCGCGGGCGTTTTGATGGCAGTTGTAGGGTTGGTTTTTGTTTGGCAGTTTGCTATCATCGTGGTGCCTACCAAGCGTGAATCGTGGCTCCATCGCGTCGTTCCCGATGGTGTCTCGCGCTTAATTGCTGGCGATCATGGCAATGTCAATGATGAAGAAGGCGGTGGGTCGAGAGCCGTTGCTGGGCTCCTGCCTCAGTCGGCGTATTTGGATAGGGTGCAGGAGGAAATCAGTGATGATGACGAGGGGGGAGAGCGAAGTGGAGTCAGGCGTGCTATTGAGAGAAGGGTGCAAGGGGTTGGCAACGCTTTCGCGGCTGGTGATCGCGGTGACGAGGAGCGTGAAGATGCAGTGCCAGAGGAGAATGCGTGGTTGAGATCGTAGTGAAGTGTCAACCGGGTAGGTTTACATGGTGAGTTCTTTGGCTCAGTGTTCCTTTTACAAGTATTCGGAAAGGATCGAGTACGCGAGCTTTAAATGGTGGGGGGGATTCATCTCCTTTGTGTTAGGTAACTAATTTGTAGATTTTATTGACTGTTCCCATGTCTTTCTCGATAGATATGGCATGTATGTGTATGATTGGTCAAAGGATCATCGTGGAGAAGATTGATGTATGTTGTTCGGTTCGGTTGCACGCGAGTCAGTCATGGCTTTAAGCATCCGATCTATGCTGTTATTCCCGGCTCCTCCCCTTCTTCCCCTACGCTAACCCCGCAAAATGATGTCGAGGAGCATGGAATCATGGAATCTTGTGTGTCATGACATTGCCTTGTTTAGATATCAATTCATATATGGATTATCGCAGCATACTGCCAGCTGAATTTGACGTTAATGTCTTCCAGTCAACCCGTAACTAGCGGTCTTGTTCGGATGTTACCCCACAGAAGGCCTCCCGGTACCACGGACGGGTACCTAAAGCTAGCGTACATATATCGTATTCCACTCCATCCGCCTTGTCTTTGCATTTATATCTACCGCTAACTAGTCTACGGTAGTCATTTGACTGTTCTTTCACCATGCGAGCCATCACACGCGCACTCTTGCAACGACAGCCTTTGAGTGGTGTTCGAAGCACCTTCTTGTTCAAGAAACGGACAAGCTTGGTGCCAGTATCCTCCAATTGGGGACGACATGCTTCTACTTCTACTTCCACTTCCACTTCAGAAATCAAGGATATCAAAGTATTTGACCACTACTACGAGTGAATCTTCCCACTCCTCTTTGCGTCCCTTTTCTTCCCTCCCAATCCTCATCACCATGTCCCTTTCCCTTTCACCCCCTCCTTAATATAACCTTTCTCATCTCTGTAGTAGCTGCATTCAATAACGTTTCGCAACAGTGCCATTGTCGTGGGCGCAGGCGGAGCGGGTCTCCGCGCTGCCTTGGGCCTGACCGAAGCTGGACTGCGCACTGCCTGCGTGTCGAAGCTTTTCCCCACGCGGTCGCATACCGTCGCCGCGCAGGGTGGCATCAACGCCGCCTTGGGAAACATGACCGAGGATGATTGGCGATGGCATATGTTTGACACTGTCAAGGGATCCGGTAATTGTTTGATTTCCTCATGGAGTAATGTCTTGTTGTTGTTTGAAAGTGTATTATCAAAATATCTGTCCATGAACGTAGCCTCGGAAGCAGTCCAACTGACTCGATATCGTCAAACCGCAAATAGATTGGTTGGGTGATCAAGATGCGATACATTACATGACGCGGGAAGCCGTTCCAGCTATCGTAGAGCTCGAAAACTACGGGCTGCCATTCTCGCGCACTGAAAAGGGCACCATATACCAGCGACCCCTCGGTGGTCAATCTCTGGACTATGGGAAAGGGGGCCAGGCGTATCGAGCAGCTTGCGCGGCGGATCGGACGGGGCATGCTATGCTGCACACGCTCTATGGACAGAGCTTGAAGCATGGGGTTCAATTCTTCATCGAGTATTTTGCCTTGGATCTCATGATGGAAGGGGGAAAGTGTGTGGGTATCACGGCAATGAATATGGAAGACGGCACGTGCCATCGTATGTTTTCTAGGAATACTGTGCTTGCGACTGGTGGTAGGAACGACCGTACTACAAAAATCGAGAACGGAGCCACTGACATGGATAGGATACGGACGAGCCTATTTCAGCGCTACAAGTGCGCATACTAGTACCGGAGATGGAAATGCAATGGCATCCAGGGCCGGTCTTCCCCTTCAGGATATGGAGTTTGTCCAGTTTCATCCTTCGGGTACGTTTTTCTGGATACAAAATAGTATCAAGACACCACGTGGCGTGGCGTTTTGAGACCTTGATTGCCTATTGAATCACCCCTGGTTGAGTTAAGCTGACTTTGTACCGGCAAACTTTAGGCATCTACGGAGCGGGTGTAAGTACTCGCTTAATCTACAAATGCACATTTCCATTTACGTAAACTTAGGTTCTTATTACAGAAGGAGCCCGTGGCGAAGGCGGGTACCTGCTCAACAGTCAAGGCGAACGGTTCATGGAGCGTTATGCGCCGACAGCAAAAGATCTTGCATCTCGGGACGTTGTGTCGCGCTCGATGAACCTCGAGATTCTAGAGGGTCGTGGATGCGGACCGGGTGCCGACCATATCCATCTGCAATTGTCGCACTTGCCTAGAGATATCATCATGGAACGGCTACCAGGCATTGCGGAAACTGCAGCTATTTTTGCTGGCATTGACATCACGAAAGAGCCTATTCCGGTCTTGCCGACAGTGCATTATTGTATGGGTGGTGTGCCTACGTAAGTGAAAGATGGAACAAGGAGTTTCGAAGAGCGCGTAGCTAATTCTGTGTCAAGCAATTACAAAGGCCAAGTTTTGGATATCAACGACAGGGAAGAGACGATCGTCGATGGTTTATATGCAGCTGGTGAGGCAGCATGTGTGAGTGTCCACGGGGCCAATCGGCTAGGCGCCAACTCACTACTCGACATTGTCGTTTTTGTAAGTTCAATCAAGTCCCAAATTTGCATAGCTACAATATCAACATTCGTGAAGGGCCGAGCAACCGCATTGCACATTGCAGAGAATCACGCGCCTTCTGCACCTCACAATGCCTCGTCATCAGATATTGGACTCGACTCCATCCAGGAACTCTCAACGTTCCTTCAGTCAGAGGGCAAACACCCCACCGCATCATTAAGAGACCAAATGCAGCGCACAATGCAAAACACTACCGCCGTCTTCCGCACCAACGACTCTCTTGCCTCTGGCAATGCACAACTCGGTGCCATTGAAGCAAAGTTCAAAAAGGATCTCAGGGTAACAGACAAATCACTTATTTGGAACAGTGACCTTATTGAAACGCTCGAGCTCCGCAACTTGCTTACCAATGCAGTGCAAACTAGCAAGGCGGCACTTACGCGCACGGAAAGTAGGGGTGCACATGCAAGAGATGACTTCAGAGAGAGAGATGATGGGAAGTGGATGAAACATAGTCTTACCTGGCAGAAAGGGGTTGGAGATCAGGTTCAATGGGGGACCAGAGGTGTGAAAATGGAGACGTTGGATGAGAGGGAGTGTAAAAGTGTATTACCTGTCAAGCGTTCGTATTGATCTTCGAATATCCTAGATATATGCATACAAACATCACCAGCTACAAGTTCCTGCCTTGGCAACATGCAGTTGTTACCAGTGATGTGACTGGCGAGTCAATTGCAAGGGCATTGTGTGATGATTGTGTCGACTCAATGTATCTTGCCAACGACACAATGCGCCCTTCATTTGTTTTCCTGCGTATTTCATAGAAAAACCTGGCATCAATCAGCCCTCGAACCCCTAGAAAACTGTCCTACCAACACACAATCTCAATCTCGACCTTGACCTCAAATCAATAACCAATCTATCCACAGCAAAACTATTTAAGTTACAGTCCATTCCTTCACCCACCATCAATCCTATTAAGAATGTCTGCCTCCACACACACACCAAAGAAAACACACCCCCGTACCTCCCCCAGACCAAAGCTCTCCTTACTCACTCCCGGAAAATCCTCACCAACCACCTCCATCCAACGACTTCACGTCTTGATCCTAGTCCCTCCAACACCATCCCCCATCGCCCGCGTTCAAGACTGGCTGTTGGCCAACCTCCTCACGCAGGCCAGTCCAACCACGAGCACTGGAAGCTCCCCCTCATTCTCGAGCGGTAGTGGTACCGACACGCCAACGAGCATTTACTCCAAGCATAACAACAGCGAGTGCGCGTGGAGTGTCGATGTCGAGCTCGTTCCGTCTAGGGGTAGCAGGATGTTTCGCGCTGACGGGACCTTCATCACCGAGCGCGACCGTAGACTGATGAAGGAGGCGAGGGGCGGTAAAAGGTGGAGCTTGGGCTCGGGGAAATTCAGTTACGATGAGGAGGACGAGGATATGGTGTGGTTATAATGTTTATGTTGGTTGTAGGTGGAAATGACTTACTCAAATCAATCGGTTGGATTGGATTCGAAGTACGGCTTTTGTATACAAGGGAGGTATCTATTGTGTGGAACGAGGAGCCAGCGGGATATATGGATGGCTCTGTATGATTATTGTATCGGATAGAAGGCGTTTCAAGTTAAACCTTGGTTGCGACATTAGACGCTCATAGAAAGGTGACTGTTTGCATTGGGCATTTGGACGGAGGGTTGTCAATGTAATGTATTATTTGGTCCATCATCAATTTTCAAGGTACAATTTGACGGTGATAATGCCAACTTAGAATAAATCTAAGAAGGACTCGCGCTTTTCTAAGGTGGCATATCCTCACCTTTAGCATCGAAGTTGTGTAATAAGAATCTAATCTAACGTTATGGTTTCTACTCATGAACTGCAATGGTGGCATTAATAAAATGAAGATTATATAAATACTATACATGGTTTAATTATTGGTGGTTCAGGCTTCGCGGGCTCATGTTAGTAATATCTGTGAGCAGTGTGGGCCTGAGAGCTCTATCTTTGTTTAAGGACCACTTTTCGTGTGGCTCTGATCTTTTTGGAGAAGATATGAGGTTTCTGGACCATTTTTGAATGTCCAAAGTGTTTTTAAGTGAGTGGGAGGTGTTCTCAACGATCAGCTATGTATACAGCTTTGCATACCTGGACTTTTTAACAGTGCGCTACAAGTTCTCGATTTGACGACAAAATCCGGTCTTGAAACCATAGCGTCGAATGAACAGCCTTGAAATGTTTGCTTCACATAAAGAGACGTGGCTTTGAACATAACTTTTGTAAGAAATAGAGGTGGTTGTTCGACTGTAGCAGGGACGATGTGCGCATAAGTTGGGGGCCAGGTTACAGTTGTCAACCACACGGTGATACATGGTAGAAATTACCCTTTGTAGCAACTGAAGGCTAATTGCGAGAAGGTCTCAGATCTAATGTTCTTGGCAGATGGGAAACTACTGCCGTTCTTGGAGAGTAGGAGGCTATGCTCGCAAGCGAAACCCGTCACATTTCGTATTCAAGGTGGCAGTGTTACTTTTGCCTAACTACTTCAATAATATATTTTAGACACGAGGTATCTATATCTGACGCGAACGTGGAACGATAAAATAATTTATCAGGACGCATTCATCCTTCTTGAGCCGCTCTACAATAAAAGCTACAGTTTCTTTATCTCTTTTTCAAACAACACGGCACTGCTCACAAAATGGTATCCAACGAACCGATGAACGTACCCAACAGTCAGACCCAGCCACAAGACTCAATCGACCGCAGTGACCCAAAGAATAAACTAGTACACGACCCCATCACTGGAATGACCTACGACCCCGTCACAAAGCAACTGATCATCCCGGAGATGAAGAAAGACACCCAAAATCAATCTTCCAACGACGATACATCCACCAAAGATGGGACGCGGAAGAACGAAAAGAAATTGACATTGAAGCAAAAGATGAAGCTCTATACCACTCGGGGGATCAATGCTATTGCACAGCCTGGCTCGACCAACTGGGTGTGATGTATTACCTAGGTAGTTATGGGGAGCGCTCGTGACAGCCAACCTCACTGCCCGTTCAACACCCTCCCAAACCGTAACCGCCTCCCGGTTCATTTGATACAACTTCTGGACCCTCCTCTGGTGCTTCTCTCCTCGATACTCAACGCCCTTGCACCCCCCACACCTCCTCGTGGCGACCCTCCCACACGTCCTAGACATACCTCGCAGGCATCATTGGGATCCTTTCACGCCCTCATTATGTCTACAGTGCAATCGCCACCGTTCCTGTGCAGCACAACAACACCGAGTCATATATGGGGTTGGCGAAGGTGTAATAGCTTTCAATAAATGCTGTAGCTCTGAAGAAAGCCGTACTAAAGCTCAAGTTTAGTCCTTCTGGTTGTGACAAGCTATCCGCCATCACTTGCTATCTCTGTTTCCATGTAGAATATTCCTTGATTATTTAACCTTGTGACAAAGACGTGTTATGAATTGATCAAGGTAGCAGTGGATACCGGTCAAATTAACTTTTCCAGTATTGTATAAAGACATACATCGCTACATGCTGCTACATTACATTACATTACGCTAGATGAATTCGTTTATTCGTTTGCCGCATCACATCTCTCTCCCCTCACAAGTCACCAATGTCGCACAACAACCAACCAGCCTCTTTCCTTAACTGCATTCACCAACGCGGCCACTTTGCCTCTCTTGATCCCCTCTCTGGGACATATGTCCTCAATTGCATGTTTTCCATCAAAATACTTCAATAACATGGGCCAATGCTCTCTGAGGTCGTCGTCATCGAACCCCTTAGCGATTTCTTCGAGCCATCGGGCTTCGGTAGAGCTTGCCTTCTGTGGAGACAATATGATGCTAGGCGTGTATTTCTGGAATGTTTGAATTGGCGGCGACGCAGGAGGTGGTAGCACCGTAGACGAGTGAGCGCCAGGTGTCACTGTTGAGGGAGAGGTCGGGGATAGCGGATGCTCACGCTGTGTGTGGGAATGAGGTTGAGATTGAGCCGAGAGACGAGACGGCGATGTCGCTTTTAGGTGAAGAGGTGAAGGACGGTGGGGCAGATTCGCAGCTGCCGTCGCTATATTATCTCGCGAATGTGAAGGCGTCAAAGCTGGCGAGGATGGTCGTGCGGAATTGTACAGAATGGCCGTCCGTGAGGAACTTGCGCTTCCCGCGTCGCTTGCTGCACGGGCGGGACTACCTCTCCACCCTGTTGCTCCGATTCTTGGGCTTAGCACGTCGACTCCGTCTTCCGAGCCCTCCCTATCTCGATCTCGCCTTGACCTCCGAAGCGGGGTCCCCGGTCTATTTGACCCCGCAGAGAGAAAGCTGGACCGTTTGTCCGAAAGTATGGATTCGCCCAACGCTTCCAATTCCCTTTGTTCTTCTTCCCGTGCTTTCCGTGTGATCTCTTCTTTAGCAATATCCCTAGCCACGCGTTCCTTGATCTCGGCCGAGACGCGTACCCATGCGAAAGTTCGCAATTGTGTCACCCACCCACCACGCATGAGCCATGCTAAAATATCCATGTACGCATCTTTGTGGTCCGCTGTTGGAATGAAAAATCGGTAAGGCTTGGGCGTTCCGGAGAGGAGAGAGAGCATTTTTGGGAGGGATGGTAAAGTGGAGAAACGTGCAGCGTATGCAGCGGTAGCTGGTTGCAGGTGCGAAAGGTCGGCATTTGGTGACACGATATATGTATCCCTTGGATGTAGAGGCGCAATGAGGCGAGCACGACGCCAATAAACGAGATGTGTCGCTATGTACTCCATATCCTCGGCTGAAATTTTCTGCTTTATAGAGATCTTAAGGAGCGATTTAGTAGGAACGATGCTGCGGATGTAGAAAGTAAGGATGGCGGCATAGTTCTTATCTCCTGAGCTCAGTAGGTCTTTGATGATAACTTCGGGGTCATCAAGGAGCAAAAGAGCGGCATGTTGCGTCATTGGTGCCCCGTCAACATCGTCGGCGACAACGTTGGAGGTTGTGAGCCAAAGGCCTGGCATCTGTGGTTCCAAGGCATTGGGAAGATATGGCGTCGAATCTGCTTGAGGAATCTGGAAGGATGAGTTAAAAGAGGCATCAAAATGTATGTGTGCTATTTTATCGTGGGACACTGCTTCGAATAATGTGCTGATTGACCTCGCTAAGGGCGATGTACTGATGATCTTTTGCCATGTCCCTGTTAAAGATTCATTGCGTTCTTTGGCGCGTTGTTTGACGTCAATGATTCGTTTTGATTCCCTCCAGACATATTGAAAACGCGCCTGCTCATATTTCAGAGCCTTTGCAAACTTCTTGGTTACATTGTCATAGATATCCTTCACGCGAAGCTGATACTCTAAAGCTGGTGGGTTTAGGACGAAGACGATGTTGAACATAGTCATGTCAGGATTGTCGTTCGTAGTCGAATTGCTCCTGGTCTCTGATCCTACCTCCGATGGAGCGACTGAGGGCGGTTCAGATTCTATTAGATCGTGGCCGTAGCCCGGTTCAAAACCTGGGGGGAATATGAAGGACGAGTTCTTTTTGATCGGTGGTCTTTCATCCTTTGCATTCTCATCTTCTTCATCGGATTTGTCATCAGTCGAATTTGGCAAAGACTCACCGTCACCTTTATTCTTTTCTTCAGGCGATCGCTTGCGTCTCTTTTTCCTTTTTTTCCACAAGCCATCGTCTCTCACGAACATGGGCGCACCCACAAAAACCACGCTTTCTACTCCTAATTCGAATTTTCTCTTGTTGAAAGCTCGATCAGGACAAAGCATTTTCTCCAACGCATCAACCTTGAAGCCCAACACCGTATCCCAATCATGGTCTCCGCCTTTGTATTTCCCATTCCCATCTTTGTCGCTGCGCTCCCCATTCCCCTCCGCATCAGCATCTTCTTCATCTATGCTCTCTTGTCTGCCCCAGGCCCCAGCAACGCCAGGCCTCAATTTCCCATCCTTTTCGCCTCGATGACTGTGGCTGTTACCCGTCCTCCCAGAACCCCTGCCGCCACTTGTTCGACTGCCGGCATCGGCATCATCGTCGGCACCTTCATTCTCAGTGCTACTATCCCAATCGCTGCTCGAGCTGTTGGAGTCTCCCACACTCCCAGTCGAGGTCTCGGCGCCGTACCAAGCGGGTGCCTTCTGCGTCGAGAGCACTGAAGCGGGGGAGAGCGGCGGGTAATGGAATATTAGACGGGGTCCAAGCGAGCGTGATTTGGTAACGAGGAGGATGGCGTGTAGGTTGGAGGCGGGTGGAAGTGGCAGCGCCATGGCGCGCAAAAGAAAGGCAGCAGTGTGAAGGGCGGGAAGATTGGCGCTAACTTGCTAACATGACCAGATTCCCAGACACCATAGGAGAAGATGCGCTGCAGCTTCAGTATTTCGTACGGGCCCTTGGGTCATGGTGGTGTGCGGTGTTGCGGTGAAGAGATGAGCTTTTGGTTGACGGCGGGGAAGCGATCGGAGAAAACCCTCTACCTGGATTTGGCTACTGCAAGGGACCACCCGCCTCCTACTCCCCGTCTCCATACCTATTATGGCCTTACCCCAACCACTACGCCAGATGACAGCCAAGGCGTCAAATGCACGTTATACTTTACTTTATACACGATCATGATTGCAATGCGACAGAAATTCAGCAATGACTTCTCAAGTGGGGGTATCTCGGATAGTACCGTTATGGCTGTGTGCCGATCATACATACCTACCTAGGTAGGTAACTACATAGGACCAAACACCGAAAGATGTTCGTACGTGGGAGCTTCCATTGGATCATGAGCGGATGGATTTCTGGGTTTGATTACTTAAGAGATCTGAGATGTGGCTCAAACACACTATGCCTGTTCCTCAAGATGATGCATCAGAGACTACAACGTGACGTCATGCTCTTTCATCATATGTACTTATTAAACCAAGTTCACTTTCGTTATTGTCTACCTATTCATCTCATCTCATATACCCAGTACACTAAGACATATCTCTGAACAATTCAACTTGAAACCTTCCACAACTCCTCGCTTCAAATCACAACAGACAAACGACCCCGCCATGTCTTCCAACCAGAACACCCCCGGCCTTGTTTCCAGCCATGCGCAGTACGTCAAGGGTGCTACCGAGGTACATTTCCCCAAACGCCTTTCTCCTACGGTTTTCTCTCCATACACATACAGTATTACGTGATGAACCCACTAACGCTGCTGGCCAGGAAACTATCGGCAGCGTGACAGGATTGGAAAATTGGAAAGCATCAGGCGCAGAGGACAAGACAAAGGCTGTAGATGCAATGAAGGCAGCAAGCCAGAACCGCGATCCAAAGGCTTCAGGATTCGGTGAGGTTGAAGAGAAGGCAGGAAGCTTGGTCGGGTGCGAAGGCATGAAGAAAGAGGGCGCTGAATCAAAGAAGCAGTAGGGTAGGCCGAAGGGACGGCTGGCGTGTACGATAGGAATGAAATGAATAATGGCACCTTTTCACCAATTACAGTTCCCCTGAAACTGCGATATAAAGATTTTGCTAAAGCGGTGAACCTCGCCATCTGATTGCGTTGTTCTCGGATTTTGCTACACAACTACACCAACTCGCTGTAGGCACTTTACCTAAACTGGCAAGAACCCCCCCGCACTACAGGGATTAAAAATCAAGCTTACCTACTTAGGTACCTTACCTCGGCAGCTACTCATAACGCAACTCGAGCGACCTAGTTCGTTATCAGACGACTTACAAATGCACGCTTTGACTAATTATAAAACCCTTCAAACATAACATCCAACTTCCCAACGACTAGCACCCAGATTGTGACAACAAGACCGGAAATTCAAAGAAAACGTATGAGCCCCCGGACTCTTGAACCCCACCATCAGTCTCTCTTTTCTTTCATCTCCATCAAGGTGAAAAACATTGGCCTTACCATAGACAACACCTCTGAAGTGTAGAGCCGAAAACAATTGCAGAGATGGCACCTGTCAATGAAAACAAGGGGTTTCCGGGGATCCCCTACTTCACGCCCCAACACATCAACTCCCCGGGTACACCTTTGCCCAGTACTCAAGAGCAAATACCTGTTCCTACGCTCTTCAAGCCCCTAAAAATCCGAGGAGTGACCCTCAGAAATCGAATTCTGGTTGCACCCATGTATGTTCTGTCTCTCCCCGTTCATATACAATTTTACCAAAACTAACATCACGCTCAAAAAGGTGTCAATACTCTACCGCGCCAACAGGGCCAGAAGCAGGAGCTCTAACGGATTACCACATTGCTACCCTCGGTCACTATGCGTTGAAAGGCGCAGCTCTAGTGATTGTGGAAGCAACAGGTGTACAGCCGCACGGACGTATCTCCCCCCATTGCCCAGGACTCTGGAGCGACGCGCAGATCCCCGCCCTGCGCCGCGTGTCCGATTTCATCAAGAGCCAAGGTGCACTCAGCGGTATCCAGCTCGCACACGCGGGCCGGAAAGCAAGTACTTGCCCACCATGGGTGTCGAGCAGTACGCCAGGAAGGAAAATTAGCCTTCGTGCCCGGGCCGATGTGGGTGGGTGGCCCGAAGACGTGAGAGGGCCCATGGGCGGGGAGGAGTGGAGTTGGGACGGTAAAAAGAACAGCGATGAGAGCGGGGGGTTCTGGGTACGTTTTTCCCGAGCACTGTTTTCCAAGCATAAAATAGTATCAAGACACCACGTAGTGGAGCGTTTTGGACCCTTGAGATGATTTTGAATCATCCAAAGTTGAAGGAAACTGACTTTGTACCTGCGAATTAGGCACCCAAGGCTTTCACAGAGGAAGAGATCGGGCAGTTGGTTAAGGACTGGGCGAGCGCAGCTGACAGGGCTGTCAAGGCTGGTGTCCAAGTCATTGAGATTCATGCCGCACATGGCTATCTGCTCCATCAATTCCTTTCGCCAATCACGAACCAGCGGTCGGATCGTTATGGCGGGAGTTTCGAGAACCGCACGCGCATCTTAGTTGAAATCATCGAGGCGATTAGGAAAGTCATTCCGGAGCAGATGCCACTGTTCTTGCGGATCAGTTCTACTGAGTGGATGGAGGAGACCGAAGTGGGTAAAAAATTCGGCAGCTTTGATATTGAGAGCTCGATCAGACTGGCGAAGTTACTACCCGGTCTCGGTATCGATCTGCTGGATGTGAGCAGTGGCGGGAACCATCCGCAACAGCAGATCAACGTGTTTGACACCAAGGATTATCAGATCCGAATCGCGTCTCGAATCCGTTCGGAGCTCAAAAAGGAGAATTTGAAGTTGCTCATCGGTGCCGTGGGTCTGATCACGGAAGCAGAGCAGGCGCGAAATATCCTCGAGGGCGGTGCCACTGAGGCGCAACAGCCAGGCGACAATGCAGAGATTGAAAAGGAAGCCAAGACAGCTTTGAAGATGACGGAGTCGAATGATGGGAAGGATCCAATGGCGGATGTGATCTTGGTGGCGAGACAATTCATGAGGGAACCTGAATGGGTCCTGAAAGTAGCATGGAAGCTCGGGATCCCGATTTCATGGCCCAATCAGTTCCTTCGCGCGAAGTTCCCGAAGTTGTGAAGATAGGGAGTGGTGGTCGGTCCATAACCCACATGGCTGGTGTTACAAAGTTTGATTTCAATTGCTCCATAGACATGTACATAAACTATGTTAGTTCTATCTGCTCAATTGGACTTGGTTCTTCTCCCTTCTCCCATCTCCCATCCAATTTACTGTCCATTCTTCAATCCCATCTTCTTGACTCCCTCTGCGAGCAATTTTTCAACCTCTTCCGCGTGCTGGCTAAAGTTGTCAACGAGGTTATCCCACATCTTCGGGTTGTGCTCGTGCTTCTTGTCACTGTTCCACGCCCAATCCGTAATCGTAAATGGTCGCGAACTCTCCATCATAAAGGCGACAGCATCCTTGGAAATCTGCATCTCAGGAGGTGCATTCTCAGAAGCGGCCTTGAACTCTTCGTACGCTGCAAAAAACCAGTTAGCAATCTCCATATCTTCTACATGTTCAAATGAAGTGTATAGGGGGACCCGTAGCTTACCCACTCCGTGGGGCACGAAGCCACACTCGAACGAAACACCGCCGGGCTGGAACTCGTCTGATCTTCCAGCGTACTCGCCGTAGATGAGACCCATGAGCTCGGACGCCGCGTTGCGATGGTAGTAAGGAGGTCGGTAGGTGTGGCTAGCAACATCCCACCGCGGGCTGAATATCAAGAAATCTGCCAGGGGGGCAGTCGGGTCACGCGATGGCGCGGTCAGAACGCAGAAAATTGAAGGGTCGATGTGATCAACTAAACGCAACACGAATATTAGTCATCTTCCTAGAACTTCTTGTTGAGTCGGACCAAGGCACGCGTACCAGAGATGGAACCAACGTTGACAAACTTGGTCAAATCATACTTGTAAGGGACGTAGTTCCCGTGCCATGCTACAACGTCGAAGGGGCTGTGCTGTTGCGTCGACTTGAAGAACTTGCCACCAAGCTTGTACACAATTTCCCAATGTTCCTTCTCAATCTCGTATTTGGCAACAGGGTGTAGGAAGTCGCGTGCATTGGCAAGACCATTTGCGCCCAAAGGTCCTATAGTTTGTTGCATGTGGTTAGTCACACCTTCACCGAATTCAAAAATGTGATTTCCGACGTACCCAGTTCTGGCAACTGGAAATTCGAACCCCAAATCTCCAAAATATAACCCCTGGTCTGGCCATCCGGCACCGCAACTTTGAACCTTTGGCCTCGTTGAATGACCGCGATTTCGCCGGGCTGGACATACAACATGCCAAATTCCGTCTGGATGTCCAAAACTCCCTCTTGTGCGACGATCAACCAATCTCCGTCAGAATTCACAAACGCGCGCTTCTCCATGTCGGAGTTGCAGAGAAAAGTGTGCACCGCGAGACCTTCTCGCAACGTGGGGTCGCCGGAGCCGGCGATGGTCTTGAGCCCAGATATGAAGTCGACTTTGCCCGACTTGGGGATATCAAATGGAAGCCATGCTAGTTGTGTAGGGGATACATGGACGCGTGGATTGAGTGGGAGAAAGCAAGATTCGGAATCGGCGTTGTCGGGAAGATCAGTCTATCAGTACTAATAATCAAAATCCAATGCTTTTCAACTTATTCAATGTAAAATGTCTTCCGATGTACTGGATTTATACTCTCATGGGGTCACTTACAAATCCTTGGTGAGCAACTGCGGGTCGCGCCCGATATAACCTGAGAACATGTCAGTCAGCACATGATCGCAATAGAGTTTCCCTCTACTCTTATTGTTGCTGTTTTGCGCCTTTTGTATGCTTTGGATCGTCGGGTTATACTAACCAGGCCTTCTTGTTCACATGTCTAGGTGCCACAAATGCGGTAGCAGTCATCTGCTCTGCATACAACCCGAATCTGACGCATCTGGGCGAGTTTTGACCTCGAGGAATGGTTCCGGGGATCGCTTCGCTCTCGAACGTGTTGTTGAATCCGGATTGGTACTATTACTGTTAGACACATAACTCCAGATGAAAGAAGGTGATGATGTGTATTCATGATTCGAAGCCGAGAGGAGCAAGGCGCATAAACTTTGCGACTCACTTCATATGGATCATTCTTTCTAGTAGCGAAGCTTGGAATAGCTCCATCTTTCTGAGTTTCTGCCCAGTGGAATATCTTTTGGTACTCGCGGGGATCTGATAGCTTCTCAGGCATGATGGCAATCTTATATCTTTCTTTCTCTACTATTTCTTTGGTGTTCGACTTGGGCAAGTTGGTACATATGTATCAATTGATGTAGTAAGAGTGACCGTCCTGCTGAAATTTCATGAAGAAAAAACCAGTGGATAAGTAAAAAGGAAAGTATAAGCTGACATAATTTCGCCATGATAAAAGGCTTGGAACAATCGACCCCACATTGTTCCAAGCCTTCATGATCACATCCACTCCACTACCCACCCATCCAACTATCGTGATGGATCGATCCATCACAGTGGGGCCATGGAGAGGGACTGTTACGAGAAATTCGAGAACCAATGCTCGTTCCAAGCCATAAGATTGTCAAGTACCCTATCCAATAATCGCGTGTATAAAAGTCACCTCTATGACATGGAGTGCAACACGCGTTAAAAGTCCGCGGATAGTTTGGCGTGAGGTTCACAACTGCCGATGAAGGAAGGGAGGGGTAGCTGTCCGAGCTTACCAAGGGAGGTTTAGACTTCTCGAGTACTACAGGGGACAACGTCGGGCCGACGTGGTGGAGCACGTGGAGAAACATAGCGGGGTTCAATCAAAGTGGCTTTCTAAGCTCTCGGTCATCATCAATTCGCATTGTAGGTTTGTGACATGCGCCTTACATGCGAGCCTGCATTAAGTTATTAATCAGATTTCCCATACTTCACCTGTTTCTCCTCCATGTCTTGGCGAGTATCACTCCATTAGAAGTCAACGCCATTGGTTACCTGCGGGCAATCTCGATTCGTACTCTTTTTCGTATCAAAAATTACAAATTTGGTCAATTGTAGATGCTAAGTTTGCTTGAATGGGCATCTTGAAAAACGCGCGTGTCTTATGATAGAGATGAGATTGGAGACTGTGACCGCCCTGTGTTCCCTGAAAGGAAATTGACAGATGCATAAAACAGTATGCATGTGCGAAAATAAATCCCTGGTCATTCAATCACAAAGACACAAATATCATTCTTTTGCCTTCCCAAACTCGAATCCGGCTTCAATCTTCTTTCTGAACTCACCACCCAGATTTTGAGGTCGGTATCACACTATTCCAGACCATCAGATGGCAAACCATTAGTCAAGCTTAGATGAATATGTCCGGTACACATGGCGCAACAGTCAGGTCTCGTTGTTCTCACAGGTTTATGAAGTGGAACAAATAATACGATAGCGCCCAATCTGTACTTGCGTGCCACAAGTTCTACATTCCAAAAAGAAAAAAAAAAAAAAAAAAAAGCTGGCCAACCCCTTCCCCATAGTCCGAGCAATAAAGAAGGGGACAGTTACCTTAACAAGTAACTAGATGTTAAAATTAGTATACAGATAAGAGAATCAATACACATATCAAAACTTGGTATACATGTACTAAGAAATAGTATACATAAGGGTATTTATAAGGAGGGGGACTAATAAGAGCATATAGAGTACTATTTGGGAATCTTTATAACGATGTAATGCCATTATTTTCACTCTATGCTATTCTCCTATCTAAGTAGGAAACAGAAAAAGAAGAAGAAAACGCTGTAAAGATACGGAAGCATAGCACAACTGGCATCCAGCAAAGTTTGTCCAAGCAAAGGACTTCCGTGTATCTCCGTGCGATCCACTTCATTGCCAATTATCAGTGAAGATGTGTTCCATCCTACGTTTATAGCTCGATCACTAAAGCTGATGAGGTTCAAGAAGCTGTTGATCCTGTTTCCAAGTCCCCCAAGAAAAGAATTGCCAGAGGAATCAACTTTATTACATAGTTTAGACGACTTCAACTTGTCGTTCGATAAAAATGGATCAGGAAGAGGTAGACAAGGACATCGACGATTTCAAATCAAAGAGTAAACTATCCATGTCTAATGATATTGTAGTTCTACCACTATCTTATCCTAATTAGAAGAGCGACTTACCTTCCTATTTAATCTATTAGTTGTACTACTTATAGGGCCTTAACAGCAAGGGACTTAAGATGTGTCTGAAAGGAGAAAATGCGGTCACGCAGGTCCAGTTTGAATTAGGCGTAAGAATGCAATTTTTAAAAAGATGAGTCCTAGTTGTATACAAAATATTTCATAAAAGCAGGAGGATCTTTACAGTATTGAGCAGGTGAAGCTTTTCATCGTTGCAACTAGTTTCTATAGGAAACAGTAGGAATCATTTAGAAATCTCACGTCCCTAAAAAATAGAAACGGTACAGGAGCAATCTAGCGATAGACTTACAGCCCTAGTTGGTTGGTTTCAAACACAGTCAGTTCCCTTTAATTGTAAAGGTAAAGAACAGTCATTCAGTATAAGGTTCAGTCAGATGTTGAACATATCCTCATGCTTCTAGAATAGACTTAAGTAACCCGAGAATCCTTCAATTTATTCGACTCTCGTTGGCATATTTAGAGTATGTGGTAATAGGTCTACAGTAACGAGGAAAGTCGAGAAACTACTACTTTCAGCAATGCTTTTTTTTTCCATCATTTCCTAGTCGAAATGTCCGAGGAGATGAGAATAAAGAAACAGAAATAAATCTACTAAGAACAAGCTATGCACAGAAGATATGGAAAGACAGGAATGAGCTGAAGCATAGTGGAGTAACAATGAGGATACTGGGAAAAGTCCCAATGGTGCCTCTACGCCCCTAATAGAGTTGATTTTAAGCAAATTAGAGTATTGTTAAACAAAGACTGTTGATACAATCTCGTTCTTTGGCACACCCGCCAGTTCTAAAGTTAGATGAAGCCGGTTATGTGGAAGTCGAGTTCAACCTGTAAAATGAATATTGCCGGTATTCATAACGACGTTAGGAGAATTGAATGTTGTTTATCGCACCAAGTATTAAGTATATAAATCACCTACAGTATGAACCAAGGTAAAAAAGAGCCACCTGGTTACTTCATGGCCCAAGGATTGTGTACATGAGTCTTATTCGGAGGATATGTGAACGATATCAGAAGATTTGAGGGCATTGTATAAGAGGGATTTTCCTCATTTCCACCGACGTTCACTTTGTTTGCCTGAGTTGATTTCCTCGACGCTATGACTACATCTCAGTTTTACTACCAGGCATATCGGCGTATAAAATACGCACCATATGAGAATACAGGAAGAGTTACTTGATATACCGCTCCCCCAAAAGCCAAAACCAAACAGCATGACTATGAAGCATACCCGCTGAAAGTGCAGTCTCCTATGGACTATTCTACACTCATCCACTCCACGACGTCCGCTAGGCAAGGGGAATCAACCAATATTACCGAATTCACTGCCTATAATGGTAGGGATTCTCTCGGGTGTCCACCAAAAAGGGTTGACGGTGGTCTCGTCAACCAGCAGCCGATTACAACGTCTGCATGAAGTCTGTACAATGTTGAGAGACTAAACAAATCGGGTTGAACTACACTACATTTGCTAGTTTAGCCCCCAGTTTTTGAATTCAGTGTTCAAGTGTCATCTTTGGCATGCAAAAGAGGAAGGGTTTAACACCGCCCAGTGGATGATGATTGTTCTCACAGATGCCGTGACAACCCCAAGTTTAACGGCCGGAGACTCATTAGAAGCAACTCGAGAGTTTGGATCATATACCATTCATCATCGAAATCAATGCTCTGGAAGAATACTGGTGCTTGCTTACGTGCCTCGACATCAACGCCAGGCCTACTTATCGCGTGGTTTTGAACTCGTATGCAATTTATAACCACAACCTCATCACACCGATCGCTTTCATTCCCTATCATATTTCTCTCGTCATCAAGAAGAACATATAAGCCAGTATATTCATAATCAAAGAGCTGGAAACTACGGCACAAGACCTAACACGGCGCTATCATCGTGTTAATAGCAAGTGTTATTATTAATTCCTACGCCACGCGACGAGCGTAGACCGCCTCCCTCAGCCCTATCACTTTCTGCTTCGGCGCAACCTCGTCTCACACCGTTCGTGCCGATACTAGCATCATAGTCTAGAGGTGCACACCACTAACAAATGAGCAACCCTCGGCGTGCGCCGGGTGTTGCTTTTCTCGCCCGGTTGCGGCGGACATCGCCTACACACATCTAGACACACATTCGCCCCAAGCGTGAGGTCTTGTTTGCCACACTGTACTAAGCAATTCCAGCCTACTTAAATTGTTGGTTGGTGATGACATTTTTGGCAGCCTTTTCCAACTACGCACGGATGTGATAGTCTCTGGGTCAGACGAGAGTGCAATTCGGGTTAATAAACGAGCCCGCCATGCACGGTGTGGTAAGGCAGTGTGTTCGAGACGAGGGTCTTCCATGCATACATAGAGAGAGGAGAAGAGACCAAGATGATGTGAGACGCCGCACAGCGCGTGTAACATGTGCATTCCATGAACAAGCAAAATCCCCGTAATAGTTGTTGGCACAGTGCACTTTCAAGTTCCGTTTTGAGGTCCGTCGTCCACCGCTTCCGTTTGAAGGTGCTCGGAAAGTGCGAGTTCCCTTTTTGGCGTCTTGCCTTATCTCACTCTCAACTCCCCAAGACTCATTCATTGAAGCGCAGCAGGCCTACATTTATGGATGCACCCACATCATATACAATGGCTCAACATCAAGGCCGCGCACGTACACTGTCTTCTATTTAAAGAAGCATTCAATACATCAGCACATACGCACTACTCGTCAACTAGTAAACACGCCTCCGAATGCGGTACGGAGTTACCGGGTGTACATAGGATTGATTGCCCGCTACCCAAAGTGCGCTGAGCAAGGCAAGCAAAGTAAGCAGACATCGATGCAATTAACACTCGCATTATCGATCGCCGCCCGTTGCGTTCGCATTGGCGATACGGCGCATACGTATACGCTTACGCAGTAATCATAGTCTAGTACGCGTTGACATCTATGACAGCTACCGCGATTCGCTCGCTATGCGCGTTCTGCGCAGGGCAAAGCAGGGCAAGTACCCCGTCCGGAATTAGCTCCCGTGATTCCTACCTCGCGCTTGTCGAGAGATTGATGTATCTATTGCATATCCACATAATGTTTCTTGAACTTTTTCAATGTGTGCAACAACAGAGGTATGCGAAAATCGACCAGTACAAGGGCAGTGGAGCGTCAAGGTAGGTATGAAAGTGATATTGACGGTGGTATTGATTGCTGCTTGACTCGACATTTTGATTGAAAGCCTAGCAACACATACGGTTCATGCAGGTATATGCACTTTCCATGTTTCCTTTTGTCGTGATCTATTAGACTGTCACCGGCACCATCCTCAACCTTTAACACAAGATCCGGCCTGCTTTCCCGTCGAATTAAATTAGCGATGCGCGCAGCCGAGGAAACAGGAAAAGGGTATTCTGTGGCATGTTTGGAAACGCCGATGATAATCAGACTGGGTTGCAATTCGCGTGCATGTTTGTCCGCCCCAGCGCAACATCACATCAACGCTAGCTATCTCCATTCCACAGTCAGATAAGAAAATCGTACCCCTTTTGTTGAATATGGTTTCTTTGAAGATGTGATGATAATGGCTAGTTAGAGAAAGAGAACGTGCAACGGAAAGAAGTTCCGGAAAGCAAGAGGCTACATATGTAGCTCTCGAAACCTGACATGAAGGTGACAGGATGGCGGGCGTATACTGATTCAGGGCTAGATGATCGTTGTTTCTTTCTTTTGACCTAACTTCTATCGTTATCGTTGTCGTCATTCTTTATCGCTATCGTGCCATGTTAACCACCTTCTTCCAAAACTCTAAACGAGGTCCGTGTCTCAAGGAAGAACATAATGAGGAAGCGAAGTTCGTACACCACCACTATCGGTACGTCTTAACGAAACCACTTATGATCGCCATAGGGAAAGGGCCCAGAGCCGCCGAGCAGCGATTTAAACTTTAAGCAAGAACCATGACGGAATTCTAAAGCAGATAATCCTGTTATTCATCATCGGCTACCAACACTTTCACGAACTTTAAGGCACACAATTACACACACATGCTTTCCTACCACACACCCATCCGGGGAACAAAGATAAAATGACACAATCGCTACCACTCCACTCAACTCCATACACATAAACGTGGTGGCGTAGCACACCCGTAGAGCAAAATAGCCTTGTCCCATCACCTACCGTATACAGTCGTACGCAGAACCAAACCCCGCACTCGACTAAGTTGCAACCAGTAGGTACTTTTGCACCTACCATGAACACCCCCCCTCCTTCGTATCTATTCCTCCCAACACTCCATCTTTCTCTTTTCTTCATGTCTGCACACCCTCCTCTACGCAGCATGTCCATATACATTCGCTTTTGCGTACGCGTCTGCGTCTCATATCGTAGCATCGTACGTTATCAGACTCAGCACGCTACTTGGGTACACCACCAACTCGAATAAGATAAATCCCGATGGAAGATAACTCAGCCTGGCTCTCAAAAACCCCCGCTTTCGCGTGTATATTATATTACCCTTACCGTACTTACCCTAGAATGTATACATATATGTACATATTACCGGAAGTTGAGAAGTCACGGTTAGTAAAGGAAAACCAAATATCGATATGAAAGAGGGGAGAGAGAGAGTAAATAACGTTTAGACGGAGAAACGAAGAAACGAAGGGAGAGAGTCCAAGCGTCAACGGATATGCACATATGCACATGCGCTCTCCATGCAGCCATCATGCACTGTATCATCATGCACGAAACGAGCAGGCATTTGATTGCCCATCATCCCCACCACACCCACAGACCCCAAACCACATACGGAGACACACCCAACGCCCTCCATCCGTCCATCCATCATTGTTTTGCGCACACCACTCTCCTTTGCCCTTTTGACCTCTTATCCATTTGGTTCTACCTGCGTCTGCCTAGCTATCTGTCTGGACGTCTTTGATGAAACGCTTCGGGGTAAATGTTTTCGCGCCACCCATATACACAGATACAAATCTCTACACCGTGCACACACTCTAAGCACCCTTGTTTAGCATCTGTTTTGGCGCATATGCAAGCACCTGCACACCACTACGACTACCATGCTCTCTATTCCTCCTCACTCTTGCCCATTCTCCTCCTGCTGCTGCTGCTGCTCCTCCACCTGCTCTTACTGACCTTGCTACCCTTGCTCATCCAATCCAATCCAAGCCAATCTAATCCTCTGACCCGTCCCTCCCTTTCCCTCGCTCTTGCCCCCCGACTCCGCCTTCACTTGCTAGTCTTGGTTTCGGTTTCGTCGGTGGGCTTGGGGAGGTAGGCGGCGAATGAGAGGGAATAGTTGAACGCCGTGGAACAGAGTGGAGGGGCAAGGCACGGTGGTGTACGGGAGCGACAATAGGATGTTCAAACGTTAGTAGGGGTGTGGGCGCGAGGTCATGGGATCTGCGAACGTGCATGTGTTTGTACCGTTTTTGCAAGGTCTGGTGGCGCACGCGTTTGGAGGGAGTCGCGCGCGTTGTAGAGTTGTGTCTGTGAGAGAGAAGTGAGAAATCTAGAGGGATTTCTCTTGGTTTTACTCCTCTCCATTTCATCTCGAGGTAGTGTGAATGCCCTGGTGTGGCTTTGAGTGTAATACGTTAGCCGCCGAGGAGAAAGGCAGAGAGAGAGAATGAGAATATGGAGAGCGTGAGAAACCGTTCATCCACAAAGTGTCGCTATGATGCATCCCTCCGCGATCATTCATCGCAAATAAGTTCCGAGTTTCTCTTCCGATCTCGAGTGGTTCACTTATTTTTCTTCAGAGGATGGGACTGACTTGTTGTACCTGTAACTTGTGTGTGCTGTATCCCCTTCGTTGTGCCAGCTCTTCTCTTTGATCTCCTTTCTCTTTCTTTCTCCCTCGTTTCTCCTTTCCTTTCACAGGTTAACTGACCCCTTCACTCAACTCACGCCATCTCTAGTCGTCGGCGAAGTATTTTGCATTTACATGACGGCACAGCACATACACTGCACCGCACCGCACCGCACCGCACCACACACTGCACACCGATCAGACGTCGAACGCGCCCAGTCTTTCGTCGGTGACAGTGAGGATCTACACACGCATCGCACCCAACCAAGCTGAACGGGAAAAGGGAGAAAGAGAAAAGATAGGAAAAAAACACAAAACAACGATGCCATCACAGTGCATCAAACACTCGCACTGTAACATGGCTTGTCTCCGTGCGTGCTTGGTCTAACATCGGTGTGTCGTTTTCGTCAATCTACCCGGTGCGCGGGAGGAAGAAGGGAAGTAGAGTTACGAACATTGGTAACTCTGGAAGGTAGATCAAGGGGCATACAGAGAGAAGGAAGATAGCTTCTTCTGTGACAGCTGCTTACCGCTTACCGCTTCCTTATCCATTTCCTTTTTCTTTTTGCCGTTCTTCGCTTCCGCTGAACGAGGCTTGATCGTATATATATCATCGGAGAAGTGCATGCATGTGCGATAATGAGTGAGACTGATTTGACTCATGAGTTGACGGCTTGATTAACTGTATGGTGCAATCCCTTGGGCGTTGACTGATCACTGCGCGCAAATGGTGCGATAAGATAAAAGCGTTCCCAACATAACGTGCAATGGTACAGGATGCCATGTGGTACCAGACTCATACTGCTGACGCTGATGCTGATTACATCACTTATACGGTGTGTCTATATCCCACGTTTTCACCTCCCCAAATAACACACGGCAGTGCCTGCGACATCGGAAGGATAGAGATATGTGGATAAGGACGGACCGTTTGGAGATTTGGCCGCTTTGCGGTTCACGATCCACGATTCACGATCCACGATGCACGAATACAGTTTGACCACGTACTTTATCCAGTATCAAGATGCAAAGAGCAACAGGTGAAAAGGGCCGTTTGGGAAGCGCAACTGGAAGCTTCCTTGGCCATGTTAGTGAAGGACATTCGAACAGGCGGTGGGGATGAAAGGAAAGGAAAGGGAAGGGAAGGGAAGGGAAGGGATAGCTAGAGTAGGAAGTGAATGAAGCGATGAACATGCGGTGAACAAGACATGGCTCCTGTAAAAAAAGGATACGGACCGTTAGTTTCAGAAGAGTAACACCGAAGCTAAACAAGATGGAAGTGGAAGTAAAGTGTGCTGTAGTACCACGGGCACAGATACACCATCTCTCAGTCCAGGTAGCACGATGATTTCTGGTGTAACCACACTAGCTAGCTTGGACTACGTGAGACCGGGTGCGTATCGATAAGAGATGATGTATGCGGCATGTCCTTTGTACGTTAGTTGATGTGTACCGTGTCATGTACCTTGTCATGTCGTGAGGGAGGATGAATGGATGATCAGCGCCGGCAACGGAAGCGTATCGATAACGAAGCGCCGAGGCTAGCACGAGGCCGCACGGCGTACGCTAAGGCCAGTTGAGGCTAAGGACGTCGAGTGTATGCTTGCGAACCCATCATCCACCATCCAAGGTTCATGGGTGCATGCTTATTTCCTTTTCTTGCGCGCGTCGAAGATCGCGGCCGGCGCCGGCTGCTGCAGCCGAAAATGCGGAGGAGGCGGTATGCATCTGCACTGGACAATGGAAATGATCGCACCTCTAACTTGTATGCAGCTAAATCGATTGCAGCAGCTTGCTTGCTTGCTTGCTTGCTTTCAGTCATCGTCAGGTCGGATGGAAGTAACCCAAGTCAACTGCGAAACATCCCTGCAATCATTCCCTTGCTACCCATGGTTTAAAACTTTCGACGCGCTAGTTTTCGTCCTGGGTGCCTCATGTACCCAAGTGAGCAAAAAAGTTGAACCTAATCTTGCGTCCAACCTGATGCTGAAATGTACTGCCGGACATTCTCAACATACATACATACATCTAGATGTGGGTGTGGGTGTGTGGACCGACGAGGGGAGCAAAACTACACTACGGACATGTGGCTGCGCTACCAGTCCATAGCCCAACCAAACCAGCCAAGTAAGCCACGCGGTACTCTCGCCAACGCCCTGCCCGCTGTCACTGTTATAAAAAGAGTACCCGCGAGAGATGGAGCGGAGAAACGCAGGGAAACACCCAAGAGCTATCAAAGCCTACATATGTCAGTAGTGCTCTGGACCCCCTACCTAGTACCTATGTACATTCCAACATGAGCACCGCGCGGACGCTACATATGGAATGACGGTGAGCGTAGGGGATGCAACGGGATGTGGACCCTTTGTCAATCACTACATGTACATGCATTGCCGCAGCATCCTTATTCCTGTCCATGTCATTGATACACCAAGATGCAACAGACACAGCGCGTCGGGATGGATCAACAGAAGGGCAGAGACAAATAGATGAAGGAACATATGGAGCAAAGAGAGTGGAGAAGAAAGTCATGCAGAAAAGCAAAGCATTCAATTATCCACTGTGGTGGCTATGTATGCACACTCGCTCATGTTTCTCAACTACATACCAACTTGCTGCGTGCATCATATTAGACTTGGGCAACACCAGTACTCACACACACAAACGCGAGCAGACTTGCTAATCAATGCGAATGAATGCGTGACAATGCAGCGTGATGAGGTGTGGTACCGGCAGTGGTATGCTTAAAGTCATCGAGTTTGGTTTCCGCGGAAGTGAACATGTACACTGCTTGTTTCGACTGCTTGATTCATACATGGAAACGGGGGGCACCGAGACGCGACATGACATGACGCGTCGCCTCACCTTCCCGCTCGAAAGGAGAAGATATTCAGGCATTTCATCGGGGCACAGCCGCAGCCACGGTGGGAACAATGAAGCCTCCATGTCTCGAGGCACGAGTAATGTGTGTTCTCTTGTCTAGTTGTTCATCCAGGCTGCCACTCGGTTTCCTCCAAAGCGCGCAGCAAAGCGCAGGCCTGAGGTACCCATGGGAAAATAGGATACGATGTACCAAAGAAGCGTCACCAGCTGAAGCATGGTTGCAATGAAGGTGAGAGGGAATCGGCGCACCTGTCAGGTGGACGGACCACCATCCATCACATCAGTAATCGATAAGACTAGCGTGGGGGAGGGGGGTGAGGGGAAGGAGCAATCCGACAGGGTTGGGGCGGGTAGGCGTGCAAGGCTGTGAGGAAGGGGCAGGGGGGGTCATGGGCAGGTGCAGGTGCTTGCTGGTGCAGGCGGGCAGGCAGGCAGGCAGGCATTATGTGTGGAATCCTACTCACCACCAACGAGAGATATAGCGTAAGAGCTATGCTGCCAAAGTAAGCAGCAGTAAATGGTAGTCTAGGTCCGGACAGAAGATGTTGGACTAGAAGCAACAAGTGGTAAGCAAATCTGTTAATTTGGGACGTCGAGGCAGGTTGGCCATGATCCAAGGCTGCTTACTGTATGCGGTAGGGCCTGAAGTTAGACTGGTTAGCGCCGTACGCGACATCCTCTTTCTTGACATGGCTTCGACTTACCCATCAATACACCCCAAGCCATGAGAAATAGTACACTCGCCACCGACCACCTGAGCCAGACAACAATAGTTAGCTTCAATACTCCCCAAACTGTATAGACTGATCGCTTGCTGCAGCTGGCCGACCCAGTACCCGCATGATCCCTCCAAAGGGTCTATCGCAGATCTTCTGGTGGTGGCTGGAGAGGTCATAAGCGGCATACTCCCATCGTGTCGCCATTGATTCGTGAAAGACAGGCGAGTGGAGCACTCGACGTCGCAGCGGGCATATAGTATCCCTGAACGGCACTGCAAAACCGTTCGCAGTTGTGCCGGGGTGCGAAGCGATGTGCCACACTTTTGCCTCTAGTGACATGGGTCTTTTCGAGCTTCAATGCAGGGTATGATCGGCCTGGCGGTGGTGCAGGCAGTTGAAGGGATAGAAATAATGAAACACTCACAATATAGCAAACTTGCTGGGACGGGCAATGAGGATGGGTGTGAACAATAGCCCAATGCAGATAGCGAACAAAGCCAAGGAAGCAATGAGAAACTGCCGGGCGCTCAATCAGTCATGGTTACGACCAAAGAGTCGAATGGTGAACTTACCGCTCCAAATACTAGCATCCGGTCCCAGCGGCTCACTGTGAAATGCAATGGTCAGTTAAGTCAAATCGGCGCAAACAGCAGTGGTCGAAACGGGTATGCAAGCCTCCTGCATCCAAAAAAGATCCACGCAGGAACTCCCTTCTATCACCCTCATGCAGCCGATTGCGGGACGACCAGACGACCACCAGAGGGGCCCACTGTAAAAGCGAATTCACAGCAGGTTTACAGTCCAAAAAGTAACATGCGCCTTTCACTTCCCCATGTGTGTCTTGCATTGGTAGAGTATGGAGTTTTGTGTGTGCATCTGAAACTAGTCGCATGCAACACTTTGGGCGCAGTCACAAGGCTTTCCATGGCGCTGCAGATATATAGAAAATCGAGATCTTCAATCTTCCCCATGCTAGGGTGAGTGTGCGGGAGAAAGCAAACAGGTCGAAAGGAGAAAGAGGCAGTGAAAGGACAGGGAGGACATTTGGCAAGACTCGCCACCGGAGAGAAACAGAGATAAACTTACGCGCAAACCACCCTTCTTCTTCTTCCCGCCTGGTTGGCGCCGGAAGAGGTGCCCCGGGTCCTTCAGAGGTTGGAAGCCTAACATAGCCTCCGGATCCAAAAGGGTTCAAGTTCTGAAGCCTACCCATAATGGTGGGCGGCGCAGTATTGACAGGAATGTCCTGCTCTCTTCGGCTCCAACCCAACGAGTTCATCGAGTCCCGGAATGAGGCAGACGCCATATTGAGAGTCCGGCCAAGTGATGCTAATCCAAGGCACGAGGTGTAGGATGGCTTGCTCGGTTAAAGGTCGGTTTTGCGCCGAGGGATATGGGCAAGTGTGTACAGGCTGGGCGAGGGCAACACAATGTACGGAAGAAGCTTTTAGAGAAGCCGCAGCAGGCGACACAGAGATATGCGAACCCGGGAAACGGCTAAGGCAGCTGCGGCAACCGCTTGGGCAAAACAGGAGAACGCGTTCGCGTTCAGCTTGGTCCCGGTAAGGCTAACGCTAAGCGTGTGTGCAAGAAGGCGTGTGAGTGGATAGGTGTGTGTATGTGTGGCTTGTGAGGGATATGTCGATGACGGAAGTAGGACAGAGCAGGCTGCACCACGGCAACGGAGGATTTCGTGCAGATGATCTCCGGAGCAGGTTGATAGACAGCGTCCAATGACAGATGTCAGACGCGGGTCTCAGACAGCGCGACCGGTGCGCGATGCTTGTGACAAGAAGGAGAACGAGGTAGGCTTCCAGAGAAGGCGGCAGCGGGTAGGAGACAGGCCGGGGGGAGGTGGGAGAGGCCGTCGTTAGGGACAAGGGACAAGACAGACAGACAGGGCCGTGGCTGGCGCGGCGACTACCTGAGAGCGACAGGCAGAAGGGCAGAGCGGAGCCTGCGGAGGAGGGGGGGAGGGGAGGATCGAAGTAACGTCGCGCGCGCGGAGGGGTGTTAGAGCGCGTAATGGGGGATGGGCCAAGGGGAGCGAGATGGTGTGGTATGATTTTTGGTGCGTAAGTCTGGTAAGCTTGGTATAGCGCAAGCTTGTAGCGTGGAGCGTGAGGGTAGACGCAGCGCGGTCGGACGCGAATGCCCAGGTGCGGTATGGCTATGGGATGGGATGGGATGGCGGAGGGGTGCGTATGGGTGTGCGGGTAGGTGTGTGTGTGTGCGTGTGTGTGGTCTGGTCTGGAAAGTTGTCGGTGATCAGTTCAGATGCGCTAGCGCGTTTCTCATCCGTTCACTTGTTCACTTCAGTCTTCAGACGATTTGGGATCCGCCGGGGTGGAAGGCAAGGCCGGGGTCGGCCGGGCACATGCGAGCTGGGGCGGCCATGGCCGCTAGGCCGCAACGAGCGGGCAGCAGCAGACATGGCATTTGGTCCTAACGTTGACTTGCTGCATTGTACCCGTACACACCACCACCGCCCCAAGGATACATTCGCAACCCCCCCATGGCAACGCCTACTGTATGGCCCGACCGTATGTGAGCACTGAGCAGCGCGCACTGAGCAAGCGAGCCAGAGTAGGCAGCACGATCGGGCGGATGGGCCGGGGCATGGGCATGAGCATAGCATGAGCAGGGGCATGGATGGGCTTCTGATTACGAGTACATCGGTGTCCCAATGGGCTAGTGAGTCACAGCCGGTGCGTTTCTGGCAGTGATATCTGAGACCTGCCCTCATCCTCTCTCGCGCAGCGAAGCGGATGACCTTTGCTCTGAGGCGGAAGCCCGCCGGCCGGTGCGCATGGGTGAGCGGCCTTGAGAGAGGCCTGCAACTGGGAGGCAATGCCATGGCATGCTATTGTAGGTAGGTAGGTATGGATGGCATGGCATGGCATGGTACGCTACGGGATGCTAGGGCTGCTATCGATACCTACATAGCTACTATCATCTATGGACGTGATGAGATGAGGCATGGCCGAACAGCCACACACCCACTTGCTCTCAGCAAACAGGGCACTTGCTGATTTGAGCCATCAAGGATGGATGGATGATGGGTCCTTGAAGGGAGGGATCGGTAGACAATAGCATCCAACGCGAAGGCCATGGTGGTGGGAGCGAACTTAGCAGCCAGATGTAGAGCCGCAGCAGTATAATAATATGCTTCGTGCCCGCATCCATCCGACCACCAGCTAACCAGCCAACCACTCACTCTCACATCCATCGACGACCATCATCTCAGCCCAGCCCAGCCCAGTAACTTACCTACAACCTACATACATATGATATGTACAGCACTCGCCTCAACGTTGACTAGTTAGTGGAATACATAGCTGCCTACATACTCACATCCCGTGTACACCCATATGTATGCATACGCATACTCGCACGCATACTGGATCACCTATTACAACCACAACCACAACCGCAACCACAATCGCAGCACCTCGTACTCCCCAACGCCTCTGCGCCGGTAAGTACGTCATTCTCATTCCCCATTTCCTTCCTCTCTCTCTCTCATCCGGCTGACGGCCGACGGCCGGTCACTGCATTGCGGTGCCTCGCGGTGCCTCACGGTGCTTTGCGGTGCTGGCTGGCTGTTCGCTGGGTTGTTTGCTGCGCAACAGTTGCCGTACGCGTACGGTGCTGGAACATTGCCCATCGTATCGCGATAGCATCGTTTCGTTTTGGCCTCGATTTTCTTTTTTTCTCGCTTGTCATTGCCGTGCAAGGACAGCAATGGTTTGGAGCCCCACGGCTGATTGACTCGTAGAAGCCTCTTGGCTCCGCTCCGTCGCATCTTAGCTCTGCCGCTCGCTGACCGCCTCTGCGAGCCCCCAGAGCCCCCAGATCTTACCCTGAGCCCCCGGCCTGCCCTGCCCTTGCCGTACAGCAGGTAGTGGTTGGAACTTGGTAGTCGCAGCAGTCGCCGTCGCCTTCTTCCTTGCTGAGCGAGCCGACGCCGACGACCTATTATTACCACACTTCTCACCACCGCTCCTCCTGTTCTCTCTCACCTCTCACTTCGCCCCTCACCCCTCACCCGTCCTTTCGGCCTGCAGCAACCCCTCGCTGGCACTGCAGCCCGCCCGCACTGTGAGCTGCGTGGCACAAAACGACCTTGTGTCCCGCTTCAAGCGCCGTGCATCTCTTGCATGCATTGACCGATTGATAAATTGACCGAACGCCGGAGTCAACCCACCATCCGCCCCGCCATCGCGGATCGACAGCCTATCCTCTCTCTTATCCACTCCACGACATTTTCCCTCTTCCACCCCGTCGTACAACGACATCTCGCCGGCGACTTTTGCTCTCTCTCCTGCAATTGCCGCCGCATCTTCCACCTCGACCGCCGCCTGTCCAGCCCGCCAGCCAGCCAGCCTGCGGTGCCCCTCCCAGCGGCAATCTCTCGTCTCGAGTGGCCGTCAAAGGAAGACAATCCTGTGCCACCAGACGCACATCCACCCTATTCACACATCCACCGACCTCGCCTCAATTCGCCCTGTCTCGTCTCGCCGCCCTCCCCAGCGGTTTGCTTCTTCTGCTGCTTCGACATCCCAAGGCAGCCAACCGCCTTTGAGCCCCCTGCCCTGTTCGTAGTCGCGCCTGCCCGACTTGCGAGCCTTGTGAGGTTGCGATCCACCGAGTGAGTCAAAGCCCTTCTCTTTCATGATTTTCTTCTTTTGTCCAACTTTGCACTTATCCTTTTGTCTCCCTTGCCATTCTCTTCTCCCTCCTTCTCATTCTCCCCGGTTGTCGTGTCTGCACAGCCACACATGTAAAGGCGACAGCCCACAACATCCATCCATAGGCATCCGTAGCGGTCTCTGTGTGACGGTTTCTCTTTTTCGGGCGTTGGTACCACGGATCCCCACTACACTGGGGTGCAGACGGCTGCTGTCCACCCGAACCTCGCCTGGATGGTTACCAGGCTGTGCGCCACACCTTGCTGCAACCATCCTCTGAGACTCTCAACATTTGATATTGTGGACACCACCGCTGACAGCCTGCCGACAGTCCGACCCCCAAACCACAGCCACGAGCATCAGGCCCACCCCGCTTCCACCCCTCTTCTACCCTGCTAGAGACGACTAGAGACTACTAGACCGTCCTCTTTGCGCCCCACCCTTCCATCCCTATATACACTCTGCCAATACCCATCCTGCCGGGTCCCTGTTTCTACACCGCAGGGATTACGAACGCCCACCGTAGCCGTGTTTGGTGAGATACTAAGCCATAGTGTTCACAGCCTGCACGACTAACGCCTCTTCTGCAGACTGACAAACATTTCCAACTCGAGCATTGAGAAGCTTGCTCTTATATCACGCCCCCAACAAGCGAGAGCTTGCTAGACAAGATCTTGTGCACCCTCAGCAATCACGACCCAAGTGGTTTAAAGCGACACAGACCGTCTCGTGCTGCAATCACTCTGCAGGCTTGAGTGTGCATTCCAATAACTCGCTTCGATCGAAGACAAGCCGTTTCAGATCTACGAGACCCAGGGACCAGCACCACCAACCCTCGGCCTCACTTATCCACATTCCTCATCACCGCAACCTTTAGTATGCCAGCGCCCAGTAAGTACACCCGGCACTTTCCACCCACATCCCACCCAGCCCTTGCTGTCATGAGAACACCACCCTTCTACGGCTCGTTTACACACATGCGTGGTCAGTAGACGTCCGTGTGGTGTGTGCTCTCATCTCTGCACATATATCAACCCTCCTGATCCCCCAAGCTCTTGCTCACATTTCTTGTTATTCCCTTTCCCACCAATTTTCATCATGCTCTTTGAAGGTGTACTGACTGTCCCTCAAGCGGACGCCCTCTTTACCCCTCCTTCTTCATACTCTCCCCAGAAGACCTTTTCAAGATTGGACCCTCAGTTCGACTCCCGCTCTGACGACAGCCTAGACGCCGATATTTTTAACATGGCCGGGACTGGATCTCCCACACCTTTCATCAAAGAAGAAGTGGATGACATGCAGTTCAACTCACGCTTCATGTCCAACAACAACTTCGATATGAACCAGCCCTTTGGGAACCAGCATTTTGGTTCCACTCATGACAACTCAGGCGGCATCAATCCTTCTGACCTCACAATGAGCGGAAATCTCAACATGAACAACCAGTTTGGAGGCTCAAACAGCTACGTTCCCGGCGGTGCCGGAATTGCTGATGACGAACTTGCTGATTCCCTCGGCACTTTTGATCACCAGCAGGGGTTCGACGGCTTCACTCAGCAAGACAACTTCTTTGGAAACAACAATGGCCATGTCTCTGGCAATCATGGCAATATGAACCAAATGTATTCAAACACGCCGGACGATCTTCCTATCCAAAGTCCGTTTGCGCACCCGAATGGTTTTGATTTCAACCAATATCAAAACACCCCCCAGCGTATGGCATATCCTGCTAGCATGCAAGGCAACTCCTTGAGGGGACGCATGCCTGCGCCCATGACCCGCAATGGCTCTGACACTCGTAGCCCCATGTCACCAAAGACCCCGGCAATGAGCAGTCTTCATTTGGGCACTCCAGATTCAGGTCATTTCGCCTCCCAACCCATCATGACGAACATGCATCGCCACAAGCCAAGCGTGTCCAGTCAGTGGGAGGGTACACCCGGAAGCGGCCCCTCTTCCTGGGTTGATTCACCAACGCAATCTTCTCACACTGCAGCAATGCATCATCAGCCCATTTCCGAAGTAATGCATTCGAAACATGCTTCACTTCCAGCTAAAGTGGACATTGGCCAAACCCAAGACGCAAAGAAGCGGCGTCGTCGTGAATCTCACAATCTGGTCGAGCGTCGCCGAAGAGATAACATTAATGAGCGTATTCATGACCTCTCACGCCTGGTCCCGCAGCACCGTCTTGAGGATGAGAAGATTCGAAAACATATCAACAACAACGGTCCTCTGTCTCCGACAATCACTGCAACTGGCATGTCTCCCCCGCAAGCCACATCTCTTCTAGCTGGTGGAACTGGACGGCGTGCTGCAGGCAACATCACTCAAGGCCTTCCGATTGAAGACAAAGACAAAGGTCCCAACAAGGGAGACATCCTTAACGGAGCTGTTAGCTGGACGCGCGATCTCATGTGGTTCTTGGATAAGACCATTCAGCAGAATGAGGAAATGGCTGCTCGCCTTCGTCAGCTCACTGGCGAAGAGGTGCCAACCGAGCAGACGGAGGATGAGCGCCGCATGAAAACAGAGTTACTGGATGCTATTGAGAAGAACGGCTTTGGCAACTTCAAATATTCCCGTGGTCCGGGCTCTGGTCTACGCGTACCTAAGCACACTAATCTGGCTGGCGACCCTCTCCAGATTTCGCCTCAAAGCCTGAGCCCAGATATCCAAAGCACAGGCAGTGGTTCCAATACAGCCATCAACAACAATCAACAACAGTATTGGTCCAACAACAGTCTGAAAGAAGAAGACGAATATACTGGTATGGATATGGGCTGATTCTACGCGACCCCCGTCCTTTGCTGCCCCCTTTCTGCATATCTGTCAGATTTCCTATCCATGATACCCCGACGATACCCACATCACATGTGTTTTCCCACTTGGCATGCGCATATACTTGCATGGACACAGTGTTTGGTGGACTCCACTGCACCGTGCGCTTTCGGACAAGGCGGTCCAATTTGTGATCAGAGAGCTCTTGCCCGTGCTTGCAGTCTGCTGTTCTCTGTGTTTATTCAGCTTGGGCCGTCTTTGCTGGCCACAAGGCGGTCTGAGTTTGCGCCTCCATTGCACCGACATACCCATCTCTTTGCGTAATATGTTTCCACCGACCGAGTTCATCGTCACTAGCATCTCTGGAGTACCCTGTGCATTGCCTCCCACTGGCACCAAGGCGTTCTTCGCCTACAGCGTGGGTCTCAATCGCAGTTCATTGTTTCATTGGCCGGTTTGTCTGCACGAGGAAGCATTTCGCCTCTTCCGACATAGACCATGGCACTTCTTGTTGTTTTCTCAGTTTTCATATAACGTGTTGTGCTTTTCTTGTTTTCCATACTGCATTTACGGGGTTAATACATGGGCTCTCTTACACTAAGGTTATCTATCTACTTGCACATCTGTTGCCTCTTCATTTTCCTTGTTTCATAGCGGAAGCGTAGCTAGAGCGTTCTATGGGACTTGTCGCTTGAGCGCATTCAAGCTCGGCTGCTTCCGGGGTTATTTGCTTGATCAGCTCTTCGGACTTTTCATTTGCTTTTCGCTTTACATAGTGGCCTGTCAGGCCTTGATTTCATAAGCAATATATGGCTATTACATATTTACACTTTAGTACATGCCATATGCAACCGTGACTATCAGCTCTGCGCGCACTTTTTTTTATTCTAAGATCCCATGTCATAAAATTCGACGGCAACTGCTACCTCCAGCCACATGGGCTGTTCATTTTACTAACTCGTCATCTGCCATGCTACATGTGTGTGTGTGTGAAGCAACTCCGCCACCACCACCCTAGACCAAGCCAAAATAGCCACTCGTTGACGCCTCACGAGGACGAAACTGGGCAAATAACCCTGGGAGATATACCTCCCTTTTCATCCTTATCACTTCACGTGAAAATCTGCTCAATTAGCTACTGACTTGACGAAGCTATGGAAACCAAGCAGTTGGGTTCCTTCCATTCACCCGGGAGTCTCGAACATGAAGGAGGTTGGTGTCGTATTTGAGCCCTCGCTACTGCTGAGGGTTTTCGATCCTAGAATCTGCCTTGCCCCTTCAGGATTTCATTCATTCGACTCTGCCCTTCTGGAACTATTTCCTTCCCCCCCCCCCCCCCTCTTCCTTCCCATAGTAATCGTTCACTCAGGTATCACTTGGCGAAATGTCACGGTTCTGTAGTGGTTTGATTTAATCCGTGCATTCTTATAGATTCCATTTCACCTAGATAGGAATGAAATGCATTTGGCGATAAGGGAGAACGAAAAAAAGCATTTATATGCAACCATTTTCCTATTCAGTGACTTGCTTACTGGTATGCTATGCCCACCCACCTACACCCTACCTACCTTCCCTCTCTTTCCCCCAAATCGAGTGAAGGTGATAACCGAATCGCCGCGGATTGTTGCACCAACTTTTCTGATTCACTCTCCTCCACCTTACGAACTCATTGGTCGCAAACAGCCAAAGAAAAAGATGGCCACTCATCATACCTCAAACCATCCACTCCCTTTTTTTGTTCTTTTCTTTTGATTTCCTTTTTTTCCGTGTTGCGTACATATACCGTATACCTACCTACCCATGCGACCTAGTAACGTTACACTACAAAACACCCCCTACCCCATTAGACATCTCTCGCCTGACAAGCCTCAGCCACATCACGGCACAGGACGGCATGTTACTTCCTTTATCGAACAAAGAAAACATCAAGATGGAAAAAGAAGAAGAAGAAGAAGAAGAAGAAATGCAAGGAAAAAGAAAACACAAGATTCAATCCGATTCATCGCCCGACCGACTGGTGCTTGATCAGCCGGTCGGCGATCCATTTCCTGCCACTTATGTATGTCTCATACCCCCGATCCGGCACGCAACGGCACAATGCGGCACGGTATGATCAGCAAAGACGGATTTTTGTTTGCCCTTGTCTCAGTGTTCGGAACCACGACGCACGGTTAAGTTCGGATCGCAAGATTCCGACCAGGCGGCTGTGTGCTCGCTCAGTTACATGGGGTTGCTGCAGTGTGATGGCGGTTATGCTCGACGTATGGATGTTTGTTGCTGTGTGGTGAGAACGCTGTTGTGGGTGGTCGCTGGGTGGCGTCTGGCCAGTCAAGGCGGAGCATAGCGAGGAGGGAGGATGTGGTGTTCGCATCTTTTTGTGTAACTTTGTTTTCTGTTGAAGATATTGCCTTTATGTTTCTATTGATGTGGTACTTTGTACACTACTTTGGTCTAGGAAGATTTGACTTTCGTACTCAGTAATACCCCTGTCGCGCGTGAAAGATTTCTTTTCTTGACACAAGCTAACTAATGCGTGCTCCGATTCGCAAGTACTGCCTCGAAGTATATAGACGGCGCGGTACTCGGAATTGGAGCGTTGATTACATAAACTCAGCTTGCAAAGATTCATGCTGGCCGTCGAACATGGGCGGCTACAGTAAATATACTCCGCGTTTCATCTCTACTGATATCCACTTCCTAGAAGTCGATTGATGTCAACCCCCCTTCGGCATCTTCCGCGAGTCTTTTGTTAGAGGTTGAGACATTGGAGACGCTGTGGGCGCAATGTCATACCTGTCAAAACTGCAGCCCTATCTTGGGTGGCTCCTCATCGCACATTGGCAGCATCAGACAGCTCACCATGACTTAGATGAACTACGGAATGGAGGGACAGTCTAATGCGTTCCATGCTCGGTTGTTCGGATACTACCGGACCATGATCAGAGCGGTTGATCTCTTTCATTCCAACCGAACGTTGGGGAGTTTGTTACGAAGTGCGGGGACTATCTTGGGTACGAGATGAAGTTGCAGTTGCAGCATCGGTCGACGCCGTGGCATCAGCATCCTCCCCGAATCCTAGGTTTTTGAATGAGTCAGGGGCCATGAGATTCCTGTTGAGTGACAGCAAAAGTCAGCAAACACTGTCCCCAGGAAGCTATTTTGGGAAGCAAATAAGACATCGCATCACTCGGCTCCTTCCGAGGCAGTGCAACAGAAGGACGCCGATGTGAGCAAAGGGAACTCCATCGACAAATGAGGAACATATGCCACAATTGACAGCTAAATCAGATGCGGCTGGGCTCCGCGTTTCAGATTTCGATAAAGAATGGAGGGAACCGCATCTCCCCCTTGCTTCACACTGCCCCCCACCCTGCGTATCCCAAGTACCCGGTCGCGATCACTTTGACAGGACGGTATCACAAGAAGTTTTGATTCGCTGTGCAAGACAGTAGCAGGGATGTATCTTAAGCGCAGGGAGGCAGAGAGCGAATTCGGCGAGTTCGGAAAGATAGCGGGGGGCAGGGATGACGACGAGAAGGGAGTGTTGGGTACATACCGGTCCATTCGGCAGGAGAGGTAGGATTTTGAAAGGTTGCGACATTCTGGGTCATTTGTGCCGCGATGGGACTTGAGGCATCGTAGATACGACGCCATGATGTGCTTGCATTCGCCTGGAATGCCATAGTTAGTGGTGCGATTTGACATGGAAGGGAAAGACGGTGAAGGGGTTTCGTGGTAGTGGCAAGATAAAGCGAGTGGACTGACCATCATGATCGAGGGGGAAAGAGCCGCGTTCGGGACTGCAGATGCACTGTTAGCTACCATATTCCTGTTTCAGCGAGATAGCGACATGATGAGCTCCGAGGTAGTATACGTGGGTGAGGGAAAAGACGCACGGAGTTGGCTTTGTGATCTTCTGGCCACCTCCAGGACCGCCAAAAGTACTCATTGTCGGCGGTATTATAAAGTTGGTACTGAGGAAATGCGTCAATGAGGTTAGAGGTGACTTGGTGGATTGGCAATGCGACCCAGAATGCCGTGTAGGAAAACTACTCAAGCAGTCGTCGTCTACTGGGTGGAAGTGAGCTGAGCCGATCCCTGGTCTGTGCATAAGAGCCTCCATCATCCCTGCCACTTCCGCAAACTTCACGACACTGGCACAAAGATTATCCAGCCCTCGAACCCCGCGAAGCATTATAGGAAATACATTATACGGCTTTTATTCAGGGTTATAAACACGCAGTGAAAATGCTATGTATTTCAAACCCACTCGATTGTATATTTTAAAACCACTGGCGCCTGGTGCCGATTAGATATAGGTCATTATGCATATTGATCCATCAATTAAGACTGATCCTACATATGTAAGGCGCACACTTGGTATATCTATTATGTTATCCAGTTTCGATCTACAATTGACCTGAATACGAAACTTTTTCACAAAACTGGTTCTCTCCTCACCCATATAAACCTGCGCCTTCATCACACATATTTGCGGACTCTTCAACTCTTCAACTCCTCACCCTTTTAATTTTATTGAGTCAGGGTTGAGGTTGGGTTGTTGCACCCGACAAGTTGTGAGGGGGGTTACTAGATAAGCTGAGTATAAGCAATGGCGCAGCAGCAGCCACAGTCATGCGCCACAGGAGAAAACCAATGACTTCAAAAATACGAATACGGGCTCTGACTGATGAACGTAATGATTTCCATAGAACTCGGGTCCTCCTCACGTGCGCCTTCCGCCCTTACCTCAGGATTTAACTAGCAAGGAGCAGCGCCCTTTATCATTATTAGTCACTTGTACGTTGTGTGCGCTGTTGCCTGCCTTGACCCATACATTTATGCCGCTGTCGCTGCGACCATTCGCCGCCCTCCCTCATGCTTTCCCTACTACCCCACCAACTGTTTACCTCCCATCCCCGCTCCTTCACGTAACCAAACACTTATTCCCCGCAACCACACATCCGATCCTTGCCATTTCCTCACGAGTACACCTCTTGCACTCCTCCGCCGCCATGGCGCACCGCGAAAAGGCTCCCTATGCGCCTCAGGATCACCACGAGATCCGCCAGCTTATTCAATCGCTCGAGGCACACAAAGGCAAAAAGGCAAAGGGGGGGTTTTCGTGCCGAAAAAACACGTTTGCTCTGACCAATGGCCGGTCTGTCGACTCGTGGAAGATGGCGGACTGGGACTACAAAAAGGAAAATTTACCCACATACGCTCGCGGCCTCTTTACCTACAAGACACTGGACGGCAACGATGAGATTGCTGTGAGGGGTTACGATAAATTCTTCAACCACGGGGAAGTCAGGAAGACGGAGTGGCGCAACATTGAGAAGCATACTCGCGGCCCCTACGAGCTGAGTGTGAAAGAGAACGGCTGCATAATCTTCATTTCTGGGTTGGACGATGACAGCCTCCTCGTTTGCAGCAAGCATTCGACAGGTTCGAGGGGCGACTCGGAGATCAGCCATGCTTGTGCTGGTGAAAAATGGGTCGAGAAGCACTTGGTGACTGTGGGCAAAACCAAGAAAGATCTGGCTCGACGATTACGGGAAATGAATGCCACTCTGGTCGCTGAACTGTGCGATGATGAATTCGAGGAGCATGTCCTTCCCTACGGCCCCGAGGACGCTGGTCTGTATATCCATGGTATCAACCTCAATCTCCCTGAATTCGCTACCTATCCCGGCCCTCTAGTTGACAAGTTCGCCGATGAGTGGGGAATGAAGAAGGTCATGTATGTTATGGAAGATGACATTCGGGAAGTCCGAAGGTTCTTGGACAAGGTCGCCGAGACTGGCAACTACAATGGTCGTGATACCGAAGGGTTCGTCATTCGTTGTCAAGCGCGAGAGACAGACGACGCCCCCTGGGAAGATTGGTTCTTCAAATACAAGTTCGAGGAGCCATATCTCATGTATCGGCAATGGCGTGAATGCACCAGGGCCGTCATTGCGGGCAAACCTCCGCGTTACAAGAAGCATCAGCAAATTACCAAAGAATATCTTGAGTATGCGCGGAGGCGTTTTGTTCAAGAGCCCGGTCTAGCGCAGAGGTACAATCAAAACCATGGCATCATCCAGCTGCGCGAGGACTTCTTGAAGGCTCGGGGCACGACCGGAGCAGAGATTATACAGCAGGAGCTCCGAAACGGTGAGCTTGAGTCAAAAGACATTGACCGCAATATTGTCCTTGTTCCAATCGCAACCATTGGTTGTGGTAAAACCACCGTGGCTTTGGCACTTGTCAAACTTTTCGGATGGGGTCATTTTCAGAACGATAACGTGAAAGCAAAAAAGGCCCGTGGTCAGGTCTTTGCTGACCATATAGCATCCTTGTTGATCACCAAACCCGTTGTGATAGCGGACCGCAACAACCATCAAAAACGCGAACGAGAACAATTGTTCGCAGATGTTGGCAGGAGCTCCCCTGGCACCCGCTATGTAGCGTTGCATTATGTTCATGACCGCTCCAACTATGATGCCATACGACAGGCTACACAACAGCGTGTGCTTGCTCGTGGGGATAATCATCAGACTATTCAAGCCGGATCAAAGGGTCAAGAGGAGATCATTGGCATAATGGAAGGCTTCATGCACCGCTTCCAGCCTGTTGATCCCTCTGACGCCCCCGACGATAACTTCGATCTTGTGATCAACCTTGATCCAACAGCTGATTCTCGAGACAACTTGGAGCTCATCATTAGTCAGCTCTACGAAACATATCCTGGGCTATTTAAAGATCGCGAAATGCCATCTGCTGCTGATCTCGATGACGCTATTCAATGGGCTACAAATGACTACACACCTGATTTCAAGATGGATCTTTCCCGCAGTGGAAACAACAAAGCCTTGCAGTCGAACAACAATCAGAACAACCGTAATAAACCTCAGCCTGAACCCCGTGCAAAAAAGCAACCGAAGATGGAGTACTTCTCTGTTCGTCTTCCTACCGAGCGCGTGACTGCTATCCTCGATGCCGTCTTTCGTGACCAGAAGCCAGAAGTTGCAAAATTATACCGCCAACTGCAACAAACTCGTCGCGTCCAGAACGAGTTCCATGTCACACTCATACATCGCGCCTCCGCTCCTCAAAATCAGCAATATTGGGACAAGCTCAATGCACTCCACTCGTCTGTTACGGAAACTTTAACCAACAACGGAAGCTGGGAGCCCGAGCTTGGCAAATGCGGTGTGCAGTTAGAGCGCCTGGTTTGGGACAACAGAATCATGTGCTTTGTAGTCCGACTCAATGGCTCTGCAAGTCTTCAAATGCAGTCTGAAGTCGGCAGCGGCACGGAAGAACTGATGTTCGAGACTGTCAACGCTATAGCACATGTTACAGTTGGTACAGCGGATCAGAGCATCAAGCCGAAGGAGAGCAACGATTTGTTGCAAAGGTGGGTAACTGTAGGAAGTGGAGGTGATACCGGAATCAATGAGGCTAGTGTGAAAGGAAATATCGTACTCGAAGGGAGTGTGAGGGGCGTCCTTGGGAGGATGTAGCACACCTCGTCCATGCCGATTCGTCGCAGGTTGAAGGGAACATGAACAATGGACAGTCGAAAGGAGAATTTCAATAAATGGATTGAGGAAAAAACTCATTCATCTCTAAGTATACTAGATATACACTCATAATACAGTAGGTTATATCGAGTATAACCAGGTGTGTGTTACTAGCTGAGCATCGATAGGGAGTTGGCCAGTGTGCAACAAAAAATCCTCATCTCTGGAAACAGGAGACCTGACTTACTTTTAGTCAATAATAGAAAAAATAAAATAAAAATGAAAGTTTCATCCTTGAATTATGACTTCCGAGACTAAAATATATCCCTCAACATGACGTAGCATTCCCTAAAATCGCGTATTGTCGAGTCCAATGATTCGCAACGGCCATCTGTAAAATGTCATTCTTGCACATGTCGTGTCCAGAACCCAAGGTACTTTCCTGGATGGTTGGTTTTTTACTACACTATCGTTGAAATACCACTAGTTCTAGCACATATAAGCAATAGATACCTAGTAGTGTTCTGCAATGTGTACGTACCTACCTATTAGGTTTTGGATCCAAACTGTTCTTTCAAGTGGTTGGTAGAGTCCGTGCACGACAACCTCAACACGTCGCTAGCCTCGATCAAAGCTTCCACAACCCAAGCAACAAGCAGCAACTATTTAGACTAAAGTTCTAATTTGAGTTGTTCACCCCTACTTTTCTTCTCGGGTAGTTACAAAACTCTATCTATCATCCGTCCCGCTGGATCTACGCAAATGGCACCCCCACAACGCGCCCGCTCGCTCCCCAAAAGCGCATTCTCTCCCGCCTTCGCAAAGCTCAAGACTTCGGTCTACACAGACAATCTACGGCCCGGCGCCCCCGTCTCCTCCTCACATTTCGTACGCACAATATCGTGGAATGCTTCAGGTAGCTTTGTCGCAACCGGAGCTCTGGACCGAACCTTGCGCATATGGAACCCAGAACGAACGAATGTGAAGAACTCAACGGAGCTGCGGACCCCCGGAACGCCGGGCACTGTGGCTCTGGAGCGCGTTGCTTTCCACCCGATCAATGAGAACGAACTGGCGAGTTGTGGCACAGATGGGATGGTGAGGTTTTGGGACGTACGGTCGAAAGCCAGTGTTGGCGAGGTCAAGGTTGGAGAGCAACCCTTCACGCTAGCGTGGATGCCCGATGGAACTGAGATTGTCGCGGGGAGGAAGGTTAGCTCTCATTCCATGTGCCGATTTCCAAAGGGAGTGTTAACATGATTTTGGATAGGATAATGTTATTGTGCCAATCGATCGCGCAGCCCTCAAGCCCCTCACCGAACACCGCCAGCCCGTACAAACGAATCAATGCGTCTTCGACTGGTCCGGCTCACATCTCTACCTCACTAACGGTGACGGATGCGTAAAGGTAATGCGGTACCCGACGTTCGAAACCGCACTCACCCTCAACGCACATACATCCTCCTGCTTTGCCGTCACAATGTCACCATCGGGTGAATACTTGGCGGCGGGTGGTGGCGATGCACTCGTTTCCATATGGGACACGCAAGAGTGGATATGTGTTCGAACGTTGGACCTCACAGCTTCTATGGTCAAAAGTGTGGATTTCTCCTTCGACGGCAGCTACGTTACCGCTGGTGCAGATAAAGTCGAGGACAAAGAGGACAAGAAACTACATATTGCGCATGTGGAGTCGGGCGAGATAGTACACAGCATTGATCTGGCACAACCAGCGGCACATGTCGCATGGCACCCGTTTCGCTACGTGTTGGCATATTCAGCGGACAGCCAGGGATTGAAGATCGTGGGTGGTATGGGCTGAAAGCTCAAATGTATTCCTCCAAAGCAAAAAGCATAGTTTGGGCGTTAACACGGAATTTTTAATCTATTAGGCAAGATACCCATCATATTGGTTGGCAATATACTATTACTTTCTCTTATACTATCAGGCTATATTTTGCTCTGGATATCGTTTCTTTGGTACATTCTCCCCAAGGTTGTAGTTTTTCCAATAGATTTTGGACTCGAGGTGTAGATGTGCTATATATGCCCAGTGTGACACTACCTTTGTTATCTACTTCACATAACAAAGCCTGACTTACCTGACAAGTTTCCATGCTCAGGATGAAAAAGTGGAAATCTTCTCGTTACTCGTGAGGCAATTGTGTAAACAAACAAAGGAGCTACAACGCCGATCTGTGTGGCTGGGAGCGGAAAGGGCGTTGGGTCTAGAATACCAAGGCCGGAACAATACACAGCGATTCGTCGGGTTCATCAACCAAAATTACTGAGGCACGTCATGGCATAATGTATGCACGATATCAATGCCGGCTGTTAAAGTTGTGGCAAGCATTGATTCTACTCCACGAGCTAAATCAATACGTAATATGCTCAAACCCCCTAGTCCATCAATTATAAACACGGAGTAAAATATGATATTGATTTAGGCGCACTTGGCGAATACCAGCTAACTAGCACTAATAAATACGATGTTGGTACGTGTGTAGTGAAGTATCATTCCCCCCATATGTATAAAATCCAAAAATGTCAATGTATGTCACAAATACTATCCAAACCTCCATTCTAATATCGAAATGGGCATTGTAAGCAAATATAAAGTGTCGTTGCCTCTAGTACGAAAGGGAAAGCTGCACTTTACCAAAGGTGCCAAACCACTCTCAAATGCGATATAGAATACTAGTAAACATGGGGCTTTGATGGTTTTTGGTACTAGTTTTGATTTAGAGACAAATAATGAGGCTTTGAACGTATATATATATAGCTCCTATCGCGAGAGTTTTGATATTTTGGCTACTAACAACGTATTTTCAGAACACAGGTCATTGAGTCACGTGAACATAAAATAACATCCATGTACATACATGTACTAAAGTGACTCACGGTGTCTCACCTTCCATCCTCCATAACCATAAAAACCCGGGCCTCATTGCTTTGTCTCCCTTACAAAATAAGAAAAATGGATGTACAGGCACCTTTCAATCCAGCGACTCTCTTCTCGGCACAAGGACTGGTGGTGGTAATTACTGGTGGTGGAAGTGGTAAGTTAGGTTGCACTACTTTTAACTACACATCATACCCCTCCATTCGCATAACGTCATCGGGATCTTTTCTTGTAACCTCCACTTACTGTCGCTAGGTATCGGCCTTGCTATCGCCTCTGCACTTTACCAGAACGGAGCCCACAAAATCTACCTTATTGGCCGTCGTCTGAATGTTCTGGAAGATGCAATTAAACACCTCGAAACCTCACCCTCGGCACCCAAAACATCAACACCCATTCTCATCCCAATATCTTGCGATGTGACCGACCAATCTTCAGTCTCAGCTGCGGCATCTCGCATTGAACAGGAGACCGGCTACGTAGACGTAAGTTCGCCCGTCACGTTCAGCTGGCTCACAGGCTAAGGAATTTTAGGTAATTATCAATAATGCGGGAATATTGGGACCGGCAAACGGTGACATGTACCGAGCTACGTCGATATCAGAGCTCAAAGACTCCATGCTGAAAGGAATGGACTCAAACGAATGGGAAGCCACCATGAAAATCAACACACAAGCTGTCGTCGGGGTGAGCGCCACTTTCCTTCCTCTCCTTGAAGCGGCCAATACACGCCGTGGCTGGTTTCCCGGAAAAGTAACAGGTGACGGCAACCCTCGCAAGCGCGACACTGGAAATCTACCCGAGGGCATCGATCCTGAAGACGATCGCCTGGCGCAAATCATCACCGTGGCATCTGTCGCCTCTTTCATGCGTTGGTGTTCCGCAGGCTTTGCATACAATGCTTCCAAGTCTGCCGCCGCCCACATTGGCAAAATGTTGGCTACGATTCTGAGCGAGTGGGGCGTAAGAAGCAATGTCGTGTGTCCTGGGCCGTACCCGAGTGTCATGACAAGTCATATCAAGGGCGTCTATGGTACGGGTCAAGTCCCACAGGGCCGGATGGGGACTGCGAGTGATGTTGCGGGGATGTTCTTGTTCTTGGTTGGCAAGAGTGGGACTTATGTCAATGGAAGTGTCCAACTTACGGATGGAGGGAGGGCCTCTGTGTTTCCTGCCACTTACTAAATAGTACGTTGGAGAATAGCGCTCTGTATATATTGAGCATTTGTATGGTCTTATTCTAGACTCTTTGCGGCATTTGCGATGGGCTAGTAGCACAGGCGGATTCCAGATATTATGATGCTTTTTGAATCGCCGACCATAAAACACTGATGCATCAGCCATTCCAATACAATCACGCTCTATCAATAACCAATGCCATAAATTATTCAAAAATCATGATCCATTTACTTCAAGAACAGCAACTTCTTCTATCTCAACTGCATCGACGTTTTTTTCGTCATGTCATTACATCATCCTCTTGATCCACCCGTTAAGTCCCAAAGTTACGCTCCAAAAACCTTCAGACTCTCCTCCAGCCCCGTTTTGGGCTTCGCCTCAGGAAACGCACCCACAGGCGCACCAAACACTAGCTGCGCCTTGAAAGTCCAGTTCTTGGGGACATCAAAAGTGTCCTGAACGTGCTCCTCGAGTTGGGCTTGGTAGTGCTGGAGGTTGCAGCCGAGCCCTTCAGTCTCCAGGGCAGTCCAGACGGTGAATTGATGCATGCCAGAGGAGTGGTCTTCCCAGGCTGGGGAGGAAAGGAGAACGGCTTTTGCGCGGGGTGGCACGTTTTCGTAGACGGATTGGTCGTCGAAGAAGAGGACCTGTTGTTTTCCCATGTTAGAACTTTGTTTTCTTCTCTTCTTCACGCTCATATATTCTGCTATTATGTTTTTAATTGAAAAGAAGAAGGGGGTTCAAGAATCTTCAGTCGAAAGATAAGATCTCTCGCAACAATCCCACCTTCAAAACCCCATATATGTGATTGCCGCGGATTAAAAACAAAGGGATGACAAAAGACATCTCGAAGGGGGATCGAATCACTTACGGATCCATAAGCCGCGCCAAACGCCTTAATCTTGGGCCCCAGCGCTTGGATGGCCTTCTCGCCTTCGTTCTTCTCCGTGTTGGCGTACGCAACGTCCCACAGCTTGGAATGGTACTCGCCGAAAATGACAACCGCCCTCGTGCTGCGGACATTGAAAGGAGATGGGCAGTGCTCGAGGGCCTCGTGCACGATTTCGACGATACGCGAATTGGGGATGGGTGATTCTTTAGCCAGTGCATAAACGGAGCGCCGGGCGGCTACGGCGGTCAGGAAGGGGACTGTTGAGGCCATCTTTGGTTGATTTCAGTTCAGTTGGTCTTCGTGTCTTTAGTCTAGTTTTTATCTTTTTCTGTATTGTGATTGTGCGGAGTTGAAGTAATTTGTCGTCTTTTTTCCCTTGTGATAGGATAGGGTGTGATGGTCTCTTTTTGAAAACGCTCCTACTGAGAATAAAGTGGCGTTGGAATAATTGTTTGGCTGGCTCTAAACAAGGGGTATCTAGACAATTGTAAATGAGAAATTGAGGAACAAAACACACAAAGATATTTGCAACGAGAGAGGACGGAAAGTAGCAAACGGCGCGCCTTTATATACTTTACACTGGACAGAATAGGCTTCCAAGCACAACATCCTCACCATACCTTTTAACGAAAAGTGTTCGTATCCGCGAAAATCGGGGCCTCGTTAGCCTGGCTGCTGCAGCATGCTTTGTCACCTACGTACCTACCACTACTGGCACACATGTGCGGGCGTGCAGTGTGAGGGGCATATGCGGCGTGCATTCAGTTCCGGGTTCCGAGCAAGATGACTGACCGAGTGGATTGATCAGGGGAATTTCGCCCGTTGGGGGCCTCAACCAGAGCATTGTTGATACGGTAGCTTAGCACCACCAAAGCCGACGTATTTCGTAGTCTCCCAACTATCTCTTTCTGAGTCGGTACATCCTTGCGAATCAACTAGCAAAATTTCTCGTCTTTCCTCTTCTAGCTCAAGCTCTTGCCCAATGAAGGAGTCGCACCAGCCGTAGCTGCAGAATTTGTGTATGCACCTAATGTTTACTCGCATGCGAGCTGTCGCTTTTCATTTGGTTAGAGTGGGAGGATGACTATGGGATTACTCAGACGAGCGGAATTACTAAGATGGGCGTGTACATTTTGTATGCAGGGCAATGGTACATCGTGCAAACAAGCTTTTTACCTCTGATTACATTGATAGGACGGATAAGATGGCAGAACTGTTCCGCGCGCATTCATCATCAAACCAACTGCTGTCGCCGTTGCCAGGTGCCCGATTACGAGGTTTTGTGTAGTATGGCGTGGTAGATTCTCTCGCTGATTGATTTACTCGCATCTATGTTAAATCCAACCGCATTCGGCACCCGATGTGATGGGGTATCTCCGTCTCACATGCACCTATCGGCGCTTCGGCGTCAGAAAAACACCCACCGAGCTCTACCCAACTCCCTTTGTATGCTCATATGCGCACTAGAAACTACAAAGGTATTAAGTAAGACTGATATGCACTATGGGCGCCTGGGTGGGGGCGAGAAATCAACTCGCCCATCTTATTTGTCACTCTTTCTCTTGCGCTCGTTCTTCCTGTCGTTCCCCCTCGGTGCGATCCATACTCCGACGAAAAGGACATGAAGTGCCGACGATATCGGTAGGCAAAATCAGTCCCCACACCGCCTTGCCTGCGTGAAATCCGGAGAAGGATGAACCGCGGGGAGCAGCAACAATAATGATGGCGCCGGTATTAGCAGGATTCAAGTTCCTCATTCGCTTATCGCTTGGTGAAAGCTTGTGTAGGTGCTCGTAGATCTATTACGTGCTGAAGTCACAAACACGAGAAGGCGACTATGTATGGGGAATTATATTTCATTGCTATGTAAATAATGGCTGGCATGTCTCATAAGCGCAGTTAAGAAAGTGCCATCGAGTGCTAAGCACGCAAGGAAGGCCGAGGCCGACTCTTCATGTCACAATATGTGATGGATGGCCACATGTACATGCCTTAGGTAACCCTAGCTAGCTAGCTACACAATACATACACATGATACATCCATCAGTCTGTGACACTATACCTCCGCCACCTCCAAAAAACCCAAAAAGGACCAACCGCCATCGCGATGGTGGCTACCGCTTCCTGGGAACCACGGTTTGCCGGAGTACTTTCAACCATTCCCCTTAACACCTTAGAATGTTGTCTGGTGAGTTTTCACAGGAGGATCGCACTGTTTCCGAGCCGTTCAATACACAGGAAGACCTCTTGGATCATATTCACAATTGCCATAAAGGCATCACCCCAAAGAGCAGCTTAGGATGGATTTTCCAAACTGGTACACGTACGGTCCCTTGTCCAGGCTGCGACGGCCTGTTCGAAACATACAAAAGGAATTAGGACACCCTTATAAAAAAGGCTCGAGACGATATAATCCTAACTGCAAGGCCACTGAAATCGAACTCCTCTGCCCGTTGAGAGACGTGACCTCCTGCTATGGCAACAGTCTTTTGTTGAAGAATATCTCGAAACATGCTAGTGCTGCAGGTCCGAGACGTCTGATGCCATTCCTATGTGCTAGAGGGTGCGGCTACAGAGCACCTACTATACTCTTAGCACTAGAGAGGCACCAGAGCAGGCAGGAGGGCCACAAGGCGGAACCACCCCAATGTTCGGCGGCCGTTTGACGCAGAGCCGAGGCAGAAAGGAACGTTATGGAAGCTGCCCCTAGAGAGAGAGAAAGAGAGAGGAAGTTTCCCCGTTTACGTTAACGGCAGGGAGGAGTATGGTCGGCGCTTGACAACAATGCCAGTCGCTGTTCTCGCCCGATTCTCCAATAAGATAACTGTGTTCTCGACCAATACGCGATTAGTGGTCTGTTGGATTCGGGAGAACAGGTTATAAAGGATTACAACTCAGTCAAACCGTGGTGGTGCGCTAGCACTACCATCATCCATTACCCCAGAGGGTAGCTCAATGATTGCATCTACGTACGCCCCAAGCAGATACCTACCATGGGACCCGAACACACCCACGCACAACAACGATAGCCTTATCAGGGCTACGAATACGCGTGCGAAGAATTTTACAGACGCGATCCAATCGTTCATCAACACACACCAACATCCACTTCTTATCATTGTTGGTGTTGATGGTTTCGCATGTGATCCGTTACGTTAAACTAAACTCCTTGCAAGGCAGAGTGTTTTATTCGACATTATTACGCTCTTAGAGACAATTACTTTAGATTTGGGCTTTCGCCAGGTCATATGACTTTCCACAGCATGTTTTACCACTATCTAAGCACCACCAGCACGCGACTGGCACAAGCGGCTCATCAGTGGGCCACCCCGTCGTCATCGCAGCCCCTCGCCACTCTACGGCAACCCTCGCCCAGCATTCACGGCGTTCGCTACTTGACTGGTTCCCGGTCTGTTCTCTGCGTACCTCTCATAGCTGTCCAAGTACAGCGCGTCTGTCCAAGATTAGTTTCCGTCCTTCTCTTCTTTTATTCAATTGAAGAAACAGAGTGATGTGTGGAATAGTCAAGGGTTAACTGGGAACATACCATCGCTAGTGGTTCTGCGGACCGCGTCTTCCCCTTCAATAGCCTCTACCCACTTCTTCCAACGGCTTCCTTCTTCTGGCTCGGGCCACCCGCGATACGGTCCCAGCACTTTTTTCAACCGCACAACCCAAGGTGCTATCTGGATGTCCACAAATCCGAATTCTCTTCCAAGGAAGAAAGGTCCCTCGACATCGGCGGCATCGACCAGCTTTCCGATCTCCGTCCTCAGCTCTTCGGCATGGCTCACTTGGTCGTTCTGGTCTTGTGCCTGGAGTAGTCGGTAAAAGCATGGGATGATTTGCCTGTTGATGTGGTCCGTCCAGAGACGGCAGGTTGCGCGCGTCTGGGGGTGTGGTGGTAGGAGTGCTGGACCTTGAAGATCTTCGAAATACTCATTGATGACTGAACTCTCATGTAGGGACCATGTCGGGCCGTGGCGGATCGCTGGGACCAGGCCACGAGGGTTGACATCAAGGAGCGATTGGGGCTTCTTGTAAGGGTCAACCTCGATGTATTGGTAAGGGATTTTCTTTTGCTCGAGCGAAATCCACACGCGTTGAACGAAAGGACTGGGTATTTGGTGAGTGACGTCAGACGAGTAATATTGGTTATTTTGGAAAATGGAGTTTGTTGGGGTGAATAGAAGGATTGTTTACTCACCAGAAACAGCTGCCGTAGAGTTTCAAGTCATCCTCCTTGGTGTGAGCTTTCACTGTCAAGAGTGCTGCACCAGTCGCTTTTTTATGGTACGTCTTCTTAGTCGGATCGCCACCCTGGTTTGTATCGGTCATCTTGCAACGGATAGAAATATAAGAATCAAAACGAGGAAATTGCACTGTCGCGGCTGTGCCTTTCGCTACAGGTATGTTTACAAATATGTTGTGAGTGAGGGGTAATCTGGACAGGGAAATAATTCGGAATACGGGCAGGGCTTTTGAGATTGGAGACATGGACAAGATGACAAGGGGAAAAAGAAAAGGTCCATGAAATCTAATGAACACATGGTACAGTTTGCAATCATGACGAAATGACCGGTGATCGAGACCGCCGAGCTTTATGCAGCAGTGTGTTGCTGCTATAGCGGATCTCATACTTTTCTGAACCTCGAGAAGCTGGGAGATGCTACAGCCAATGGTGATCCTAGTAGATCCCACTAAATTAAGTAGAAGAGATGAACGTACCTGTGCCTTCTTTTTCTCTCTCTCGTTTTTCATCAGCCATCTCTGCACACTATTCTTTTTCACCCGATCACTATCCTCCAGTGAATGCTTATGTGGTCCAGCCACGCCATCACTCTTCCCATTACCACCATTACCATTGACTCTTTGTATTGTATAGAACTTCTTCTTCGCATTTGCCATCGCCTGAGCCGCTCTCACTTCTGGCGGTACACCCCATCCAGCTACGGCGCCACCTCCTTGTCCAAAGAACTGATTGGTGTTGCCCGCTGCACTGTTCATCTGCGTCATGTCTGACACTCCAGGTGGTGTTTGCCCCGTCTGCTCGGTAAGTTCATCTCCATCGAAGTATTCGGTGATCTTTATTTTTACATCGCAGAGATCCCGTTCGCGGGCCACTCGCTTTCTCTTCTTCTTATCCGGATCAGTGGACTTCTTAGTACCAGGGGGGCGGCCTTTGAGTCTGCAATCCCAGTAATGTGACACAAAGCGCTTGCGCTTGTGGCGCTGTGTTGACCGATGCGAGTAAACGTTGTCGACGTGGGGGAAGTAAGTCTGAAACCTAGTGGAAATGATTAATGGCAAGCTTGTATATGTTGACGGAAAGACATACTCTTCTTCAGTCAGAGTAATAGTGTCGTCGACGTGAAATAACTTTTCTCTCCATCCATCAAGACCCGGCGGAGCGGGAATCAGCTTTAGCCCCTCGAATTGACCATGGTTTGACACTGGCGCTTCTTCCACCTCATGCGTCCGGTCTTGGGGTCGCGACTGTGCTTGCGGCTGTGTTTGAGCCTGTACAGGGACTGGATCAGGTATGAATTGAGGCCTCGGTATTACTTCTTGAATTGGCTGAGGAATTTGTTGAATGGGAGTAGCCTGTGTTCTAATTTGAGGTCTTGGGGGAGGTTGTTGTTGCTGCTGCTGTTGACGCGGTTGTTGGTGCGCCTGTTGGTGCTGTTGTTCTTGCTGCTGCTGCGGGGGTGGAGGCGGAGGGGGATTCAGGTCGAAATTCCTCCTATATTCTCCTGGGCCTTGGAATTGCGGGAATTGCGGCTGTCCCTGCGGTATGCCATGGCTTTGGAAGTGCAACGCATGGGGGCTAGATGAGTTTAAATGGTGGTTGTATCGCTGCTGGAAGAAGGGATCGTTCGCCTCGGGTGGGATGCCATCAAGGCTCTGAAGTTCAGGAGGGATGGCGTGAAGATGCAGTGCAGTAGGCTGAAGGTGATGTAGTGGTAACTGATGCGACGGGTTCATCTCGATTGTGGGCGTACCGCATGAGCGCGCATGTTTTGCTTAAAGCAGCGTGAAAATGAGGGCAGCGACTAGCTTGGCGAAGAGGGGTGGTGGAAATCGAGCATGGACCTGTTCGGTTCGTGGGGTCCGGCGCCCAGGTATAAAAACCGTCAATCCTCACACGGCGTTAATGACGTCGGCTTATGTTATTTCAAAGGCTCCTGGATCAGGGTGGCAGGTACTGAGATACGCATGTTTCTTCTTTGTTAGGCGGCCAGCTAATCTACTTCACGCAAAGTCTACGGCCCAGTGTTGCGTAGTTCCGGCGGGTGTGCCTTCAGGCTTTATCTATGACATATATTGCCCATCCGCCATCGTATGCATCACCTTTCCACTGCAATGACCACAGAAAAATCTTTTTATTTCCTCTCTGACTGATTGCGACCCTCATTTGTGCCCTCTATGATAGACCACAGACAATCGCAGCTTTTACAGTAGCTGTTTTTACCCCAACGCCATGCCCATGCCGTGAGAAGAACAGATCTTGACAATAACCACACCTCCCAACGATTTACTCCCCAGGCAAAAGATTGCTCTTCACAGCAAACATCTTGGAGCTGACACCTGCTGTGAAGCCATCAACTTGTCTCGCGTACTGCTCTACCTGCCTTGAGTTGAGTAGAGTCTCCAGTCGGCTAGGTTCTTGCGGTAATTTGAACAGCCTTTGCCATTCATCTTCTGGGAGCAGTGGCTGCTTTGACGCTGTTCGTGCAGCGTTCTCCGCCTTTCTCTTCTGTTGCCAAGCAGTGATCTTGGCTTGCTCTCGTGCAAGCGAGCGTTGATAGTAAGAATGGTTGTTGAGCTCGGTGTGGTGATTCTCGATGCTCTCCAAAAGCAGATCGCAGGTCTTCTCCAAGAAAGGGTCAATGGACAGATCCAAAGAATCGTAGTTGGGGAAAAAGGGAGGTTCGGGGGTATTCGGGTCTTGTTGGAGGGCGGCTAGATTAGGAGGGAATGCAAGCTCCTCGGTAGGTGCATTAGAAGGCAACTGGTGGAGAAGGGAGGTGAGAAGGTGAGAGTTGTGTATTGCGACCGGAAGTTCCACAAGGATATCTTGGTACCGAAGACCGCTCTTCTGCAAACTGAAAACACAGTTAGCCAACATGTCCCTACACCGGAGCTCGTCACTGTGCACATACCTCTCTGTGGTGAATTTGCTCTCTTTGTACGCTGTCATGAAAGCGGGAGACAGTCTGTATGCGCGCAAGTTCAAAGATCCCTGGGAGCTCCTGCTCACATCATGCACAAGAGCAACGGCGCGCTCATTGGGCTCCTTCTGGTAAAAGAACTGGTTCTCGATGGTGTTCAGGTTGACAAAGTTTCCCATGCTTGTGCTCGTGTACCATCCGACGTTGTTGGCATCCACATTGACCTCCCTCAGAAACTTGATCATTTCGTTTTGGTAGGCAACGTTGGCCTTGTTACGAGGCGCGGCAGCTGCAAGATTGGCGGCAGAGTCTCGCTCCTGGTGGCTGTCGGTAGCGGGTGCGTCGATGGTAGGGAAAGGGAAGCAAGATGTAACTTCGAGAAGACCAGGCTGCTTTGCAGACTCCATACCAACTATGGAGCCAGTAGCGACGGTGGGGAATGATTTGGACGCATGGTTGACCAATTTCATGACCACCTATATAACAGTCAGAGGCATTGGTGGGGGAGGGGTTTGGCATTCGCAAACAAAGAGATACTCACCAGGGCTTCGACCTGCACTGCCTTAATCGGCGAGTCCTTCGGAGCGCTGGCCATATTGAAAGATCTCTCGACGATGTTCGTGGGATCTGTGGGGTTAGTGACGGCGAACTGGCGGCGGTTGTCGTGTTGGAGTATCGCGAATTTCGAGAGTGCGACAACGCCAAGATTTTACGCTAGATCAATACAGGTATAGCGCGTGTTCAATTCGATGGCTTCACTGCGTGGAAGCCTCTAATTCAAGAGGATGCACGGCAATAGGAATATATCATCCATGAAGTAAAATCAGATCTAGCTTAATATATGACAAAATAACTAGTCTCAACAAGCCACCACAGACTTTTATCTTGTCGTTTCTGCGATCACCTCCGAGCAAATGTCATGATCCAACGAAACTACGATCCATTGATGTAGTTCGACGGGCAGGGTGAATTGAATGACTACTATGTACAAGATGCACGTGTCTACGCATTTAAACTCGTGAGTCATGTTGTCGAGGGATCTGCTGATGAAGAAGCAAACGTGTAAATGATAGACTAGGGGAAGAAGATGGAATTAGGTACGTTAGCAATCGTTGAACGGAAGCCACCCGTGCTACTTTATGGACTCAGCTTGGCGGAAATATGCTGGACACAAACGGCAAAATTGAGTTCTTCAGTGGTATGACTGTATGCCAGATCACTTGACGGGAGGTTAGTCGAAGCTGTAGGACGCATACTCATCTCACTTAGGCAAAAGTCACCGAGGACGGGGAGGATTAATTTGCTGACAGTTCCGTGACATCGGCTCGAAGATTCAACTACGGTCAAGCCTATGTATGTTGTCACCTCGTTTTTCATGCAGCGGAAAAAACGGGGTGTGACGGTCTCCTGGTCCTGAAACAGCGTCGTACATACTTGTACATGGAGGTATAAATTTAAGGGGCATGACCTAGAAAGTTTGGAGGCGTCTAAAATCTGGATCTACGGAATGACGAGGACAATTCACATGTAGTTGTCCACGCCTTCCTAATTAGTCTTCGGTTAGTTGGCTGGGGCTTCACGGCAATCAGTAAGAAGAAGTTGGCGAGAGCAAATGGCGGCCGGTAAAGCTGTGTGATGCATGATGTACACTCTAGCTTCCGGGCACCTTCGAGATTGTATCTATGGCATCTGACTGGAGGGCTGACAAATGTTTGAAGCGACACATGTGCCTAGATGATACCCAAATTGATTCACAGGATACATATATGTCTTTGGTCAAAGGCGTACGTGCGATCAGAATGTCTTAGGCGCTCTAGCCTCTAGGTCAGTGTAGAATTTCTTTTTGCATTTCCCCCGACTTTTTATGGGCATTACGGCCGGGTAATCTTACAGTCACGGGATGTCATGCAGCACATGCGAGGGCGACGGCATGTCATTGATTACCTAGGTACCTACGTACATAGTATCGTGATGCCCAACGGGAAAAAAAGCAAGTTAAATGAGACGCGCTTCGGACAGTAGGGCAAAAACCACGAGTTGACTTCGCTCCTCTTACTATGGCGAACATCTCCGGCTTTATGCCTCGCTGGTACAACTATTGACAGTAAAGAATTAGGATAGTGACGGGGAGTCTGTCTGCAGTGGTGAGGTTGAGGATGGAGAGTTCCAGAACAAGCACTCAAAGGGTTGTCTGCCTCCTCTGCGAACGGTGCACATAATTCGAGTGTCGCGAAGAGTATGCTTTGCGTCCAGTGTGCGTCCGTGTGCTGTATAATACAAGTATACTATGGATGAGAAAGCTGGGCGTAGGCGATGTGCTTGTTCGTTTGTTCTTCTAGAAGCTCGCCTCTGTGCCTTCTGTGGCTTCCATCCATGGCAGGGTCGCTGCTTCCCGTCCAAAGCGAGGAAACAAGGATAGCCCCCGCAACGCTCGCATCGCATCTGTCAATCCTCTAAGTAATCCCGCGTTACTGTGCACTATCGAAAATGCCGAAGAACGACGGCCAATACGATGTGAACCACCCAAAGTGACGTTCATGGCGTAGGTACCGTACAATACGTGCGACATGCGACATGTTCGGCATGGCTTCAGCTTTTGAATGGTTGAACTAGGTTGTGTCACTGCATACGGACGCAACCTTCCGCTCCTTTAACACGAGAAATCATCTATATACTTCTTTCTATAAACGTATAGGCATGCTGTACTCTGTGTACATATGTAGGTTCCTTCTGACCACATTGACCCATGACCCATTGACACCAAACCTGAAAAAAACCCCAATTCTCAATCTATGAGGCATCCGGATCGTTCAATGACGGTACGATGCACGCGCTGGGGTTTAACCGTGGACAGCTTCCGCACGTCATTGGGACCGTTTTTGGCAGACTCAGGCTAAGTTCAGGAACAGAAGCGCGACGCCGAGATGAAGGATTTGCAGCATAGGCTTTCCCACAGTCTCACCGTCTCTCCGATACGCTGCTCAGAAAAGTGAAATGGATCGAGTGACATGTCTTCCAGGGGGGGCTCAGAGAAAATAGTGGATGGGAGATAAATGTTATCAGTTATTCAACTCGCGCGGATAAACTCACAGGGAAATTTCCTTTGCCTTGTTAGCTTGCCAGCATGGGACTGGTATTGGTTTCTGCATCGATGGGGAGAATTCTCGAAGGAAAGACGGCCCGGGGAACGCAGCTGGCGGCGGACTCTGTGGCTCAACCACTCTATCGTCTACCTGTTTGATAATCGAGGTCAGACGTGTGGATGCACAACCCCCAAGAAAGTGCAACGGACATGTCGAGATAATGAAGGGTATGCATTAGAGTATTAATTGGCGAGCCGCGATCGTTCCGTGCCATCAGGTACAGCCTCAGGCAAACACAGGCATTGCTGCTATTTGCCAGGCCGGCCGGCTCGGATCCATTAGCCCAGATCGACAAGGTAAGCAGGGTACGTACTCGACAAAGGCTCATGCATACAACTGCATGGATGAATGCATCAGTTCCCAGAACGGTATGATGACAACAACAACAGCAACGCGCGCCGCACAACCGCTGGACGGCAATATTGATAAGCGTCTTTGTATGTGCGGATGCGTCAGCGCATGCTGTACTGGATGTTCACACGAGATGGCATGCGACGGAAGATGATGGATATAACTTGGAGAACATTGGTAACACCACATCATGGAACGTGGATGGAGGCAATCCGTGTGTGATGAATGAGGAGGAGGGAGCATGATGAAGCCATGATCCATGTGTACATGTACATGCGAGGTACATCAATTACATTAACGTTGTACGTATTGGAACATAGTGCCATGTTGTGGCGCGTATCAAACGTCGATACTGTATCAAGCGGAATCAAGCCCACGGTAATAACTAATGAACCTGATGAAGACTCATGGCTAAGTAATAACCAAAGGGCATGTCCAGCAGTGCTAATAATCCACGCGGGACGTAACGGCACTAGAGGAATTCTTCCCCACCGAGCGCACGACGATGGGCGCACGCTCCTGGAGGCCAGAGGCAAAATATTTTCTTCTTGACAAGCGCACTTGCCGCCTTGGGTTGGGACGGTTCTGGCTGGTCGAATGTGTGCATTGCACGGCGCCGAAGACTTCCAAATAACTTGGTAAAAGCGAAGCCGTTGGTAGATTACAGGTAGGTAAGTTAGGTATTGATTTGGAGACATGTAGTAGCAGGGTGAGAGAGCACACGTCTGTATTGATTAACTAGTTAGTTGGTACAGTACATGTATGGATTACTTTGCAGAATCAATATCATTATGTACACAGGTACATACAGTTACTATGTACTGGTGTAACTTAAGTTATTATTTATCGACAAGCAGGCAGCATCGACCCGCTTATTCGCAACCTTGCCCTTGCCCTCTCGCCTGTCGTTCGCCTGTTGTTCGCCTGCTCGGCTCGTCTGTTGGTGTCTTGTCCAGTCACCCGAATCAGCCGCCTTCCCCATGATGCCCTTGGCCCTTGGGCCTTCTTCTGATGATGGTCTTGGATCGGGCAGCGGAAGCATGTCAAGCGAGCGAAGAAGCGAGACAGCGGGCGGGAGGGCGAGAAAGAGTCAGGGCGAACGAACCGACGAACGAGCGAGAAAAAAAAAAAGGCGAGACGACGAAGCCAGTGGTTGTGTTCCATTTCGTTCTTTGACCTCCCCAATCCTTGTTCCCTCGCGTTGGCCCGGGCGGCGCTGCCCTGTGCAAATGCGTCTGCACTCTGCAGTCGGCCTCTGCACTGGCTAACCTGGTCTAAGCAGGTATTGAAGCCGAAGGCCTGCTAAGTTCTAACTTCTAACCCGCTCCAGCGGACCATGCCTGCTTGCCAGTTGCGCTTCCCTCCCTCCCTGTCTGTCTGCCGCGAACCTTTGCTTTAGGTTTCTACCTTTCCTTTTCAGCTTGCACCGAGAGGTAGTTTGGATGGTGTGCTGTACCGCTGTACCTAGGTGTAGCGTACAGTAGTGTGTCGCAACGTGCGTGTTTGCTGTGCTGTGCTGTGCTGTGCGGTGCTGTGCTGTGCTGCGCTGCGCGGTGCTGTTGCGCGCATTCAGTCTTTGGGTCCGTTGGTTGATTAAGCCGCCCGCCCGCCCACAACCACAACCCTCGCATATCTTACCTTACTTTACCTTACCTTACCTTACCTTACCTTACCTTGGCTTGGCTCTTGCTAGCCAACTACAAGTACCTACCTAACTACTTACGTTACTCTGCTGAACTTACACTACTTACTCATTACATACAACCCACTGTGCTGTCCGCACCGCACCACCGCTAAGTTAACGGATTCCACGCCTGCACGCGCCTTAGCAGCCAAGTACCTACCTACTGTGGGTTGCTGTCACCCCCGGGCTGGTCGCTTGCTCTTTTTCCTTCTCTCTCCCGGCCAGCCACACACGCCTTGAGCTTAGCTAGCCTCCACGGCCTCGATCGCCGCCGCCGCCGCCTCCTCCTCATTCTCTCTGCCTGCTCGGTGCGCTGCTGCCCCTACTTGTCACTGACGGTAGTTCCCAAGCCATCCATATCAGTTGCTGTCGTTGTTGTGCTGCCCGCTGCCCGCTCCGCTGCCCGCTGTGCCGCCTGCAAACTCTCCCAGCCAGCCATCCATCCAGCCATCCATCATCCCTCAGTGCTCCCGCGCCTTTTATTGCGCACGCACTGCACCTGCACCGGACGGGGCCTGCAGGTGCGCAACCGAGGCAGAAGGACAGGGGCGCCTTTAGCTCGCATCTCTCTGGGCCGCCCGCCGCCGTCACGCCCACGCACCCTGGTCCAAGGCTCAAGCCCTCTTCGCTCGTCTGTTGGCGTCCGAAGCTTGAGGAATCGAGATACCATCCACACTCACTCACGCACCCACGTCGCTGTTCTCCCAGGCCGTCGCGGAGCCTCTACGGCCACCCACCACCCTGCTTCTGCCTCTGCCTCTGCCTCTGTAATCCCCAATCTGTCTGTACGTGTCGACGCCACTTGACCTTTTGACTTCATCTCGTCTCTCGCATTCCACCATGGCCGACCCAAACCAGGCTCGACAGCCCTCTTATCCTTCGCCGCACAATTCCTATCCCTCGCCGCAAATGCCTGCCTACACCTATCCTCCACCCCAAGGCCAGGCCGTATCCGAGCCCTATCGCTCACCTCAAGGCTCCAGTATATCGCTGGCGCCTCTGAACCTGCCGCCCATACGTTTGGATGGACAGACGCAGCCGCAACCCCAGCCAGGACAACCACCCATGGGTTCACCACTCCCTCCACCACCCCACGGCATGCCGCAATACTACGCGCATCCGGGCCACGGGGCGCCTGGCCAGGCGATGGGCATGGGCTCTCAGCATTTGGCAATGCGATACCAGCTGCCGCCGCAAGCAGGCGAGCAGAGAATTCTCTCGGGTGGTCGCCATAAGAAGGAGATCAAGCGCCGCACCAAAACAGGATGCTTGACATGTCGCAAAAGGAGAATAAAGGTGAGTGCGGAGTTCAATGGCACGCGATTGGTAGACGCGACTTGTGATGCGCGAAGTTTGGGTTGCTGGAGACAGCGGTTTGACTCAAGCGAGCGACCATCGTAGCGAGCGATCCAAACTATTCCACCTCCAAAGACTAATCCAACCTCACCTCGTCTAAATTCATCTGCTAACAACCACATTCGCTAGTGCGACGAAGCCCACCCTGTCTGCCGAAACTGTCAAAAGAGCAAGCGCGACTGCCTGGGCTACGATCCGATTTTCAAGCAGCAGCCCGGCCCTGCGCAAATTCAACCAGCACCCAATTCTGCGCCTCATCAAGTCTCCGTACCTGCGACAACTCCTCCTACCACAGCCGCCTACGCTGGACAGGTCCCTCAGGGTTACGCACCTGCTGCCTCTGGTGGCTACCCCCCACCTCCACCCGCGACTAGTTCTGTCCATCACCAGCACGACAGCTTCAACAGCTCCGCTATTGACCCTGCCCTCGCTGCTGCTACGGACCCTTCAATGCATAGTCAACCACAGTACAATGGCGTGCACGCACTCAATCCCGCCTTACGAGGAAGCCCATACTCTCCCGCAGCTCCGGAAGGACCGATCAAAGGTAAAATTCCTCTCACTCTCGTACCAATATATGCGCTGACTCGTACCCCCAGGAAATAAAATGAAAATCTCAGACATTTTCCCCATTGCGAACCACAATCCTCCAGACGTTCCCCCACGCAATGGACCTGTACCTCCAGAGCTTGATGAGGAATTCTCAAACATCTTCAAGAATGATTACTGCGCAGGATTGGACGTAATGTTGGAGACGAAATGGTTTTCGACAAACAACAACGCTCTGAACCGGGTTTTCGCTGACAGAAATTTGCACGAGGAAGCTGTCTTCTTCACCGAGACCGTCAAGTATAGATCAGGTGCGAATGACATGAGCGGCGTCTTTAGTCAAGAAGCTCGCCTACTCTGGCACCTTTTGGAAACATGCAAGCACGGCTCTTCCCCAACGAGCGCCACGAACGGTACCGGGCCCATGGCCGAGACCGATGATCTCTGGTTACGAGAAGTACGAGCAAGGTTCGACATTCTGGAAGCACTCTTGACAAATCAAACCCTGCCATCCAATCCCATCAACCAGTTGATCTATCCTAGTGATCTCCCGGAACCAAAAACTCATGAATTGGAATTCTGGCAACAGTTGGGTGACTTCGTTGTGGCTGCCGACAGCGATCTTAACGCGACTGAGTACGCCCTTACTAGGATGCGGAATGTTTTGCTCGCTCAGGAAGTCCGAGATGCCATCTACTCCATTGCCATTGCTCGACATGTCGGCAATAGAGTGCGCGGATTTCCTAATGCTCTTCCGGCGCCAGTCGATCAAAATCCAGAAAACGATCTTAATAAACTCAGTGTGGCCATGTCTTTCATTAGCCATGAGTGTCGCAGCGGCTCACAGCAGGTGATTGCCCGCATTTGCGACATGGCTCTTCTTTCCTGGACAGTGGGCAGGTCTTTATAACTCATATAAAGGGAAAAGAATCCGCTCAAAATTTCGATCACGGCCTTAAAATCGATCAATCCGGAGGATAGATGCGTCACGACAGACCCTCTCCCTTATTTCATACGGAAACGTTGCTCCTTCTCATATATCCTACCCCGTGCTCTCTGTCAGCGTTCATGTAACAGTATCGATCGAGATTGTGCGACTGTCTCTCCATCACTTGCATGCTTCTGGAGCCGGAGTTCCTTCCACCTTTTTAGTTTATGCGACAAGGGTATTTGCTATTTTCAGGTCTTTTCTTTCGCTACTCCAGTGCAGCAGTTGTTGCCAGTTTCTACCCTTTTCACCTCCGCTTCTGCGAAAAATTACGGATTTTGCGGTTTCGAGAATCGACCACTTCCTCTTTTACCGCCTCTTTTATTGTTCTCTTTTTTTTAGCTTGCTGGTTCGGGTTTTTTTGCATGGGCAGCGGAGGAGCAATGTGCGTGCACGGCAGCAGTAGAGCGGGAAAAAAGTAGTAGACAAGAATACTGAAGGGATGTGAAAAAGATCAGGAGCCTCACAAGGGGCCCATTTTCGAAAAGGACCGCATGTAAGCAAGCAAGATATGACTCAATTATCACGTTGTCTACACTGATTCGGTATAAAGTGATGGCGGTAGTACATGCATCTGAGTGCGAAGGACTAGGAAATTGATGACACGGGGCGATCTTTCATTGTTTTCTCAACACGTATTGATCGCGTGAAGGGAAAAACCAACAGCATCCTCGAACCCATTCAAGCTGTCTTCATTTTCAACTTCGCCTATAATCAAGCTGTGCAAGTCTTTATGCATGTCACTTCCTTTCCTGTATCCCATGTCCTCCACCTCGACAGGGGAGGAAAGGAAGACGTCAAATTTCCAATAGAATGATAGAATTATATAAGCGTTTCCCGATCTGTTGTACAATCTCGCGCCCTTTTGCAAGAAAAATGAGCCACATGGCCAACTCCTGAAGACAAGCCCAGAAAAAGTAGGGCAAAAATTCCCCCCTATGAACCGCCGTCTTCTCCGTCCTGCGTCGTAGTCGCCGCCTTCTCCGCCTTCCACTTCTGCGTCCTTGCCATAAGTCTGGCCAGCTTGGCGGCGCTCTCATCGTCGGCAGGGAACACGTAATCGACGTACTCCTCGAAGCTATCGTCGTCGAGCTTCCTGCGCTTCTTGACTTTGCGCGGCATTTGCTTGTCGATGGCCGCGACATCGTCGGTGGACCCACACTCGTCCTCGAACGATTTCCACGCGTTGAGCAGCGCGACGCGATCTTCTTTCAGATCTGCATCTTTCATGCGCTTGTGTGCACGCGTGAAGATGGCGCGCGCGCGGGCGATGGCGGCCGCGCTGGGCGCGTTGTCGTCGTCTTGCGCGTCCGAATCCGGCACGCCGAGCTCGAATTGCGCCCATGACGTCCATACCTTGACGTGGTTCGTCTTCTGTAGTAGACGCTCGTACAGCGCTCTCGTGCGGTCATATTCTCCCTCGCCCTCTTCAAAGTCAATGTAAGCCTTCCATACGAGCTCGGGCATGTCAAGCTGCGGCGCTGCGACGGCGAGCTCGAAAATTGCGCGCGCGCGGTCCAGATCGTCAAGCCCACGCTCGAGCTCGGCGAATTTGATCCACGTCTGGCTGTTGGCCGCGTTCCACTCAAGGTACTTTGAGTATAGTTGCCGGCAGCGACTAAACTCGAAAAGCTTGAGCTCGAGATCTATATACCCGTTGAACAGCTTGTTCTTGGGGCACATGCCGATAGACTGGCCCAGTAATTTGCGGGCAGCTGTCAATTGGCCCTGGCGGATCTCAAAGTGCGCGGCCATGAGCCACACTTTGGCAAAAGTGAAGCGCTTGTGCGGTAGCAGCTTGAGGCATTCTTGGTAGATTTGCCGTGTGCGCTCCGTGTCTTGCGATATCGTTTCTTCGTAGATGGCGTAGAACAACCATAGGTAAATGTACCGGCGCCAATGCCGCTTTTCTTGTGTAGGAGGTATTTGCGCAATGGCGCGTTCGTAGACATCTCGGATGCGATCGATATTTCCCGACGTTTCCTCTAACCGCGCAAAATCTATCCATGCGTCGTAATTTTTGGGGTTCTCCTTGACTTGCTCCTCGTAATGTACTCTTCGTTTGGAGAGGATGACATCTTCTATGCCGTCTCGATCACCGTATTGCTTCTCGAACTGTGTGAAAGCTTTGTGGAGTGCGGCTGATTTGGATCTGGGCATGCGATCTAGAGCGAACTTGAAGATCGCTCGAGCGCGTTCAATCTCTTTTAGTTTGGCCTCAAATTTGGCGTAGGCCATGAATAATTTCTCGTCCATGAATTCATCTCCAAGCGTCTCTACCGCGGTGCCAAACACGTCCCGGACAAGGTCGCTGGTGCCGTTCTCCTCCTCGAATTTTGCCCATTTAATCCAATTCTTCGGCTCTGGGTGGACGACAGTGAAGCGTTCGAATATGGCGCGAGCCCTCTCGAACTCTGCATGCCTAATCTCCAGTTTGATGTATGCTGACCACGCCGACTCCTCTGGTTCCCATTGTATCCAACGTTCAAAAACCGCGCGCGCACCCTCAATATTGCCGAGCGTCTCTTCCATATAAACATATTTGTACCATAGCTTGTCGACTCGCGGCAGAATCGTCACAGCGCGGTCCAACAGATTTCTCGCATGGTTGATATTCCTGTTTTTCATTTCGGCCTCGATGTAACGAATCCATAGCACCACCTGCGTGCTGTCCACATCGAGCGCGCGCTCGAAGATTGACCGCGCGCGGCGAAACTCCTTCTGCTCCAACTCAAAGGCGGCATATCGCGTCCAGTTGTTGACGTTGATCCGGTTAATGCGGACGTATTTTTCGAACTCGGCGCGCTTTCGGCCCTGCCACTCGTGCAATTCCTCTAGGTCGGAGAAGCGCTGCGTAGGCGCTTTGAGCTTCTCATCCTGGCGATCGACGGCCTCGCGGAGCAGTTGTTCGGCGCTGATTTGGATGGGCGCAGCCGCCTTGTTCTTGACCCTCGGGGGTCCTCGTGAGCTCTCCATAATCGGCGGTGTCCGAGTACTGCCGAGTACTGGGTTAATTTTAGGAGTATATGCGGCTGTAAAGGAGACTGCAGCCCGGCAGATGGCCCTGCGCAGCAGAAATTGGGGGAAACGCGGATTTGTTGTTTAGTTTGAAGGGTGTGGAGTGGGAAGTGAAACATGGGCGTGAAATATCTCCACACGCCAAGCTAGCCAAACAACTTTACCTCTGCACGTGAACGTCACTGCCTACCTAAGTGTGGAACTTCGACTCCGACACAACCTCTTCGCTGCTCAACCGCACCACCGCCACCTACTACAACAAGTCTGCATCGGCGGTCATACTAGGCCACAGGTACGTGCGCGCCTTCGATAATACGAGCTTAGTACTCAATCAAGGTTTTAATAGGAGGGCATCCTCCGGCCGCTGCAGTCGCCGCAGCGTTAACTTCCGACTGCGCAAAACACCCAACACGCTTCTTCTCCCCTCGCGGAACGGTACCAACATCTGATTTCATCATGGCGACACTCGAGCAGGAACTCATGGCCGACTTCGCCGACCTTGGCTCCGATGAGGAGCAAGGTTTGGGCAGCGGTGGAGAGGATGATTTTGCAGATCTAGAGAAAGACTTTGGCGACTCTGCCTCTTCCTCTGATGCAGAGGGAGACGAAAAAATGGCAGATGAGGAGGCAGAGTATGCTGTAGAGCAAAAAAAGAAGACACAAAAAGCTCATACCGGTATTCGAGGTGCTGTCCACTTGCTCGCCAAATTGAAGCCTGTATTGCAACAAATTGGCGAATTTGAAAATGAGATGGAAAAGGACGACATCATGGCCGACGGAGAGTCTATGGAAGATTCCCCCCAATACCAGCTACTCACCAAAGCGAATGAGCTCTCTACGCAAATCGCCGACGAAATCATGGCAGTCCACAAGTTCATTCGTGACTACTACTCACTCCGCTTTCCCTACCTTGAAGACCTCATCAAGAACCCCCTCGATTATGCCAAAGCTGTCGCTATCATCAAGAATGGACCATTGGACAATCTCAAAACTATTGCACAAAGTTCAGACAACATCGTTGGAGCCCCGCTGAACCGAATCCTTGAAGGAGCTCTTCTGTTGACCGTCGAACTAGAAGCTATACAGGCCCAGGCCTCTGGCCGCGATCTTAGTGAGGAAGAACTTGAGGCTATGTTGAGTGCGTGCTCCATGATACTAGAGCTCGATAAAGCCAAGTATATCCTAATGGATTATGTGCAATCGCGTATGAACGTTTTCGCGCCAAATCTAACTGTTCTCATTGGCTCTCTCACTGCCGCCCAGTTGATCAATCATGCCGGTGGTCTTTCCGGTCTAGCCAAAACGCCTGCTTGCAATATTGCACCATTGGGATCCAAAAAGGCGACTGGTGTGATTGGGATGGCGACCAACGTCGGCGATCGTCATCAAGGCTTCCTATACCACAGCCCTATGCTGCAAAACATCAGTGACAAGAAACACGCTCTACGCATCATTTCCGGCAAGGTTATTCTTGCAGCACGCGTTGACCTTGTGCACCAAGCCACTGATGGCTCTATGGGTCAACAGTTCAAAGAAGAGTGTGAACGCCGTCTTGATAAGCTTAGCGAAGTTGCTCCCAATAAAGGCGTTCGCGCCCTTCCAACTCCTGACGACAAGCCGTCCCGTAAACGTGGTGGTCGTAGGGCTCGCGCATCGAAAGCAGCAACCGCTATGACAGAGTTGCGCAAAGCACAGAATCGCATGGTCTTTGGAAAGGAAGAGAAGGAAGTTGGATATGGTACAGGCGACACGACACGCGGTATGGGTATGATGGGCGCCGACGATTCAGGCCGTCTACGTAGGCACCAGATCGACCCCAAGACCCGTGCCAAATTGTCTAAGAAAAACGCCGGCTGGGGCGGTGATACGACATTTGGTTCCAACACATCGCTACAGAGCTTCGGTGCTGGTGGCACCTCGACCGCACTCCGAGCTTCTGGGCTTCGCGCAGGCGGCGTAGGCAATGGGCCTGCTGGCGGCGCAGGAACCAGCAGTATTGCTTTCACACCTGTGCAGGGGCTCGAGCTTGTGGATCCGAAGGCACGCGAGGAAATGAGTCGGAAGAGGAAGGCAGAGGACGACCGATGGTTCAAGGGCGGGACATTCACCCAGCTTGGAACCAATACCACGACTAAGGTCGACGCTGGCGGATTCAAAGTCCCTGCCCTCCCCAACAAGAGAAAGCAAGTTTGAAAAGCTTGCGAATAGACCTGATCCAAAGGGAAGCGTATATCTCTCCTCCTTCAGGATCCTCTGTTATACCCTAAGGATCTCGCATGAACGGGGCTGTGGGTTCCTTTCGTTTTTTCCCGTCTCCTAGGGAAGAGAAGAAGCGACACATCCTCATGAACTGGAGGAATGAGTAGGATGGCCAGCGAGAAATGGCTACTTGTATTTTAAGATTTCGATTTGTATTACCGAACAATATGGCGGGCAGAGCAAAAGCAGGGTAAAGAAAAAAACCGTAGGGAAGGTTGATGCGATTTCACCTGGGTTTTTCTAGTCTAATTAAGGAAATGGACGACCAGCAGACAACGAATAGGGGTAACGGTCGTGTTCTTCTTTACTTTGATACCCCGCCATGCAGATAATAGTGGTCAGTTCACCAGATTTGGTAGTTCTCATCCCAAAGATAGTTAAGGAATATAAACAGATGAAGATATCATCAATTCGTACACCATTTTATACTGTGAAGGCATATCTCTCTGGAAGTCTTGTATCTGACAACTCATTGACTTTGGTATGCTAACAGGGATATTTGTATGTGCATCTACAATGTTCAGCAATACAAGGGTTGCTAACGAGAACAAACGATTCTTCGTATGTATTGATTCCCTAAATATATACCTTAAACTAAGAGTTAGTAGGGCGTTAACGTTCCTTTATATATTATCTATATTATTTGGTGATATATCTGTTTTCAAAAGGAGTCCATCTCAATAATATACTGTAATGAAATATAATCCACTAAAAAAGCAGAGTACCTATTATTATATAAAATGGTCTTATGTTCTATAATTCTCTAGGAGCGGAAGTTGTACATACCAGAACCAAAATTGTCGTGACGTAATTCTTTCTAGGTTGATTTCATCAATGGAAGATTTAGACCCTGTCAAAATAGACCCGCGCGACGCGAACTCAACATCATCCTGGCAAACCTTACCATAACATCCGTCCTTCCTCACCAACATCCCTTCCTATCTCCTCATCCTTTTCCTCAATAAATGTCCGGTAATACGAATACCGACATTCTTCTTGTAAGCCCCCGTCATGATAATACATGCAATAGAAAAAGAACTATTTGGTCAATCTCACGACAGTGAAGGGATAGAATACTGATTTGATTGAATTGGATTCGGGACGCAGGCCGGCGCAGTCGCTGCTTTCACAGTCGACCTGCTTGTATACCCTCTGGATACATTGAAAACGCGATTTCAATCTTCCGATTATGCGAGACTTTACACGCATGCGGGCACGCAGAAACCCAACCCTGCCTTGTTCCGCGGGCTATATCAGGGGGTCGGAAGTGTGATTATAGCTACTTTGCCTTCATGTACTTCTTCCTTCTTCCAACGCTTCATCATCACACCATCAGGTAAAAGAGAGGGAAATAAGCACGGAATAAAGGTATCTGGTAACTTGGGATATGGGTTCTAACTTCCTACAGCCGGCGCATTCTTCACGACATACGAGCGAACAAAATCCTTGTTCACACACGTCAACCCCTCGACGACAGCGCACCCCGACGGCATAATTCCCACGCCAGTAATCCATGCAACTGCATCTTCCATAGCGGAACTCGTCTCCTGCGCCATTCTCACCCCAGCCGAGGTGATCAAGCAGAATGCGCAAATGGTCTCCGCGGGGTCCCCCACCAATGCCACGGTGCAGACGCTCGCGCGCTTCAGATCGAACCCGCTGGCATTGTGGCGCGGCTACACAGCGCTCGCGGGTCGTAATCTGCCCTTCACAGCGCTTCAATTCCCCATGTTTGAGCGCCTTAAGGTCGCGATCCGTGAGTATCGAGACAGAAGGGGGAAGACTACCGGGTCCGTTTTTGAAAGTGGGATGATTACTGCAGTAAGTGCGGGTGCGGCGGGGACCGTGGCCGCTGTTGTCACGACGCCTATCGATGTGGTAAAGACGAGGATTATGTTATCTGCCGCCGAAGATGCGGTCAGCGAAGCTTCAGCTTCTTCAAAATCCAAACAGAGTCATGGAAAGGGCGCTTCTGAGGGATTGGTGGATGCGTTTGGCAAGAGCGTGGAATCTTCAAGGGACACGGTCAAGAGCGCGGCGAGGAATCTGAATCCCTTGATTAGTCCGGAGGAGAAGGGCAAGAGGAGTGCGTGGAAGATTGGCCAGGAAATATTGCAGGAGAAAGGCGTGAGGGGATTGTGGAGAGGCGGGTTATTGAGAGGGGTGTGGACGTTTGTGGGGAGTGGATTGTACCTGGGTGTGTACGAGAGTGGCAGAGTTTACCTTGCAAGCAGGCGAGGAGAAGATGTCAACGAAGAGGACTTACTATGAGTGCTGGGCATAAGAATAAATCATTTTATGAGCACTCGCAGATCCACCCTGCCTGCATTTTCCATCGTCGGTGGTTATCCTACGCCCACAACTGATAGCAGGCGAGCGGTTGGATATGATTAACAAAACATTGATCCAGTTTCTTAACGGATTACCTCATTGCCTGCATTGGCCCTCCATCGGGTCGATTTGTCTTCCGTAACACAGTCCTATTCACTCATTATGGCTTTCCTCTAATGCACATCCAGACTTTGCATCGAGTTACATTTGACTTTCTGGTACTGCCTACTGGTTACCGAAGCTGTGGATCGGTCCGTTATTTGAAATTTGGGTGGTTTGTTAATAGGTCGCGCTCGACCTTGACTGACCTCACCACAACAGCCACTATAAACCCTCAACCACAAACACGCACAACCCACTACGCACCCACCTCACCCACCCACTCTCCACATAACCTCTTACTTTCCTTCAACTATCCCACAAATACAATTACGCATCCCCATTTGCAAGTCGTGTATTGCAGCGCAAGCTTCTAAGCGGGCGCATCCTTAACAGCGTCAGTGCCAAAACCAACCGCCGTCAGACTACTTCATACACTAACGTGATCATAAAGGCTTCAAGAAAGAGTGCTATGCGCGTAGAGAAAACAGACAGCCGCATTCAGGCAGCGGACAGAGAAGCGGCAGGCGAGATGCCAAATGCCCACCGCCCTACTCGCCTGGACGAGACTGGCCACCATGCCGCTGCGGAAGCTCTTGAGGGTGTCGGAAATGGCGGCGGCGTTAAAATCGCTGCATTTCCAAGCAACAACAATGCAAAATCAGTCGATATCGCTTCAGCGCTCGACTTGGATTCCGGACCTACTGGAGCAGACTCTGACGATGCATCATCCGAAGGATCAATTGACTCAGACAAAACCATCAAGGGCGATAATCAGCATGATCCATTATACAGCCCTCTGCGCGGTTGCTCTTTAGGACAAGGAAAGAATGGCAATCCATCGAACTCGTCGCAGACTATTGCCAAGGCCCACAGCAGTGGAAATGAGTTCAATGACCTTGAGCAAACCAATAATTTACCTTCAGCAAGCTACACAAGTTTGGATGAATCTATCCACTCTCGGGCTACTGACCATAGAAAGGAATCGTTCAGGCCCGCTGACCATCTTTCCCAGGAAGCTGCGCTCGAAACCCAGTTCAAGGCGAATGGAACCCAGATCAACGATGACGGCCTAACCAATTCTTCAGCAAAGTCGAAATCCGTCGGGTTTAGAGACTCATATAATCACACTCCGGGAAAATATATCGATCCTTCGCGAGTACCTCTTCCCCAAACACCTATTGGGCATAGCTACGACATCTCTGCTGCGGTAATCTCGCCTGTTTCCACCCCACAGCGCCTTGCATCATTTTTGCCCAGCATGAGGCACCGCCGAAGCCTGTCTCTGAAGCTTGTTCCATCGCCTCTTGGGCCGGGACATACCTCTGATGACTTGGGATCTGATACATCTGGGCTTGTGGCATCGCCCACTGCCAACAACAATATCACCAACGGTGTGGCTTTGAACAGTCCTTCAGCCACCACCACGGGATCTGGGTACATTCGAGGGAAAAAATCTCCTCCATCAACCCCTACTAACTCGACTTCTAGGCAGAATTTTCAGAACAGCTCTCCTCCTGTTCTCAATGGTCGAACCCCAGGCGTTTCCAACTTGCCGTTCATTCCAGCCAGCCCCTCTATCATTTTAAAAGCTCAGTCGTCAAGTCATCAACGATTCTCATCGATCGATTCGCTGCTAGGCAAGTCTCCACAGAACCAAGCGCCTGGAAAGCTCAACGGAGCTCCACAGCCTCTGCGTGGATCGTCCAAAAACATGTCGGTACCGCAGAATTTCAGCGGCAGTAGTGCCCGCGTATCGCTACCATCACCGTCACCGGTTTCTGGTGTTCGATTCACTGCTCCATCCTCAATGGCTCATGGTTCAAATTATGGTGTTCATCCCATTGCAAGACTGAACAACTTGTACACCGCCAACGACAGTGATCCATTCGTAGACGATGAACCTACATCCGCGCGTACGCTTCCATCCAGTCTCCCCTCACCTCTTCCAGTCTATCCAAGCACCCGAAACGTCCGCGACGCCATCCGTGATGAATGGATCCGCACGCAAGCCGCACGCATAACCACGCTGTACCGCAATATGCAAACACTGCAACAGAAATACAACAATAATCCGGCTGGATTCACGGAGGCTGAAGTCAAGGCGTACAATACGACGCGGATACAGCTTGAAAAGGCTCTGAGCTTGGATGCCCAAGTTGAGAGCAGGAGGAGTTTGTTCATGCCGGAAGGCGTCAAGCCGTTGAGGACTCCCGTGGAGGAAGATGCGTTTAAAGGAACGGTGTCAGAAGCTAGTGGCAACCGTAATCAGAGCCAGGTTGGTGGTGAGAACGGTAACAGGAATGGAGTAAACCTGCATCCACAATCGCACTTGCTGGGATTCCGGATGGCGCTCATGGAACGTCAGTGTCAGGCGGTCGTTGACAGTAAAGGTTCTGAGACGGCAGGATGGAGCAGGGTCCTCAACGGATTGGATAACGAAGACAAGAAGGCGATGAGGAAAAGAACTGTGGATGATATTCGTGGATCAACTGAGCGTAGGATGGAGAACAGGGAAAGAAACATGAGAAATTTGTAGGGTGATTGCACCTATTGATCGGGACACTTTCTTTTTGGAAAGCGAGAGAGGCAGGGTGTGGGGTTAGTGTAACAGGATTTGGGTCTGGGCTATGGACTTTCGCAGATGCTCCTTCCCTCTGATTGTCTGTTGGGTGATTACACATTTTGATGTCACCCCTCTTTGAATTCCTGACTATCTCGGAGAATGGTGTGTACTGAATAAAACAAGGGGAGTAATAACGTGGTTTACAAGACGGAACACTTAGGTTTTGTCCTTTGCCACCAAAAATTTAATGGAAGACTCAATAAAATCAATGCACTGAATCGTTGTCACGGTGGCCAGCCCTATGACGAAAATCGAGTTACATATTAAACCCTGGGTACAGACTTGTCTGTTATCGAGACAACACGTGGAGTGGCGTATTGAGACACTTATCATGTACTAAAACCACCCTGGTTGCATGAAGCTAACTTTGTACCCGCGATATAAGCATACCGATGAGGTTAAAAAAGTCCCTCGTATCGTATACTACAGGTCACCGCCCTTCCCTTGATTATGCCCCTCCGCCAGCAACAATTTTCTTCCCTTTCACACTCTTGAACTCCATCCCAAAACTAACTAGCGTAGCAATTCCACCCGTCGCTATAGCAACTACAAAGGTATCCGAGAGACTCTTCATATACGCCACCAGAACACCCTCCAGAAACATCTCCGGGATCACACGTCTCAAAAACGTAGCGCCAGCCCCTGTCACAACTCGGGGATCCAGCCCAGGAGCATATCGCGGCACCTCACGAATGAGGCCGTTGAGCAATACATTCTGCGCGATGGATAGAGAGATGGCGCCGCCAAGGCTGTTGAAGAACATGACCAGCGCGTTGGCGGTCGGCATGTCCTTTTCCGAGGCGACGACTTGAACAGCGATGAAAGGGATCTGAACGGAGGCACCGCACCCAATTCCCGTCAAGACTTGATAGCCAATCCATTTCGCAGGCCCAGAGTCGACTTGAAGTGTGTAGAGCATTCCAGATCCAATAGTGAACAATGCACTTCCAACGTACATGAACGGCGTATAGTAGCCCAAGACAGTTATGGAACCGCCAATAATGATCGAAGAGACGGTTACACTGACGAGGTATGCAACAGTGCGGATACCGGACTCCTCGGCAGTTGTGCCTTTGATGGCTTGGAAGTAGAAGGGAAGGTAAAAGATGTGTCTGAGGAAGGTTCATGGTTAGAAATATGTAAGTTTTTGGTTTTTTTTTTTTGGTTTTTCTTTTGGAATTGACGAACTGCTGAAGAGGGGACAGGATGAAAACAAACTCCAAAAATGAAAATGAAGAAAATACTCACATATAGAGGGCCATAGAGAGCAAAGCACTAAAGACAGAGCTGACCCAAATTGTCCTTTGTTTGAAAACACGAACCGGAATCGTTGCGTCATCCTTCTTCCATAACTGGATTCCAATGAAAACCGAAATAATCAAGCCAAATCCTAACAGGGTTCCCCATACATTGGAGTTTCTCCAAGGGTACGTTTGACCTCCCCATTGCAGCGCGAGTAGCAAACTCACGATTGCACAGATCAGGAACACCGCACCAAGCAAATCCATCTTCTTGATCCTCTCTTTGACAGTCAAGTGACTGTACTGCCTCTCTGGGTTTACGAAGAAAAAGAAGACGACAACCATTGACACGGCACCGAACGGAAGATTGATCCAAAAACACCTGAGAGTAGAGTCAGTGAGATTCACTTGGAGGATATTTGCATCGGTCATCAAGTATCAAATCGACGCACGAGGTACGAAGGGCGATGTCAAATAGTTTATCCATCACGTGATCCATGTCTCTTCATATGGATCACGTGACGGACAAACTATCTGACATTGCCCCTCGTAGTGTCTCCATGCGCAATACGTACCAACGCCAAGACACTTTGTCAGTTAAAGCACCGCTGCTCGAGACATTAGTAATGTTACGCTACGCATTCCAATATCGAGCATCCATGAGACTGACCCCAAAACTGGTCCTACGACGCTAGCAATACCAAACATCGAAGACAACGCTGCGATGTAGATGGCCCGTTTGCGTAGTGGAACCGAGAACCCGATAATAGTCATTCCACCCGAGAACAGTGCTGCCGCACCCGCACCCGCAACCGCCCGTCCCACGATGAACATAGGCGAACTAGTAGCCGCAGCGCAAATTATGGAGCCCACTTCGAAGAGCAGGAGGGCAAACAGATAAGTGTACTTGACGTCGAAGTACGTGTACACTTTCCCGAAAGAGGGTTGCTTATATCGCGGGTACAAAGTTAGCTTCATGCAACCAGGGTGGTCTCAGTACATAATAAGTGTCTTAATACGCCATTCCACGTGGTTCTCGATAACAGAAAAGTCTGTACCCAGGATTTAACATACCAAACTGCAGGTTGTGAGTAGATAGGAACTGCCGTACCACCCCACGTCGTTGAGACTGTTGAATACCGTGGTTATTTTTGGTATGGCTGTGGCCAGTATCGTATTATCCAGTGCAATCAAGAACGTAGTTAGGCAGAGACCGAGTGATAGAATGGCAAGTTTGTAGCCGGATAGGTATTTTGATTCGTCCTCTGGTTCCTGTTGCTCCTCATTTCCTTCGGTATCATCTTTCGTAGATGAACCTGATACGATCGTCTTCTCGCCCTCTGTCTGCTGAGCCGCTTCTGTTCCCTTTTCATCACTTGTCTCTCCTTGGCCCGCTTTTGCCACACCTCGGATCCCATCTCCTTCATGTTCTACGGTTGTTTCCTTGCCGGACCGCTCAACATCTCTGGATACTGCTGACTGGTTGTCTTCCACCGAAACATTGGTCTCATGTTTGGCAGGTTTGTCATTTGAATCCGCCATACGGAATAGGTAACGGGTTGCGGTTCGTCGAAAGGTAGTATTCTTAGCGTCGTACGGGAGCGGGCCGTCACAGCAAAGACAATGTCAGGCCTGCTATGATCGCACAGTTCCAGGAATACGGGTCCGACAGACCACTTGGATGCAATAATAATGCGAAATACAAGTGATGGAAATAATGCACTAACAGAGAAAACGGGCGATGAACAAACCCGTGTACGCTGGGGAAGAGAAAAGGACTGAAAAAGTGGCAAGACACCAGCATGAAATGGGAGCATTAAGTTAAGAGGGAACATGATCTAAATATTAAAAAAAGGCTGACCTACCGCACCACATTTCAGGGATCCTGATTTTTTTTTTTCAAATGGTAACGAGGTCCGACCAGCTCACATGCTGCTTGATCGGACTCTGGACCAACATGGGAAGGGACATGGGGTTTATGTTACCAAAGAGCGAATCACTGGCAGCGCAGTACGCCATACCCGCAGCCGACCTTCGTTTCACCGTTGGGAACGCCCGTTAACGCCTGCTGTAATAGGGATTCGATGAACAGCTATGATTCTCGAAGACTCGAACCGATGCTCGGACTGATTCTATTCCGCGTGCACTACGCGATCTTCTGGCCAATGAAATATAGCGAGGCATGAGTTCGACGACGCATGCTAACAGATGGGTTGTTTTTTGACCCTCCATCTGCGGGTATTCTGCAAAGCTCTGCCAAATGGAGTCATATACGCGAGAAAAGGCAGGTGGACTTGTCATGGGTGTTATGCAGAAGCTTTTGAATCGGACTACCGGTAGAAGTTCTGTTTGCAGCGATTAGCATGTTCCTCTGTCCGACCGTGGAGGCGTTTGTGGGGGAGCGTCTCAATTTCGGTTACATGGTAAGCGGATCGGCACCGTGTTAACAACCGGCAGATGGATCCGACGATCCTCCATGTTCTAGACAGTCCTTCTTTTCAACCTCCTCGGCCAGGTCAAGCAAATGGCTCTGAACATGAATCCTCCCATCCTCCAAAATTCGTCCAGCATCTCACTATTAAAATCATGCACATATATTTGTCAGGTGTGGGTGCGTGAATTGTCAAGAGTTGAAAGCATCCTTTCTCTATAACGTTATAAGCAGCTGATATAAGTGGGGCCAAAGCTTAATCGATTTCCTTTCTGGTGAATAGCTCAGTTGCTGTGCTTGGTGCTGTCCGTATCCAGCGTATTCACGACTTGGCGCATAGACCTGAAAAAACCAATGGTCGCGTGCGAATGGGGCCAACTGATCACTTGCACAACCGGCGCGTTGTGCGAGTAATTGCATTGCTTTGTAGATCTTTGGGGAAAGAAGGGCGGCAAAAATAGTCTTACGCTACATCATTAGGAAATATTTCTGCTCAGTGCTCAAGACCAGGAATCTTCCGAAAACAAGGCCGCTACATATAAGTCACTAACATTCAAGTAGTTACATGCAATCCAACACGATGTAAGCTATGAAATCTGTAATGCGCATTTCAGTACCTGTATCTGGTTGCCCGATTCTATTTTAAAACATGAGAGAAAAGTGGTTACCTAGGTGATACTTGATACGTTGCATTGCATGTTCCTCCTGTGAACCTTGGCATCTCTCTGGACTTGAGGGGAGATTGAAGGACAAAGCAATGGACGGGAAATTGTAATGTAAAGTCTATTTAACTCCAATCTCCAAAAAACTGTAAGCTAAACCAAGACTTTCCCATGGCAGAAAAAGGATGGAACAAAAAAAAAGAAAAAAGAAAAAAGAAAAAAAGTTCAAAAACGAGAGAAAGGGACTTTTCGATATTTGGTGCTGGCTCCCATCTCTCAATATATCCACTTCTTCATCGCGACAGATCCATTCCACGGCAACCAGCTCCATCAATTGGGGCACCCGGAGCAGGGAAATTCTACGTTGATCGTTGCTAGGATGATTCCTTCTTCGCCCCTTGGACACTTATTCTGTATCATCTGCGCCTTCTGGCACAGCTGCTGGAATACCATTCGCGTGTGGCCGCACCGGTGCTTGTAGGCGTGGTAGAAGCACATCTCAGTAGGTGACGTTGATGATTGTGAAACAGCTCTCGCTCGCGCTAAGGAACGGAAGTAATGACTGGGTCGCTTGCGGTAGTTCCTGGACTACTTGAATGCTTGTGTGGTGCCTGATCCTGGCCAGCGAATGGTAGGTTGTGTTGGATGAGATGTTTTGTTTGGCTAGCTGGCATATAGCGGGCAGGGAAGAGCACTATAAAATCGATACTGCAAATGAATATGCGTTAGTGTATCAAGATATAACCATGAACAAACATGGCTGACTTACCTATCCTCCAAATAAACGTATTCTTATATGTCCGAAAAGTCTCGATTCTCACTATATTGCAGTAATAGTAGACCATGTATTGACGAGTGATGTAGAAAGCGATGCTGTAAAGACGAGAGCATTAGATGAACGACATATTCCATACTTTCCAACCTTTTATACCTGAAGATGATTTGAGGCACACCAACTCGAAAGGTACACCCGCCGGCTACCGGTCAGTACTTTCCAAATGTAACCACAATGTGGATCAAAGCCTCACAACTAATAGAAGGATAAATTGCCCAAGGAACGTCGTCTCCATCAAGCACAGGTTTGCCGGGAATTATTTGCCCAATATGATAAATATGTGCTACCTCGTCCTGCGAGTCATGATGTGAGCATCGTAGGACATATATATCGATCAAACAAACGGGACACGACATACAGAGTCCTGTAGACTACAGGTGTGTTATACCCCGGGTACAGAGTTATTTGTTATCGAGACACCACGTGGGGTCACGTTTCTACACACTGATCATTTACTATGGCATCCCTGCCTAAATTCACCGAAATTTGTTCCCGCGACGTAGACGTCAATCTTTTTTACGCGACATTTGATGTTGATAGGGGTAACGACGAATTCTCCAAGCGCATGATATTCGTTAAAAGGGCAATTGCAAGGGTAATCAACCGAGTGGAAAGGGGAATTAGATATACTAGCAAGATACAATAGAGTATCCGAAGTTTTCCTGACGTTGCCTCGGTTGTGGAATTAATATGCATCGACAGCAATTGTTGATTGTGTTTCACCTAGACCGGTTTGTTTGTTCGTACATGCAGTGTACAGAAATGCCACGAAACTGTTGGACAACTGTGGAGTGATTGGGTAAGTAGAAGGAATTCCACCTGTGTCCTACCATGCGAGACAGGCTGATTTGAAGTGCTTGTCTTTTTGGTCGCGGATGCTGCGTTTCACAGTTTGTTCGACCTCATTGAAACATTTTAGTGACGATGCTTCCGAGGAACTGGCAAACGTCAAGTTTGCGAGCAAAGAGCGAGTACAGGAAGTCCCGACAAGCTACAAGGGATGTGGTCATCAGTGCGCAACCGGAATGTTCAAACTTGGCAGGGAAGCCATCAATCTTGCACCAACTGCGCCCTTTTGCTTCCCTCGTAATGGTTAATGAGTTGGCAGTCAAATGAGTCCATGTCTCTGGTTCTGAAGATGGTGGCTATATGGTGTGGCGCAGCGCGGTGCCTACAACTACACGTGCAGAGTAGCCATCTCGTGGTAACTTAGCTGTACATAGCTATGTAAGGATCCAAAGGTTAGCGTGGCGTGCGTAGAAATGCAGGTATACCAAAGGCTAGGTCGACAGCGTGTTGGCCAGCAGAGCAGGGTTTGACCCAATCACAGCGTGCCACTCACCGCTTTATCGATTACGGATGCGAACCATGCGCTATGTTTATAGACGACGGCGGGAAATGGGAGCGGTCTGTCTGAGCTTCTCCGCTGAAGTCGGGCTAAGTCTACGAGCAGGATTTCATATGGGGCTATCCAACTTTAGAAGCCCATGGTGACGTTGGAGGAGGGGAAAAATTCGCATACACAGCGAAACCAAAGTCGGGGAATTTGAAGCATGGCAGATACATATGTACACCGAGTACATCATTATGTTGTATGATATTTTGCCTTGTCGGGATGTCAGCCTGCAGTCTGCGAGAGGCGTTGGGTAATCCATCGGACGGTGGCTGGTCTCGAGAGCAGTAGTATGGATACTTATTGATAGATACCGCTAGACTAGTCTAAGGGTTCTGGGCACAGACAGCAACGGCCAGCAGTTGTCTTGAACAAGACCGAGACATGGGAATATCGAGGGCGTGGGCGTCGAGCCAAAGGACGATTGTAGAATGAAGCTGTCGAGAAACATGGTGTGTATGCGACAGGTGTCAGTATTGTCTCGCCAGGCAGTGGGGGGAGCACGAAGAAGAAGCATCGTGGTGTTGTTTGCCTGTCGATCAGTCTGGGGGAGCAAGGTGTGTCCAAAGGTACGTAGTAGAGTGGCATGCAACCACCAGCCCCAAGTTTGATGCCAGCTGGCAATGACGCCTCATCTTTTGGACGTCGACAGCAGGAGGGTGTGAAGGTTGGAGATACCAGTGTGGTTTAGCGGGCCCTCGACGCTTGACACGTCAACCACCGTATAGCTTCGCCTCTGCATATTGACGCAGGAGCTGCAGCTCCGGAGTCCCACCCAGCGGGCGCAGGTGCAGATGCGTGGGATAATTCAGTACATGTACGTTAATGTGGTTAGAATGCCCGGTAGCTTTCACGCATCCGCCCTGCCAATTTCTTTTCCGTTGGACGGAGGCACCTGTGGTGACGGCGGCCATAACCATTGCCATTGCCCATTGCCATCCATCCATTGCTGTCGTCAATTCATCAATCCATCAATCATTGCGTCCATCCAGCCCAGCACGTCAATCCTTCACTCAGTGTGTCAATTCATCCCGCCGTCCCTCCCTCCCTCTCCTCCGCATACATCTACCCGTGCCTTGCCGAAAAATTGCGTTGCTTGCGCTATTCAGTGTGCGCGCCACCGCTCGTTCCTCGACCGCCGAACAAATACCTGCCTGCCTTTACACAGACTGTAACCCGGAGAAGAGCCCGTCGCGCCACCTCCCCCATTGCCGTCTCCCCAGTTCTCCCCTCCGGTCGAGCAAAGCAAAGAAAAGAACAGAAGACAAGAGAAGAGAAGAGAGAGGGAGAGAGAGAGGGCCGAATAGAGAGCCAGGAGTGCCAGGAGCACGTTGCCTTGACAAGTATACTGTGACTTGTGTCGGTTCGTGTGTGCGCGCCGAGATCTGATGCCCTCGGCCCCAGGAACTGAGCTCGAAGACAACCAACTGGTAGTAGCTTTGCTTTCAAACAGAGTGCACTGACCCGCTTCCCACACCGCCCTGCCCAACGTCACGGCTTCGGGTCTCTTATATCGTCGCAGAACCTCACGCTGGCGGCCATCGAGGTGGGAGGAGCCAATTCGCAATGCCCTGCCCGAAGCTTCAGAATCCGACCTACACCTGTACCTACATGTTCCTTCTCGAGACTGACGCTTCCGCTTCGTACCAACCTTAGCCCCCACAGGAGCTTTCCGAGTCGCCTCACCCGCCGCGTCCTGCCATTGGCCCGCCTTCACCACCTGCTGTCGAATGAGAAGGCCCAGTTGCTTCACTTAGCAACAACACCAACCGGCCTTGCCCTGTCCCCTAAGAGGTAATCTGGGGCTTGCTACGTGTGTATCCCATGCAGTGTCAACTGTCTAGTCGTGTTGCTTTCGAGTTGCTGACAGCCGTGCAGATATCCCCCAGACATATTTACATACATATCGTACTTGAGTACCTAGTCGTCCTGGCCTCTCTCTCTCTCTGTACATACAATCTTGAACCTACTCCCCACCACCGCCTCCACACTGTACCATATTCGCCATTACCGTTATTGCCTAATTCAACAACAATCAATCGTGCACGGGCGGTTTTATTGTGCACCCCATTTTGTTTTGGTCGAATAGTCCAACCGCTGGCCGGCCGTGTCACGGGAATCGCAATTCACTCCGAGCATCCGTGCGCTGCGTCGGCTGTCAAAACGAATCAATTGGCTATTACTGGTCGCGAGGTTTCAGCACTCGTCCGCCTGTCAGCAGATCCACTGGCACTGTGTCTGCAGCGAGGACACGGCGGCGCATTGCATTGGGGCTGTTTGGATGGTAAGTCGTGCTTCTCTTCACGTTTCGGTTTGCCTTGCCCTGCTATCCCGAAAAAGCATAACCTCCCAATCTGGTAGTCGCCATTGCCAATCTTGGCAACCGCTCTCCTTCGTCCCCTCACCACCAGACAGACGCTCATCTCAGTCTCGCTCTTACCATCTCCTTTCCTACAGACATTGACCTAAGCAACAGCACGCTGAAACATGGCATCTTTGGACTTCGACCAGAAATTCCTGGGCAGAATAGCCAAACAGACGCAAGACAGCAACCCCCTTCTGTCCAGCTCCCTCTACCAGATCCTCGGCCTCTCTGTCCTGCTTTCCCGGAGACTAATCAGGGCAAGAAAACTACGTAAACTAGACACGAGCCGAGACACCCCATCCTTAGGTCTTTATCAGCACATTCTTTGGCTCTCCCGAGAAGGGCTCTCGATCCTGGAACTGTACGTCCTGCCTTATGCGCAGGACAACCAGCATGGTCCCGAATGCAGGGTCCTGTGTGTCAAACTCCGAGCAAGTTTCTATCACATCTTCTGTCTATTCCATAATCAACCACCCATCACTGCAACCAACATGACGACCAACGACCCTCGAACGTTGGCTGTGCCTACAGTATCTTATGCCGAGCGAGCTGGCAGTGGACAACACTGGGCATCTGATCAACCCAATTTTTCGCCCTCGTCGAAACGCGCCGGGAAGCAGCCCACACTCCGCGAGCCCATCGATTCCATCGTTTCGGAGACGTCATTCGTCACAAATCCGTATGCCACCGGAGGTCCAGTAGGGACCCCTTCGCCGGGACCTCTCAACGCGCCTCCTGGACTCAACCCCATACCTATACCTCAACCCTCGTCCTTCATACTACCCCCCTTAAACTTTGTCCCGTTGGCTGGTGGTTATTTCACAACAGCAACAGCATATGCCACCTCATTTCTACCGGGATCACATCCACTGCGGCTTTCCGTAGCACTGGAACACAGTGCCTTCCTTTGGGATTGCCTACATGATCACGAAGGCTCCAGACGAGTTGCCCGAAGAGCCATCAAAGACGTGTACCGTGCACAAGAAGCAATGGATGACAATGAATTCGAAGATGCCGCAGAGCTGGTTGGGATCTTGGGCCGCATGATGAAGCGGAAGAGCTTCGAAGGTACACCTCATGTAGGAAGATCTACAAGTCCACAAGCAGCAGCCTCTGTTGCTCCCCCTGCTGGTAGCGCACCACCTGTTGGAGGCCAAAGGAGCGAGAGACCGACGAATGTGATTGCTCAAGAACAAGTAAACCCTCCAACTCGCCGACGAAAAGACGAAAGCCCGCTCACGAACAACTCCCCTGCGAAGGGACATTCAAGAGACCCTACTCGTAGTCGATCCAACTCTGCCACTAAACAAAAACAGGCGCCTGGTAATAACTCCGAAACCACTCCACGGTCAGACACACATAATTTTGTAAGAGGAGGCAGTCAAGACACTACACCGCGTGCCCGACATATTAGTGTGGAGAGCGGCGCCAGTACCACGCCTCGAGCCCCGCAAGGCGGTCGGTCACCAGCTACACCGTCAACGGTGCGAAGTACACACCAATACCACGGGAGTGGAGGCTCAGTGAAGGGAACTCCAGTCAGAGGCAACTCGTCACCGTTAGCCCCTAGCGCAGCGGCAACGCTCGCGTCAGATGCAGTGCGCACATCATCACCCACCCTTCGTCGCTCGCCCCCATTGCGCATGTCGCCCAAGCAAGACATGTACGACAACAGCGGTAACAGCCCATACAGGCGACAACAGCGATGACTCGTGCCGGAGGGTAGTGGGAAAGCGCGGAAAATGGACGTCCATTGGACCACGGAAGACGAAGCTCAATTCGTCCTCCGGCCCTCTTCAGTTTCCTCAGTCCCCACTCCCTCCAACGGTGTCCCTCCAACATCAGTCTGGAGGTCTGATTTCTAAGGTATAGACGACGGGATATCAAAGATACCCTCCATCGGTGCACAACATCCGCATATCCACTCGCATTACATCCAAATCGGAGCCGGCCTGCCCTCCCCCCTCAATACATTTGGCGGCTCGCTTGTCTGCATATCATACAAGCTGTATCATACTCGGCGTTTATCTCCCATTCAAGACGTACACAGACATTTATATATATTATCCGGTTTTGCCTGACATGCTTCCGCTTGTCCGGGACGTATTCATGCATCCATCTACCGGTGGCAACGTCTTCGAAAGTAAGCGAAAACGAAAGAACCTGGATCAAAGGAAAAGGAAAAGGCGGAGGTTTGCTTGCTTACTTGTTTGCTCATTTCACGTGCCAGGGATTTCTCCCCGAGCTCTTCATTTTCGTTTTCTTCATGCATTAATACGTTATTTCCTTCGGCCCTGGTTATCTGCAGCAGCTCGTGGTTGAAAGGGATGGGGCTGGGCAGAGAAGGGTCGCAGCTTGGGTGTATATGGTGTTGGCGTTTTCTTTCGGTTATGAGTATATGCTTTCGGTACGGTGGGATGGAGTGTATGTTGCTGAATTTTTGCTTCTTTCATGTTATTAGTTCTTTACGCTTGTAAGCGTATGTGTGTATGTTTTTGTTTTTGGTTGCTTGTTCTTTCGTGTTTTATGATACCACCTCTGCTGGTGCTTTTTAACTGTTCACTGTCCACTTGTTTATACTTGCCTTTGGTTTGCTCCTTTTTTCTAATCATCACTCTTCTTACCTGGCTTGAGTCTTTTGGGCCATGGTTGCGGGCGTGTGTATAAGGAGGGGTATATAGCGTAAGGACGGATATCGACGGGGCTGACCAAGGGGTATAATATACAAATTCTCATGCTTCCTCTATGCTTTTGTACCGCTTGCTCCGGGTAAACTTTGGCCTGGGTCAGGGGACCCCGTTCTCTCGTCTCTGCCTACCATGTCTCGGGGATTGTGTACAACTGGCATACAGTGGGTTGGTTAGCTGCAGAAGGGTGATAATGGGCTTGAAACAAGACGTGTGCGTGGTTTAACAACCTGGACACTAATATACTGGAAAGACCTGGTTCTTTGTGTGAGCGTGAAAGGTTTAAAATCGACTATTCATATTCATGTTTTGAGTGGGTGTATTGTGTATTTGTTTATAAAAGTAAAAGAACAAAAAAAAAAACTCCCAAGTATCTTTGATCTTTCCTTTCCTTCTTGTATGAGGTACAACCTGGCATGAGAGAAGTGCTAATAAGATTTAAATACTCATGGATCGAATACTAGACGATTGAGGACATCATTCACTGTAAGCACGTTGGTAATCTTGTTAATGTGATTACTTATGAATGTCTTTGATTTTTGCAAGTGTTGGCACATGGCTCCTCTTTTTTGTACGGAAATAGCAGAGAGAAAGAGAGAGAGAGAGGATAATACTCTAGGGATTGTCGTCTGTTGGGAAGTAGAGATTGGACAGTTCGGTAGACTTCCTAGTTTGCTTATCTCAAAAGGAAAAGGCAGGGAGGGTGGTTGTAGAGGTTGATGGTTGTAGAGGTTGATGGTTGTAGAGGTTGATGGTTGTAGAGGTTGATGGTTGTAGAGGTTGATGGTTGGAGAGAGAGGTTGATGGTTGTAGTTGAACCGACAATCTACTCTTTGAATAGGAAGTTATCACGATGAGCGTTTCGGAAGTAGATAAAGAAGTGAAAGTGAAAGTAAACATAATCCAAAAGCCAAAAGCCAAAGTGAGGAGAACATCAAATGAGAAGAAACACCCAGACACAACATCCCCACACCATTCGCCAACTACTACCACCCAACCCAATGATGACCCCAAACAGAAAGTCCCATAACCACGATATTAACATCTCATCCTTCCATCCCATCATTTTCTCTCCAATCCGACATTATCTACACCACTGAATCCCACGCTTTCTCTCTCTTTCTCTCTCTCTCACAGAAAACGGTGGTAGCTAGATTTAAACACGGCAGAATTTTCCATCCTCTACGTAAAAAAGCTAGTACTCTTTATAACATACTATTAGAAATACATATTATATATTTTAGAATGCTAAAAGTCTTCAAATGCATACAGATTGTAGCATCTAGAAGTTTTATAATATACTTAGTTAAATTATGATAAATTTTTTTCCGAAGTACAACTTCTCCTACAATCTCCTAAGAGTCTTCTCTCCAAACAACAGTAGCCATAACGATAAGCAGTAGTGATAGTAGCTGCCAAACTCACTGTTCCCTTTTTATATCGCCCGATTTCTTTCTTACTTTGCCTCAATCTTTCACTCTACTCCTCCAACAGGATAAATTCAGGAGGAAAAAAAAAAAAAAAGATAACCCCTTTCACTTCGATAGCGATGAAATGAGACGGGACGGGATGGGACGAGGTTAGAATGTTGGCCATGGCCAGGCTCCGATCGATACCTTAAAGATCTACTGGATGGATGGAGAGGAATACACACACACACACACACACACACACGCACGTGGAAGTTTCACCTTTCAATTAAGTGAATGAGCGGATAGGATAGGATAAGATCGGAAATATTACAGTCGTTTGTTGCGTATGGTTGGTTGGTGGAAGAAATTTGTGCGGTTTCGGAATTGGGTTTGGTGGGTTGGGACCGCGGAAAGCATGGATGTGTTGGGGGAAAAAATGATATGAAATGAAATTGGGGATGGGAATGGGAATGGGAATGGGAATGGGAATGGGAATGGGAATGGGAATGGGAATGGGAATGGGGAAGAGATGAGGTGGATCGTGTTGGTTTACTTGGATTGGGGGGTGGGTGAGTCATCTGGGGAAGGGAAGGAAAGGGAAGGGGAGGGGGAAGAAACGGGAAATGCATGTGGGTATGTCATTGAAGGATTGTTAATGAATAGATGGATGGATGGAGAGATGGAGAGATAGAGAGATAGAGGGATGAATGGTAAAGATGTGATGTTGAGAAACTTTCTTGATCGAGAGAGAGAGGAAGGGAGTAAGTACATTGAGAATGTGTGTGTTTTCACTTTTGCTGTCAGCTTGTTTGTTTGTTTGTATTGATGTATATGACTCCTAGCGTCATCTAATTAGGTAGAACTAGCTGTATCTATCTTTTTTATCCTTCCCTTCCTTCTTTCTACAGTGAAACAGATAAGTGGAGGTTTTTGATTGACTACGTCGATTCAAGTCCAGTGCACTACTACACTCCCATCTACCTTTTTTATTAGTGCGGTTCTAGCTAGGCTAGCTAGCTCGCTGCCGTGTAAGGTGGTGCCTGGATTGTTCTCTCCTAGACTGCCATGTGGAGCAGCGTGATTCTGGAATGCGGAATCGACTGTAGCGAGTGGGTAAAGTAGACGCCGCGAAATGAGGGATCGAATGTTGGAAGTGGGGAGCGGGCGGGTGGAGCAAATGTTAAAATGTTGGTGTGCAAATGAAAACGAGGGTTGATTGGTTGAGAATGCATTTTGGGGGTCAAAACTTTTTTTCTTCTTCTTCTTTTCCCTTGATAGATGTTACAGCTTGTATGGCTGTTTCGATGAAGGAGATAGACGGAAGAATTTGTCATGAGATTATTCCGATTTCTCATCCCGAATAAAAAGGCAAAGGAACCCAAGTAGAGAAGCTTCCTACAGAACCTTAGTCATTAGCTTTCATTGCTTGTAGGAGTTTTTTTTGGGGGGGTCGCGACTACATGATTCACTTGCTTGCCGTTCTGCAGCGGCAAGGCACTGTACTTACTACATACATGTATTAGTAGCAATAAACCCTGAAACCAGCAGAGATGGCGTACTTTGGCCAAAGTTTAAAATAAATAAATGGGCCATGCCGCCATGTCACGACAAATGTTAGATAGGCAGGTATTGGGAATCCATGCCAAGCCGGTCCCGCTCAACATCACGACTCACAATCGCTCAAAGGCTCGTTTCATCGTAAAGAGATTCGAAAGACTTGTTTGCACCGAGCTTTTGGTTACGAGTAACAAGGCGTGAAGACACATGTTTGTCCGGCCGGCAACTGGAGATTTGAGTATGAAGAGGGCGGCTTCTGGCGCGTTCGTAGTTGCGCCGTGACCCGCGTAAGAGATAGATTGGAAATGACCCCCCGACGGAGGAACATTGCGATCCCTTTGTTTTATCAATTATGCTATTGTGAATAGTGAAACAGGATAGAAGATGCAGGAAGGAATGATGCATTTCGGCTTGGGGACGAGACGAGACTATTCACGATGAGGTGATATTTGTTTGGTATTATGATGATACTGGACAGGCCATAAGGGCCAAAGATAGACATGGTGGATGATCGGAGCGGTGTGCCTGCTCGTTGTGTGCAGTTCACACAAGAAGACAAGCAAGGGAAATACGGCAGGGGGAGCAAACGGTTTGCAAATTGTTCGGTGGATGCCACTGGACGGTCCCTGTGGCGGTGTGGGCGGAAGACGGAGATTGGTTGGCTGGAAATACCTGTGGATGGAGATCTTCAGAGGGAAGTTATCAAAAAGACGGCCGTGCCAAGGGCGGTGCGGAAAGGGAATCGGAAGAGAATTTTGCCCAGTGAAGCAAGCGGGCCCATCTATTTTCTTTGTGTGCCTTTTTCCGTTGAGTCTGTTTTTGCTCTGCGCGGCCATGTTTGATGTGGCGCTGGGGGGTGTTTACGGATATCTGGTGTTGTCATGTTGGGGGATGACATGTGGCCAAGGGCGGGCTAGGCGAAGAGCTGGAGCTGTGGCTGGCGCGTCGCCTGGAATGATGGGCCTGGGCGACTGGATATCTCTGACGGTTCTTCGCACTGGACTGGAGTCTAGCAGGCCAGCCCATGGTTGGGGCGTCTGTCTTTGCACTTGGGCGTCGAGTCTGAGAGGTGCCAAACATGGAAATGAGATTGAGAAAGCCCCTTTTTTCACGTGAGGGCCACGCACGACTCATCTGCTCGACGGGACATGACTGATGGACATGATGGACATGGGCGCGATGGGGACGCACACGCCCAATCTTGCATGTTCAGTGTGCCTCCCTTCAGATCAGCCGAAAGCAGTGATGCAGGGGATTTGGCAGATTCTTCAATCCATCCCATTCCAGCATGGTTCGCAGGCTGGCAGCGTGCCCCTATGGGGAAATGCCCCTCTCCGAGGTCAATCTATCCATCCAATCTTCATCCACTCTGCTCGAACAAGCAAGTGAATGCAGACCGCTTTCGTAACGAGAGTTGATGGATGGGATCATGCTGCATGCTTCATCTCAACGCATGGCATCTGCATCACGTCGAAACTCGTAGCCTCGGACATAGTACATAACATAGCACAGTACATACATGGTACACGTGCAGCTGGCTAGTCGAGGTTGCTTATCTATCTGCCTCACTCACTCTGGAGTCTGGAGCAAAGAAAGCAGCCTTGCTGGCCTTGGACCTGCTGCAGTGCAGCGTGTGGACGGGCAAGATTTTTTTTCTGCCACTCTCGGTGATGAAGGGTCGAGCTAATTGGACCGTGGTGGGTAGTAGAGCGGGCGCCGTTGTGAATGTTTGATGATAGCGTGAGATGGGCGGACAGCTTTCTTTGGCTGCAGTGCCGATCCCCGGTATATACAGGCAACAGGACAGCCCAGGATGCTGCGTGCCCTCTGCTCTGCGCCCATTCACGGCTGCCCACCAGACCCTGGCACCCTGGTCGCGGCTACTCTCTGGCGAAGACGCTCGGACCGTCATAACGTCGGATCGCACGCATGCATGGGCCACGGCTGGCTGGCGTGAGGTGAACCGTGAGAGGAGGAGAAGTGAAGTGAGAATTGTCTTGTGCACACCACCCACCCACTCGACCCGATCCGTCATGCTCTTGTCGATTACATGACGGTTTCACATTTCTACCATCCATTTGTACCTCCACCATGTACCACGTCCGTGGATCCATGTTCACCAAGTACTGTACTACACCCGCAAGAGCAAGGATAGGTAAGGTACACTGTACTTACTCTCTACACACTGAGCAAATGGGATGCCGGCCGCCGTTGGGCTGGAACACACCGTACATCGTCATCGTCGCCGTGGCGGATGCGTCACGGTGGATTTCAGGTAACTAAAGCGAAACAAACGATTATGCTGCGCAGTTGCAAAGCCAACGAAACCTGGGGAGAAGAAGGACGAGAGGAAGGCTAGCACGGCATAGTACGGGATAGCAGAGCATAGCATGGCATGGCATGGCATCGTTACTCCCAAGTTACTTGTAGCGGAGAATACGGCGGGCGCGCAGGCACTCATTGCATTGGTAGGCCATGCTGCAGGATGACACCATACCGCGGCCCTTCAGCAACATCGTCCGCGTGGCCGTCTGCTTGCTTCATCCTCCATGTACCTACCTGTACGCGCGCATCTTGACATGTACTGTGAATATGTAGGTACATTGCAGTACCGACTTGGTCTTGTGCTGCCGTTTGCCGTGTGCGAGCAATGGGTTTGGCCTGGCCTGGTCTGGTCTGGGCTGGTGCCAGCCCCACTGCCTACTGTACGAAGCCCTACTTTTCGACGGCAACGGGTCTCACGAGACGCAAAGTGGGAGGCATAAGAAATGCAGCTGGACGCCGTCCAACAGCCATCCAAGCGTAGGAGCCGTCGAGGTGGGAGAGGGGCGGTCGCTGGGCAGTCATGCGACCAGCGGCCGGCGAGATAGCCTGGGATGATAGGTATAGAGAACCATGGGAAAGCAGGTTAAGTTGGTTAGTAGTAGGTAGCAGGGCAGGCACACCACCACGGTTCGGCATCATCGTACATTCAACCACATTCAACTACAGTGCAGTGCAGCGCAGAGCACCTGGGGGGGTCTTGGCATTGGAGCCACTACTTCTTCTTCTGTATACTAGCTCTCTCTTACAACTCATACTGTACAATACAATACTTTCGTGTCACTCATTTGACCTCTTTCGGAAAAGGGGGGGGGGGGGGGGGGGGGGGGGCTGCCATCTGTAAGTTGCTCGCGTTCCGAGATGCAGGCCGATATTGCAGAGCAGTTCGTCGTCAAGGTAGTCAATGTTTGGGCCTAGCAACTAGTAACTTAGTGCATGGTGATGGATGGGCGATATACAGACGGCCGATGTACAGACACGCGCCACAGGATGGACGTGCAGAAGAACGAGGGCGGCCAGGGCAAGGCAGCTGCAGGCTCCCGCCAGCAACCAACGGCCATCTGGACAAACGAAAAAGCAAAGAAAGGAGGAGGAAGAGGAGAATGAATGGGACAAGGGGAAGAAAAGGGTGTTTTGTGATGGAGCTTCGAAGATATGTACATATGTACATGTAAATGTGTGAATGAATGAATGAATGAATGAATGAGTCGGGGCGTGACACAGCACCGCACAAGAAAGACAGTCCCTTCCTTCAGTGCCTGTGTAGCAATAAATTGTGTGGGCGCCTCTAGCGGCGGCTGCCCGGCGACCGTGCACGCTGGACAATAATTTCACGCATCCCTGCCCCCATGTCCCCTAGCAACCACACCCCTCCTAGGCTCTAGCACCCACTGCCCTTTCCCTTTCCTTTTCTTCTCTAACCCGAACTTGCACCTGAACCTGCCCCCCTACCCCCCCGTCCAGGGCCCCAAGACGTGCCCTTAAAGCTCGCTCTGCCCGTGCAGCTCTTTTCTTCGCTCCTACTCTTTCTCTATTGCCTTGCCCCCAGCATCCACGCCCCTTCTTCTCAACTTTCTTTGTCAACAAAGAGTCGAGCTTGCCTGATCTAGCTTCCTCCTGCCGGCACAGAGCCTATTATTTCCCCCGTACGCGTTTGTAATCCCCCCCGCGAGCTTGTCTCAGCACCTCCAACTCCAAGAAAAAATAATCACCCACCTCCCTTCCATCCTTTGTACCGACATCGCTCTTCATTCAGTCATACACAACCCGCAAACATGTCTGCCGCCGAAGCAACAAAGCCCGTTGAGGTCGAAACCCCAGTGGCACCTGTCGTCCCTGCCGAGACTGCTCCCGTCGCCGCACCCGTGGAGCCAGAGGTGAAGCCCACCGAGACTGTCGAGGCTGACAAGCCAGTCGAGGAGACCCCCAAGGTCGAGGGTGAGGCTCCTGCCGCCGTCGAGGAGAAGAAGGAGGAAAAGAAGGAAGAGAAGAAGGAGGAGAAGCCCGTCGAGCCCATCTACAGCGGTGCTCTTGGATACAAGGCCCCCGGTCTCAAGAAGTGAGGACACAACCATTCACGCGGCATCATCTAATGAGCATGGCTAACCCTACCACAGCATCTTCCGTTTCTCCAAGAAGTACTTCTGGTTCGGTGAGGAGGCAGCCGTCCCCACCTCCAGCCTCACCCAGTACCTTCGCGGCGAGAAGGCCGAGGTTGCTCACCCCACTGCTGCTTGGTCCAGCGTCACCGGCAAGGGATTGCTTTTCTTCGTCAAGCACGCCGACCAGAAGGAGACTCCTGCTGGTGTCTTGAACTTGGTAAGTACACAAAGGCCCAGCATCATTCGCGTGAAATGGGACACTTTTCTGACATTTTTTTTTCAGGCCGATGCAACCGAATTGAGCAAGGATGGTGTGCTCGCATTCCACTTCAAGCTTAGCGGTGACAAGCACACCTTCGAGGCATCCTCCGCTGCTGAGCGCAACGGATGGTTCATCGCCGTCGAGAAGGCCATTGAGGATGCCAAGGCCGCCAAAGAGGGCATTGTTTCCAGCGAAGCCTACAAGGAGGAGGTCAAGAAGCTCGGTAAGTGTTCCTACATCATGCAAAACGCGTCGCGTTCAAAACATGTCCCTGTTCGCTTGTTCCCGCTGCTGCAGACGCACTGACTCCACGCGAAGGCAAACCCACTACACTAGCGCCTGCCGCTGCCCCATCTGCTCCCAAGAAGAGCACTGAAGTCACCCCTAAGCCCGCGGAGGGTGAGGCATCCACTGCTGCAGCTCCCACTGAGGAGGTTGAGGCTCCCGCTCGCACTGGATCCGCCTCCAGCAGCTCTGACAACGAGGAGAAGAAGAAGAAGGCATCCAAGAGCAAGAGCCGATCTGTCTCCCGCGGAAAGCGTGCTTCCATCTTCGGAACCTTCCTCGGCAAGAAGGAAAAGGCCGAGGAGAAGGTTGAAGAAAAGAAGGAGAAAAAGGAGGAAAAGAAGGAAGAGAAGGCTGAGGAGGAGACGAAGAAGGAGGAAGCCGCCGTTGCTGAGGGTAAGTACACCTGAAGTCCACTGGAAGAATAAACTAACATTTTCTAGCCTCTACTGAACCCGCTGTCGCGGCTCCCGTGACCGAGGAGGCCCCCAAGCCAGTTGAGGAGACGAAGCCAGAGGAACCTCTCACTGCCACTCCTGCCGTCGAGGAGAAGAAGGCTGAGGAGAAGCCCAAGCCGACCAAGCGCGCCTCCATCTTTGGCAACTTTGTCGAGAAGCTCAAGAGCCCTACCTCCGAGAAGAAGGAGCCTGAACTCCCCGTCGCTAAGGAATCCGAGGTTTCCGCCGAGGCTCCTAAGATCGAGGAGACCCCCAAGGTTGAGGAAGCTCCTCTTGCTCCGGTTACTGCCGTGGTTGACGGTACTACTGAGGCCCCCAAGACCGAAGAGGCCAAGCCTGCCACTGCCACAACTCCCGCCAAAGAGAAGCAGCATTTCTCTTTCGGAAAGTTCTTGGGTGGCGCCAAGGAAAAGGTCAAGTCCCCTACCACTGAGAAGACCCCCGAGGCACCAAAGACCGAGGAGGCCCCCAAGGTTGAGGAGACTGCCGCTCCCGCTGAGGCCGCTAAGCCCGAGGAGACTCCCGCCCCCGTTGCTACGGAGCCTGCCACTGAGGCCGCAAAGGAGGAGAAGAAGGAGGAGGCCCCTGCCACCGAGGCTACTGCCACCACCACCCCTCCCGCCAAGAAGCGTGCTTCCATCTTCGGCTCCCTCGGCGGATCCGTCAAGAAGGAGAAGGACGGCGAGGAGAAGCCCCAGGGTTTGAAGGGTCTTTTCCGCAACGCCAGCAAGGCTGGCAAGTCCAAGAAGGAGAAGGAGCCCACCAACACCCCGCCCAAGGTTGAGGAGACTGCTGAGCCCGCCGAAGAGAAGACCGAGGCCGCTCCCGTTGCCGAGTCCAAGGAGACTCCCGCCGCCGCCGCTCCCGCTGAGCAGGCCACCATCGGCGACGTTGTCCCCGATGCCGTTACAGTAGGGCAGGAGCACAAAAGCACCCCAGCTGTTACCTCCTCCGCATAAAGTATGGTGGGAAGATCCTACCTTTATCCACGAAAGCCATGATGGAATGACGGAAAAGCAAAGATACCGCAGATCCCTCTTTTGATCGAATGGCAACCACGACCATGATCTCGAGCCTTCCGCCCGTCTCTCTTATATACCCAATGTTTTCCTTTCTGACCAACTCTCGTTCACTCGTTTTACAGTGGGATGGATAACCCTCGGCGGCATCGACATTTCTGGAGATGTCATGTTGTGCCTGCCGAGCGCGTTTGTGCCCCGCTACAAGCTTGTTTTGTCTAGATTGATACCACTCTGCACTTGTTTCTCTCCTTTTGATACCAATGTCTGTTTTGGTCGCTGGCTGTCGTTTTTATTTGGCTTTATCGCGCAATACCCCTGATACCCTGTGTACTGTCCTTATTGGGATTTCTGTACAAGCGGCCACTAGGGCACCGTCGACCTAATAATCTCTAATAAAATGTGGTTTTGTCTACTGTTGGATCCGTTGTTTGCCTAACCAAGTGTCTAGTGATGTGTGTACCTTAATGCCTGGTAGTCTTCTCATGTTTCCTTTTTTGGGTGTGCACTGCCATTCTGCATTACCAAGTAGAAGGAGCGTTCCCTTCTCCATGTACCGTTGTGCTTTGCGATCACCTAAAGAAGACCAATGTTGCACCTTTAAGAGTGCGATGCCCATTTCCTAATAGACATGACATACAAATCATCTTTCAAAGCCATCCGGGGGTTCTTACGTCTGGAGAACGTAAATAATGCTTGTGTTTCCCCCCGAGATTAGACGGCTGATGATTCGCTCTGCCACCTCATTGTAGACTGGACTAGACCGAGGCAAAAAGTAACTTCTCCCCGCACTACATGCACCGGTCGCATATTGAGTGCGTGTACATAGCTATCTGCGTCACTTGATGTATTAGTCTATCGCATCATCTTTCAGCGTCGCATCGCACTGCATATTGCATCAGTTTACGTTTTCTGTCAGCGTATACGGGAGCATGGCTGCTAGGTAGACCGCAGCACAACGCCAATGCTTTTGCCATTCCTTCACCACCCACACTTCTCACATCGCACGCCTCTTCACTTCACCCCTGCCGCATCTTGTCTCGTGACGAATACTCTGCACAGTACGCTGAGCCCTCCTGGATGGAACGCTAGAGCCGTGTGATTGAGTGGGGTACATTTGCCCGCTTTCCTTCATGGTACATGGTATTGTGGAAGGAGTAACAGGTTGCAAGGCTTTGCATACTGTACATCGCACCCTTCCTCTGAGCTGATCTCGGTTTGAAATAAGTGAGATATAGAGGGAACCACTCATCATGGTGAGTTAGCTAATGCAATCAATACACGAGGAGGTTACAGCACCATGGGATGAGGGGCTGGAGAAGAGGAGGCAATGCGACGCGATGCGGCGGAATGAAGAAAGATAGGGAGGTGTGAGACACCCACGCGAGCATTCTCTCGTGCCTTTTTCTCCCCTCTCCAGGCTTCGGTTTCCCTCAAAACCTCACTCAAGAAATAGTGACTGACGGCAACACGCTGCAGGGCTGCTGTGCATCGCGCCAGACCGGTGACTCCTACCCAGGCGGAGACGCCCCAACCGCTTCCTCCCGCAATATCACATCGTCTTCCCCACCGCCTCGTTCCACGTCGCTCAGCTCCAACCCGCACGCCTCGACGATCCCTCCTCCCCCAGTAACCACGCAACGCCGTCCCAACGTGCCCCTCAAACCCATAGACCCCGCTCTCCGCGCCAAGATCCCCGGCAACCTCGCATCGCCAACAGCCCAGTACGCGCGGCGAGCAGGCTGGACACGAAAACAACTCGACAAGGAGCGTGGAGATTGGTGGGACACGCGGACGACGGGCCGCGAGGAAATATGGGCGGCGCTACGGCTCATGGTCGAGAGTTTGCAGATGGGCGAGGTGGGCGAGGCGCAGGCACTGCTGGATGCGACGGAATGTACATGCCCCAACGGGATGCTGTGGAAAGGCGTCTTCGATGGGCGCGGCGAGTGGTATAGAGTTGCTGAGTGGGTGGTGATCGAACCCGAGGGGCTGATTGATGAGGACGACGAGACTGATCTTGGACACGAAGATGATGAAGATATAAAGGAGGATGTCGGTGTAGAAGGGGATAGCACTGGACACTCCAGAAGATCCAAGGAGAGCAAGGGGAAAGAAGTCGAAGTTCTCGGAGACGCGGTCAAGGTGCGGTGCCGATTGAGTACCACGGGAGCAGACTACGAAATACGGATTTACAAGGGCGAGAAAATGGCAAGCCTGATCACCAAATTGAAATCGAAAGCAGGGGTAAGTTTCCCTTTTTCCCCCCGTGTCTCTAGAAACGTTGGACACGCTCCAGATACCAGTGAGGAGCTGACGGCTTCTCGAACAGATCAACCCTTTTGCTTCCGTCCGCATTGTGTATGGCGGCCAGGTCATACCCGAAACCAAACCACTCGAGTCACACCCATACTGGAATTACGAGAATCATCATGTCGTTATTGCCATGGTATTCGAGTAGACAAGATTTGAGGTATCCCTCACTCCCGGTATCGACCCAAACGCACAAACAAGTAAATCATCTTGCCTGCTTCGATCCCAACACTCGCGGCCAATGAATGACTCAAGACCTCCCATGAACCAGCGCACCAGAGCCTTTATATCGACCGAGAGAATCATCATTCTTTCCTGCCTGCTCGTCGTCGTCGTCGTCGTCGTCGTCGTCGTCGTCGTCGTCGTCATGTCCTTCCTCCTGTTCCTCTCCGCATATCTCCGAACGCTATCCATGGGCGGAGTTTGCCAACTATTTTCTTTTCCTCTCTCTACTCCTCCCCCTTCTCGTGCGCATCCCGTCTAACGTCATGTATTTCCTTCCTGCACCCACATAATGTTTCTTCCGTTTCATACATATTCCTCCTCCTCATCATCATCGCGTTTCCTTCCAACCTAATCTAATCACAATCCTCTTTCCCTACTTCTTCTTCCAACAAGAGATACCCACACCCCCCTCCTACTTTTTTCCATCCTTTCCCTTGAATTGCGAAATCACCGCGATTTTTTTTCTCTTCCTCCCCACAAACAACTACCTACCTACCGGTCGACCTATTTACCTGATATATTTCTTCATTACACTACATACCCAAATATATGCCCTTTACACCTTACATATTCCCCTCCTCTTCGTCCTCCGTCTTCCCATCTATGTACTTAGTCTACCAACAACAACCTATGTGGTCTGCGTGGGGTTAGCTAAATACCTACTCTCAACTCCATATGGCTGAGATAATCGATGCGAATTAAATAGACAACGAACTCATATTGGATTGCCTTGTTGATGTGAAATCATCTTGCCCAAGTGCTTTAATCATGTGGTACATAGCCGTCGTTACGGTTTTTGGATTGAAATTGTAGTTTGGGGTCTGTATCCGCCCAATCAATACACGAAGCTGGCACAGTATATCGTAGAAGCTGATGCCCATCACGTTATCGCATTCCCGAAGTGGAAGAGCAGAAGAACAAGAAGAGGCACAAGCAAAGTCATAGGGGAAAACAAAGGGGTATTCGATATTAAGCATACACACTTGTGGAGAGCTGTTCCCATTGCCCATCCATTCACCCATTCGCCCGTCGCTTGAAAAATTCATGTCCCATATTCCACGTCCCAAGATACTATAATCCGTCATGCACGTAACCAGCCCAAGAGAAGGATCCCATAATTTGTCATGTCATACCGTTCCTCCTCACCGACCCCCTTTTGTTTTGCTCCCATCATGTCGTGCTCCACTCTACCCTGCCAGACTATATTTTTGCCAATTCGTTAAAAAGTGGATGGACCCCAAAAAATTCGAGGTGATAATGCATCTGTTAAACATAAAACTCTCATGCGCCTGATGCCGTCTAAGAAAACATTGGCTCCAAGTAAAAACACAAACTTTTGATAATGTAGATAAACCATGATACCGCGGTACTCCATCCGGCAACCAATCATGATGAATAATCGTCTCGAACAAAAAAGAAAAGGAAGTTTTGTAAGGCACCTGGCCTTACAAAACCACTCAACAGGATCGTGCAAGGATACACGAAAACCTTCGACAAGGTGCGCCATTCTGGTGGAACGTCTCCAGAGGGGCGGACAGATATTCAAAGCGGCAGTATCCAGTCCTTATAGTTTGGTGTCTTGCCTGGAAGAATCACTTAAGCGCCGCAGTGGCGCGTGCAACGTTGCATTTGCAGCTGCCCTGTTTCCCAGACCGGCGCTGGCGGTCCCCCGGGTCGCGCTGCTGGGACCACCGTTCGCGCCTGTACTCGCGCCTGTCCTCGCCGTGGAACTGCCGGCAGCATTGCGGTTTGATAGCGTTGCACTCATCAGCCAATGCAACTGCATCCGCATGCTGTTGATAGCAGCATTGGTGTGTAGCATCTCGTCTTTCTGTCTTTGACTCTCGTTGATGATCATCATGTTGGTGCGACCATCGAGCTCGGTAAGCGCGTTGGTGATACGCGACACCTCCTCGCGCAGCGAATCGTGCAAGGTAAGAAGATGGTGAATCTGAGAGTCAAAAGGAGGCTGGCTGGTTTGAGATGAGTCATTCTGTGTAACAGGTGGGAATGAGGTCGGTGGTAAACGGAAATCAGGTGCGGGAGGAAATGGCTCGGAGCTTGTAGGATCTAAGGGGTTGGTGATGGGGAAATCAGGATCACCGTTGTTAGCCGGATACAGCATGCTTGTGATATTTGACAAGCCGTCCTCAAGTATTCCGACCTTTCTGGCTAGCGGTTCCAGACGTGCTTCACTGCGTTCAATACGGGCTTGTTGTTCTTGGAAATGAGGCGCCAGCTTTGCCATGACGCAGGTCTCTTCATGTGATCTGATCTCAGCCCGTTCTGTGGTGAACGTACAGCTTACTATGGCACCACTGCAAGGGACGATCACTTTGGGACACATTTCTCTGATGTGCGCCTTGAGGTCGAGGCGAAGTATGTCAACAGAGCAGTGAGGGCAGGCTGTTGAACGACTGGGGCAGTGGGACCTTTGGTGTTCCTACAGTCAGGTTAGTCAGTAAGATTCTTCAAAGGCTTGGTTAAACATTTGATTGTAATCCGGCTATGGCGAAGTCTTCCAACAAGGTCACACACCTCAAGATCCTTCTTCATCATTGAAGTGTGGCAGTTCTCACAGCTCACAGTGTAGTGCAAGCAACCTTTATGAAAGTCTTTTTGAGAGATGTGCAGGCGGCAGTCGTACGACGGGCATTCGACCAAGGTGTAGACACAATACAGCATTACATGGTCATGAACATTGGCGCGCTGGTCAGTCCAGTCGCAGCCTGACTTTGTGTTGGGGCACTTGACCACTAGCTCATCCAACATGGTCTCGATGATCCTGGGGACGGGGCGAAGGTCCTTTTCAACGTCGACCTTGCTACGGCAGGTGGGACATGTCTTTTCCCCATGCTGCTGGGCGCCCCAGGCATGCTCGAGGCACTCACGGCAGAAATAGTGATCGCAGAGCAATTTAACAGGTCGGTCAAAGGGCGAGTGGCAGATGAGGCAGACGAGATTGCTATCGGGAGAGTGCACATATTCGAGGAGGTGAAGGTCGGGAGGCTGCTTAGCGATGGGACGGCGGCGATTCTTCGAATTTAATGAGTTGGATGCTCTGATCTGAAGCGGCGAGGGGCTGCTGGGAGGACCACCGACCATGATGCCGTTACCGTTTAGCAATGAGAGATCGGCATTGCTGGAAGCGCGAGACCCACGCCGGTCGTTGGGCGGGGGTATGGGTTCAGGCGAAGACATGGGGGGCTTTTATAAAGACAGAGAAGGCTAGCCAGAAGTAGACGCAGACAAAGGGATAATGAAGAGTGAATTGAATTTAGGTGGCTCCGCAAATGGCGAGAGGGGAGGGTTTTGTTTTGAGGAGCGGGTGAAGAGGGAAACGAAGGAGAGAGGGAGAGGAATGGTGGTAGGGTAGGGTAGGCTGGATGGATGGAGTGAGGTGAGGTGAGGTGAGGTGAGGTGAGGTGGTGGCCCTGGCAGTGGTCGCTGGACGAGCAACGGCAAGGGCGAGGGGATTGCTATATAAGAATGAGCCGACAGGAACAGAAGGGCAAGGGCGGTCGTTGGACGGGGAAGGTAGCAAGGTTGCGGAATGGGGGCATGGCTGGCCTTGTGGTTGTGCAAAGGAGAAACAACAGCAACAAGATGGAGAGATGGCATGCGGATGGGGCTGTACATGTACCCATCCCATCGTATCCCATTGACCCAAGGTGCATCTGCACTGCTGCAGGTGCGTCGGTCGTCGGCCGGTGAGGGTTCGGAATTGGTCCCGCGCCACTTTTGCTTGGGCAAAGGTCGGGGGCACGGGGGCACGGGGGGGCACGGGGGGCACGGACATGGGCAGGACAGACAGGGCAGGGCATATCAATATGCCATAGGGCCACAGGCACGGGAGCGAAGGCATGGCTCAACATTAGCTGTGGCGCTCTACTTACAAGTTACTTACAGGTAGGTACTCAGTGAGTGGTACTGTACATGTGAGCAGTTGTTTAAATAACTGTCTATCCCATCCATCACTTGCTGGTGCTGCTCTAGTTATGACCATCACATGTATGATCCATCCATAAGTATCCATTCCACCTACATTCTCCCGGGAAACATCACGCCACACGGATCCATCCTCAGCCATCTCCACGTCCTTGTAGTTATACTGCGTAGTGCTTGTATGTATCTGTTTACTGGTTACATACTTACCTAGGTACCCATCTTACCCATCTCACGCCGCCTGATTGGCATTTATGCTAGCCGTCCCTCCGCCGTCACTCGGAACAATTAAGTGCCTTCCCCTGTCTCCCCTGCCATTCCCGGCACTCCACTCGACCTCCGCATCTCTCCCGCCAGGCAATCGCATCGCACCGCATCGCATCATACATGTAACCTCTTCCACCACCACCACCACCACTACTAAACTATTACCACCACCACCACCCCCGCACGCACCCACTTCCCTCCGCGCGCTATTCAAACCTACTCGGCCGCCTTCTTCCCAACATCCCCCGTACACCCCCACGGCCGCCATGTCAACCACCAACCCTCCTCAACTGTTTCTTCTGGCCGATCACATCAAGCTGTCGCTGCTGGAGCGACAGCGCGCCATTTCCCTTAATCTCCCCTCCAACTCTCAGCATGGCCAAATATCACGCTCTCTTGAGCAGCTGCGATCCGGCATCGAGTCGCTCGAGTCGCAGATTGCAGATAATGACGACGAGTGAGCAACCCCGGCAATATACCTCCCCGTCCTTAACCTTCAATCCATCACCGTCTCACGCCATATGCAATAATACTGCTTATATGATACAAACCCAACTAACCACCATATACACGCAGATCAATATCTACCCAACTCCCCCGTCTACACGCACAGCTCACAGAACTAACTTCGCAATTCTCCTCTTCCAATGCCAACCCATCAACAAACCCAACTACAACCACCCCCAATGATGCAGCCCTCGCGTCCGACTTCTCCGCCGCTACATCCACCGCGGCCGCTCCTACCTCAAAGAAACCCCGCACTGCCCCCAAATCCGTGCGCTTCACCGACTCCAACGATGATGACGATGACCCAAACCGCGCCTCCCTCTTTCCTTATCGCGATGACCCCGATCCCGACGCCGCGCCCGATCAGAGAGAGCTTTCAAACCAGCAGATCCACAAATATCATTCACGTGTCATGGCCGAGCAGGACTCGCAGCTCGATCAGCTGGGCGTTTCAATTGGGCGGCAGCGGGAACTCAGCATGCAGATTGGCGACGAACTCGACGACCAGGTCATGCTGCTCGACGAGGTCGAGGAGGGCGTCGATCGCCATTCCGCGCAGTTCCGTCGCGCGAGGGGCAGGCTCGATCGGTTTAGTCGCAAAGCGAGGGAAAATTGGAGTTTGACCATCATCATTGTTTTGATTATCGTCTTGGTTCTATTAATTGTCATTACCAAGTAGACCTTAATCGGTTTCCCGGGGCGTGGTGGTGGGTGTGGGGGGGCTTTCTTAAGGTTTTTCCGTCGATGGGGAGTGCGATTGAGTTTCGGTGAACCCGAAGATAACGATTATCAAGACGACCCCAGCGAAAAAGAATCGAGGGGAAAGAAGAAGAGCAAGATAAATGAGTCCGACAGTGTGCTGATCTCCATTCCATGAGTGTCGAGATGTAGGTTATGTATCTATGCATAGAAGGCGTTATTTTCCTTTCTGTTGTCATATCCGGTTTCAGTACGTCATCACCTCCTTTTTTTCATTTGTCATTCTACAGCATAGGTGAATGGAGCTGTAACTGGGTCCTTGGGAACGCTCGCGAGTATCTATACATAGTCGGATGCCCCCAATCTCAATTTATCTCAATGCAACGGTCGCGGCTTATCTTTTTTCCAAATATATACGCACATGAGCACGTCAGCTGAGATAGTACGTTCATATTGGTATTAAGTTTTTCTTTCAGCTTTGTTTGTTAGCTATAAAGAAGAACTTGCAGCCATATGTCACAATACACGAAACACAGTGTACAAATCATCTATCTTGGATCCGATGCTGGTAACCACGCTTCCAAGCCAAGGTCAACCAAAGCAGGGAGGGAGGGGGTTGAAAGAGAACAAAAGTTTACAATGATCTATCCTGATCTTAACGCCAACGCTCCAAAGAGGATCGATAATACGGGAAAACGGCCGGCTCATGTAAATGACTCGTGCCATGCTGCGCCGCGTCGGAAGGTAATATAATGCTCACAGTGTAACTGAAACAAGGTTGCCATACTCGCCGGTCTTTGAGGCTGAATAGGAACCGGTGGGTATCTCTAAGGATGCAAACGCAAAGACGAAAAGGAAGTCGGGGACTGTTTTAATTGCAATTGCACGTGAACCGTGTTTCGGAGCACGTTGAAACTAGTGGTGATCCAAGGATCCCACAAGTATATAATGGAGTTGACCATAGGTATGTAACGGCGGTGAAGTTGGGTGTCGAAGATCAGGGTAGGTCAAGTACTTTCTTAGACTTGTCGTAAACGACATAGGTTATTGATACGGCTGGAACGACCTTGAGGAGATTTGGCGTGAGTCCCTTGAACAAACCCCTCACACCTTCCCCCTTTATCGTCTGCTGGGTGACATCGATTATACCGGTGTAGGTGCGAGGATGTAGCACGGTACCTTGGCTTTGGAGTCGAGTGCGTAGCAGGTTCATCGGGTAGACGACACTAGCGCCAAATGCACCGGAGAAGCCTCCAATGGCTGCAGTGACAAATCCTCCTGGTTGGGCGTCTTGCTCGTGGCAGCCTCGTACACGCGCATTGCGCTCTGCAATAGTGCGCTTGAGGTATTCGAAAGTACCCAGGTCAAGCGCGGCGTAAGGGAAGATTCCAAAAAGACCCATAGGAAGACCGCGATAATAAGCGACGACCCCCCCTTGTTTCCACATTTTCTTCGCCGTAGCTATGATCAGGCGGTTTCCATGAAGCCCGCCAGACACTGTTTCACATTGCATGCGGAATTTGAGAGTGTCAATAGGGTACACAGCGAATTGTGATATCATGCCTGAGATTGTTAGATAAGCAATCGGGTAGAATGCTATCGATCTCACCTGCGAGACCGCCTGCGACAAATTTGGACCAGCCATGAATGTTGGTGGGGTCGTTATGACCTTCGACCTTAGCGAAAGCGCGTTTGGCCGCCTGCGAGAATCAATACCTCGAATTGACTCTTGTTTTCTCTTGAACCTACCTCGTATGCTCCGAACTTGATGGCCGATTCGGGCATTACTTTAACCACATTGAGGCCATTCCCTGGTTTTGTCAATGAAGTGCTCTTCATGTCCTGGATGGTTACCTACCAGCATAGAGGCTACGCATCCCGCCTGCCTGCCATAGTTCCTTCGTGGCAAAAGCCAATGGCTTCCAGGCATTTGCAGCAGCGCGGAATATGTTGCCAGATTTAGCAGCAGAAACAGCTTCTTCGGCGACATTGGTTTGCGCGATGAGATAAACTTTGAGTCGATCGAGGGGTGCGGTCGAAGTGCGAGATACAATTCCAGCTAGACCTCCCGCCACGAAATAGCCTGCATGTGGGACACAAGCAATCAGCACGGATCCTAAGGTTTCAGACTGCACCTCGACGATTTCGAGACTTTCTATACTTTGACGTGGCGGGAGGGCCGGCGAGATTTGTGAGGGTGAGATGGTGGTCGAGGCCAGTTCGGGAATCTCATAGGAATCACTCGACTGCGGGGAATGGGGATAACTTTTTGCTACTAGAAAAATGGAACCGAAGAGAGAATGAAGAAAGCGTTGTGCAATACCTAGTCCTTGGATGGTGTCGTCGCTAATCTGGACGTCGCCTTCGAGATTAACTCGTGTAGTTGCTTGAAAATATGTCAGAACCGCCCGCAGGTTCGGCGCAGTAGCAGGTATAAATAAGAGAAAGTCGCTAGAGACAGGTCAGTAGGCGTAGTTGGGCAATTAGGGAAAAACGGTCATTTGAGTGTGGGCAGGCCAACCAGGCGAACAGGAAAGAAAGGCTTAAGTCGTAATGGGGTTGGTGACGTACCGCCATTCCTCAAAACTGATGGTCCCGTCTCCATTGGCATCAACTCTCTCAAAGAATTCATCCAATTTACTGTTTGGTACTGCGAGACCGGCGCGCCTGAACGCGGTTTGTAGCTCCTCCTTTGATATGTGGTTGTCTTGATTGAAATCTATACTCTTGAACAGCACCAGTAGCTCTTTTTCGGTCTCGTGAACGAAAGTGCGGAATTCTTTCACAACTCATCAGCAAAACACCACAGAATATATCGGATAGCCTAACCGCTGTATGAAATAGTGCCGTTGCCGTCTGCATCTACAGCCTTCAGTACTTCTGTCAACAGCTGGTCTGCATTCTTGAGAGCTGTCCTTTATTAGCTCAACATATAGGTAGACCCGGGGTGTGTCGCGTACGGTGATCCAGCTTCCGCAATCCCTTTTTGAGAGCTGCGAGGTCGAGCTGGCCCTGCTTCCGTTCGTCGAGGGTCCGCCAAAGCGCATCGACCCGGTCTGGGGCGTTCGCGGTCTGAGGTTCCATCGTTGTGTTATCTGAGGTCGGGCATGGCTGGAAGGGTCGAGTCGCAGGGAGAGCGGGCGCTCGATCGGAGGAGAGATGAATTGGCGGAGGAGCGAGGATAAAGGGACGTCGTATTGGAAAAGGTTCTTCGCGGACTCGTGGGGACGATGAAAGGTAGCGGGGCGCGCCGAGCTATGATGTTGTCCACCTCAAATCTGAAATAGGCTAGCTCTGACTGGCTCGGCAACACTGAGGGATAGGTGGATGCATCGTAGCTGCACATCCGCGCGGCACACTTGAACAGGTGTGAACACACGTGCATCTATCTACGTACACATTCGGCATTCACCTTCCACTTCTCTCTATTTGCTTTTCACGTCATTTTTTTTTACGGCTGAGCATCATCTTGCAAACAGTGTTCAGCACTCATTAGATAATACACGCAACAAGCTTTTGTCAACTATCCGAGCAACCTGCCTCTTCGGGATTTCCCGTGCCACTCACTACCTTCACTTACAAACCATATCAAGAAACAAAGGGCACACTGTTCCAATCGTCAGGTTCACCCCGCAAAAATGCGGTGACCCCATTACTCTGAAATAGAACAAACTCCGGAGATAGGACTCTACCCGCAGCATTCTCCCGGCTCAGCTCCCAGCCTGATACTTTCGTTCTACCCCTGTCTCCTCACCCCAAGCAAACTCTTGAGACCCAGGTATTGAGTTTGTATTCGACCGCTTCTAATCATGGCATCCAGCTACTGGGAATCCACGCAGCGCAAGTTCTGGACCTTTACGAAGCAGCAACTGGCGGCAGAACGGAAAAAGTTGGAAGAGTCGGACAGGAATCTGGTCAACGCATATCCACTTCCCGATCGGCGACTTCTCAGCATATACTTCTCTCATCGTAGGTATCTCCCATATTGTTACACCTCATCTAACCAGGTCTTGCAGAACTCTCCAAGATGGCCAGGCCGCTGGGCATTCGGCAGCAAGCATTAGCCACAGCCCAAGTCTATGTGCGTCGATTTTATTTGAAGGTAGAGATAAGAAGAACAAACCCAGCGTTAGTACTTGCAACAGCATTATATCTAGCTTGCAAAATGGAAGAGTGCCCACAGCACATTAGGATGGTGCTAGCAGAGGCCCGCCATTGTTGGGGTATGTGTACTCGCTCTCGAAATCCCCTTTCCTTCTTAAAAAGCTACACAATCTAAGAGAAACGACAGACACGTCATTCAACGACATCTCCAAGATAGGGGAGTGCGAGTTCACATTGATATCTGAAATGAACTCGCAGCTGATCATACACCACCCGTATCGCAGCCTTACTGAGCTGCAGAACCAGTTCCAACTGACGCAGGAGGAGAATGCTCTCGCATGGTCCGTCATAAACGACCATTACTTGACTGACCTCCCCCTCAGCCACGCCCCTCATGTCATAGCCATCACCGCCATGTTCCTGGCCGTTGTGCTTAAGCCGACACAGGGTGGTCTTCAGGTGCACGCTGCAGGGGTTGCCAATGCACTGCAAGCCCTAGGAAACGCGCGTGGCGGCGCGGGACAAGGGACACAGAACCGAGTGCAGAAACTCGTGGACTGGCTGGCAGAAAGCAGCGTCGATATTGAGGCCGTCGTCGAATGCACTCAAGACCTCATATCGCTTTACGAGATCTGGGAATCTTACAGTGACAGGACGTGTAAGGATCAGATTGCGAGGTTTGTAAAGGCGCGGGGGTTGGACAAATAATATTACGTGCTGATATAGCATGCTTGCAGTCGTATAACTATGTACAGTTTGGCGGTTATGGATCTTAAAGAATGTATGCAGATTAGAAAGACGAAATGGTGAATGCAGTAAACATTGGTGCCGTCATGAAATGCTTGTGAGGAAGCTCTACTGCACGTAAGTAGGTTAACTTCGTTATATAGGAGGGTACATTCTGCTACGATCAACAACCGCGCTCGACTTCGATCTCTAGTATTTAGGATATCTCACCTTCAATCTAATTCTCCCTAATGCATACCCTCCCGCCCGTTTCGATCGCTGGTGAATACCTCGCCCTTCTACGATATCCACGGTTGTTTGCATATGTTTTTTCTCAGTATTCTGATTGTTTGTTTACGAGGGCTTGTTTGGGGGTTGGAAGGGATTGTAAGGGGTGGAGGATAGGAGGGGGGTTCACATTTTGTTTCTTTCTTTTTGGGGAGGGGGGGGGGCCCTGTATGTAGCATTAACGATACATGTAAACATCTGCAACTATGCTCTTATGGGTTGTTCATGAATGCGTTTCAGATCGCAGACTGTAAGATTTAATTAATCGTAGATTGCATGTATTGATTTTAGATGCAGAATATAACTCTATATCTTACTTTTAAATGGCAAAATAATAAATTTGCCTAGATGCTCTTACTTCTGGTTCTACGAAACTGCTCTCAACGCACCTGCCCTCTACACATTCCAACCACACATGGCCTGTCAACTTTCTAAATCTACATCAAGTCTACCTGGTAGCAGTTTGCATAGTTCATTATGCCCCAGTATGAGTCATGGTGAAAATCACCGCGTGGAGACAGGTGACGCTCACCTTCTCCCGAACGCCACACTATATCGTAGGAGCAAACTAGTTGGATACAGGCAGAGATGTTATAGTACATTATCATTGTCTTCAAACGCCACTCCACGTGGTGTCTCGACAACAAATAACTCTGTATCCGGGATAGAAGTTTTTTAACACCCGTGTCGCGGGAACAAAGTTAGTTTAAGTTAAGCAGGGTTGATGTTATAGTACATTATCACTGTCGAAAAACGTCACCCCATGTGGTGACTCGATAACAAATAACTCTATACCCGGGATATACTACACAAGACGTGAGTCCCGCAGGCATCAGTCAAGAGTGCCAGTCTCGCAAGAGTAGACCAAGCAGCCATTCGCAATCTCCAACATCGCAAGGCGGCTCCACTCCCATTCAACTTCGACTGTCAAGCGACGTTTCTTTGCCAACTTTGCAACAATGCCATCCCAGCCTCTTTCGAATTCTGTCCGGTGCGAAAACTGTCGAGTCGGAGGAACCAGGGACTGTACTTTTCGAACGGTCCACTCCACTGGGATTTCCTACATCCGCGCATCTCAGAAGAACAACTCGCTCTCAATATAGTATAGCGAGTTCAGAGGGATATCAGTATTCCTCCGACAGCACGGTTTCCGTCTACCAAACCGGAAGAGTCGATATAAGAATATCCAGATTCATCATAGTCTTTCGACGCTCCTGGGAGCCTGACTCAATGGGAGCATGGATACTCGAATCAATTCGATAAGCACGAAAAGTCGGGAGGGTAAACGACGTCGCCATTGATTACAGCCAGAGTAAGGGTCTGTTGGGCAATGCGATACAGAGTAGGAACTCTCACAATCTTGGACGGAACAGTCTACCCAAATTACCAACTCGTGAGCGACCCAGATGTCACACGAATTTGATGTAGCCAATAATTCATGGTGAGGTATGACGCCCGATAAATTATTAGATGCGCTCAATCGTGTACATAGCAGCACATTGATCGCGATGTGAATGAGTTAGGTTTTATATTGCCTTATGGCTCCGTTCACAACGTTGGCAACGCAAAATGTTGACAGTTGGCGTGGCTATCCGCTGACTACTTCGCCTACCAACACCGTTCATAACAGATCCAAGCTTGACAGCTCTGATAGGTTACATAATTCTGCATCAACATCCCATAAAGTGGCTATGCATGTGTGTCTTTATATACTCAAGACAACCTTTACGACAAGGTACTTGTTCAAAGGGTGAAAGCCTCATCTAGCAATCGTACCTTGAATTTATCATATTTTCAGTTGACTATTGAGAAGATGATCTGTTAGTTGTAACACAAGGGTGCCGATCCGCCTGCCATGTAATCGATACATGTACGGCAGTTATAGCTCTTCTTCCTCAGACACATGACAATCAGGCCAGACCACCGTCATGTCATCAATAACATCTTCCATCTTCCAACACTTGTTCTATTCTTTTTTTTTGATACCAGTCACCAACATAAGTCTGGACGGTAAACACGTCATCCTCGTCTCCATCAACATTTTCCAGGCACCCGCTGATACAAATAACCCAAATGGAGTTTGTAGGTTGAAATTCGGGTCCTCTGACAAGGCTCGCAATAAGGAAAACACCCCACGGTGAATAACAACTTTTGTCGTCCTCCCATTAATAACCCGTTGTCCAGTGGAGTTGTACCTTCCAAATCCCCAAGCAATGAAGTGTTGGTAAAGCCCAGGATATATAAAGTGGAGTAAGTTTTTTTTGGGGGGTGAGCAAAACTATTGCTGAAGTCTTAAGCGCTTTACTAACGGTAGAAGGTTTTTTTAGGTTTAGAGTGGAGCAGCAGGTACGTGTTAAATACTAAATCAGCGCCGCCTGGAGCGAAAAACTTAGCCGGAGGTAGGTAAGGTAAGGCTTTTTTTTAGGTTGACTAAAGAGCTGCTGGAGTAGGGGCGCGGCAGTGGTTTTAGTCCATAGAAAGTGCCTATGTATCTCCCACTCCAGGATGTTAGATCCAGGACTAATTGCCGATTTGTCCCATGCTTTCAGCTGGTAGGTGGAGAGAGTGTTCGACTGTGCAACGATCTGGTTGAGTGCTTTGTCGTGGGATGGCAAGAGAAACCGTTTGCCAGGTCGCTGGTTCCAGTAGTATGGGTTTTGAAAGACGGTATCACACAGTTGGCCTCGGCGAGGGCTTGGAAGAAGAGGATGGAAACATCTGATGCAGTCTGTGTAGTTGCTCTCTGGAGTATAGCTCCGGTATGTTCATGGATGGAGACTACCGTAGCTGTTCATCAATTCTGGCTCGCATGTCATGCCAACGGTGGTGGGATGGGGTAACTAAGTTTCAGAAGGCCATTGCAAGCAGTTGACGATCAGTACTAAGTAGAGGCTCTAGTCTAGTAAAGAACTGCTCTTGTAAGGCACGTGGGCTGGACAAATGACACCAGATTTATTGATCTGCAAGGCCATATCCGATAAACCTTTTTTTGCATCTGGTTGCGAGATAAATGAGGAATGCAAGCCAAGGTTGGTTTTGGGACGCAAACGTAAGGGGACTTTTGGTCTTCACCAACGAATTTCAGGGACCTGGGTTTGTGTTTGATTTGGGTATAAAGCATATGCGGCGCTAGGACAGGTATAGATAGAGTTTTATGAGACACAAGACTGAGGTTATGTGGGCGGGAGCAAGACATGCAGCTCGTTAATTTGGGTGCTGACAATGGGGAGAAGGGAAATCAGCAGGTGAATGCAGCTTACGGGTGCACACAAGGGGCTCGAATGGTGCATTGCAGTTCAGTACAGTACTGTACGGGGAAGTGAGGTGAGATTGAGATGCTGGGGGAAATTCGCCTATATTTCACGTAGATTGTCACATCATCCCCCGCGCGCAGAGTGGAGACAAGGCGATGGGCCAAGATTCATGCGCAGGAGCTTGGGTGGTGTGGTGGTGAGAGCAGAGCCTTGAAGGCGAATGCAGCTAACCAGCTAATTATGGGGACAACGAAGCAAGTGCCTTGTTCCAGCGGTGGCGGTCATGGGGGTGAGCGGAGGGAATGTTGGAACGAGAGGTGGACGGGAAGGGGGATCCTTTCTGCGCGCCATCCATGATGCTGCAAGCGCAGGCTTGGCTTAGGTAGAGAGATGGGGCGAGTGACCTCAGAGGTCACTGGTCAGTCAGCGGTGCAGTGAGCACACACATGAGGATGGTGGGGATGGGGATGGGGATGGGGTTTGTTTCTAGAAGGGCGGCGGGTGGTTGGAATGGCACCCGGAATAGCAACGATGTGCAGGGCAATGCCACCACGCCTGAAGCAACAACGACAGATTTAAGTAACTAGGCAAGTCGTGTGAAGGAAGCTCTAGCTACTGCTGCGTGGCTGGAGGGTGCAGATGAGGGTCGAGTCCCTGCTTTGCTGGCAGTTGTTTTCCAAAGTGGTGTGCTGCAGCCTTAGCGCACTCTGCCCGTCCTATCTCGGACTTGAACGGCATCTCCCTCGAAAACAGGCACCGTACCTGGCCAAAGATGCTGCACGTTGGCAGCTCGCTGGCCATGTACTATGTACGAGTACCTACTTAAGTAGGTAGGTAGGTAGGTACGCATGGTACGGTAGGAGCCGCGACATGCGCGAGTGGGTACGACCGACGGGCATGGCAAAGAATGGGATAAGAACAAGGAGAAGGGGGGTAGTGAATTGCATGTACTGTAGGATGTCGGTGAGGGACAGTATGCTATGCTGTACATACAGGACTAGAGACAGTCGAATGTGGGGTGGGATGATGATGTGACGAGGCACGACGTTTGTCTGGGCTGGGAATGTCTGTCGGTCGGCCGTGGCTGGCTCGTTCTCATCAATTCTTTCTTCGGGATTTGGCCGGCGGGTGCGTAAGGTGCAGTGCAGTGCAGTGCTTTGCAGTGCTTACCGTAGCTACTCCAACTAGCGGCAAGCCAGGCGGTCTGCTAGGTCACGATGCCATCCCACCACCCACCACCCACCAGCCCTCTCTTCCCAGCCCAGCCCACCCACCACCTTACAGAGCGCAGTAGTCTGCTGTACCTATGATAGTTTGCGTCCGCGTCAGGCTAGACGAGGCCAGCACCTGCAGACGAGGCTGCTGCAACACTGCACACTACACACTGCTGAATTCCCCCGGTTGGAGACGACTGTACTGTGTCGTCGCTAGCGGAGCGGGGAGTGAGAAGATTGTTAGAGAGGGAGACGCAGCCGCTAAGGGCCTTCCCTGCCCGGCGGGCTGGCGTGCATGAAGTGTTTGAAATGGCTCCTGACTTCGCCCCCTTGGACGAGCATGGACAAGGGCTCCATGGATGGGGTGGATCCCAAAGAGAGATGAGAGCGAGAAGGGGTTTCATCAAACCATGGAACTCGAACTCGCACTCGGTTCAGGGCGCGCGCGCGCTACAGAACGTGAGTGAGCACCAGAAAGGACTCGGCTCGACTCGACTCGACTCGACTTGACAGTAACAGTACAGTAAGTACGTACGGTTCGGATCGTGTCGTTCGCGGGAGAAGTGCCATGGAACGTGCAAACGTGTGAGGACCGAACTTGTGAGAACATGGAGGGTGCTCTGCCCTGCCCTCGGCGGCCGCCCGACGCCCTCAACCACAGGACGCAGTACCCTACGCAGCAGATTGCGGGCCAAAGTATGTGGCATCGTCGAGTAGTCGTCCGCTGGGCTCGGTAGGTACAGGACAGGTACAGCAGCTACAGGCTCTACAGCGGCCGCCACCCACTCACAACGAAGCCCTACTGCGCAACTGGCCAGCCTTTCTGACCTGGCCAATTCGTGCCATGAGCAACACGAAGGTTGTTGGGAGGGATGGCACGCACCCAATCGAGAACAATGCATAGGCCCGTCGCGGTTAGTACATTGCCACCCTCTCGCCCAATAACAGCTAAGCCGCCTCCACCTCTCGCTGTTCAATTAATGCGCCATTCCCTCGCTTTTCCCTCGCCCGCCTTCCCGCGACCCTTCACAATCAAATCACCACTGACTTGCCTTCCATCTCATCTCTCATAGATCCATCAACTCTTCCACTTTCACCCTCTTCTTCCTTCACCTGTAATCCTACTACTACCACCACTACCACCACTACTACCTTTTGTCGATATCATACGTCTTCGCGCTCCGTCTTGTACCACTACGCTGCCGCCCCATCCGACTCGCTCGTCAATCTGGCCCCCCCTCCTTTGTTTTGATCGGCCGCATTCCACACACCGCTTCTCCCGACCTTTCATCTCACCCATCCTCACCCCACCACAAACCCATCATCGCTCGACTATAGATTGCCATAATGTTTAGCTACGGTGCTCAACATCACGCTTCACACATGAATCCTCACTCCCACAACCACCACGGCGGTCGATCACGGAGAGCACCTCGGATGTCGGCTGCGCATCAACAAAAGCAGTTTCGCCAAGTGCGAACTCCCAAAGAGTTCGTTGAGCCACCAACCATGATTGCTTTCCGCCGCGACTTCGAGGCTGCGAGGTCCTTTGATCTCGAGGACGATGAGAACTTCTGCCCATTCCACTTGCTCACCGAGGATGATGTAAGTGCCATGACGCTTCCGTTGCCGCCGCAAGATCTTTGCCATCCGGCCGTGTCATCGCACCAACAGGCACTGACTCATGATGAACAGCTCCAGTCCATTCACTCTTCAGGCTCCGATCGCTCCTCGCTATCCAGCGGCTCTCCCGATCAATCTCCTCTGCAACACCAGCTTCAGCCTACGCCTTCGTTTGTTCTCTCTTCGGCCCCCAACCCATATACCCCGGCCAATTTCCAGTCCAACCCTTCGCAAACGAAGCTCCACCAGCCACTAGCCCAGCGAACCCGCAATGCCATCCCCATTGTCGACCCCTCGACACGCACCGTCGCCAGCCCACCGCCATCTGTGTCTCCCAACCGCCAGATGCAGCAGCAGTTCCGCCGCTGGTAGTGGCTTGCAGGCGCGAGATCAGGCGGCTCATCCTGATGGTATTGCGGCGTGTTTCGTTGCTGACTAGTGGCTACCCTTACATGATCTAATTATTCTTCCCTTCGATATCCTCTGGAGGATCATACGTCCATACTATCGATTCCCCATGTACAAATCTACGATATCCATCTTATTCGACATTTTGGGTATACCACTCGGTTCCGGTGACGGCGTTGCGACTAAGCGAAAACCACATCATTTCGGATAGAGCGCACCGTTGGTCTCATGTCTTCTAGCGCGTTTTACGGCATATCACGGCGACACTTTGCACACATTGGTGTTTATCATTTTTTTGGGCTTTTCGCATCTTTTGGGTTTCTCATTCTCGACGCTTAAAGACTTTTTTTTTTTTTTACTAAAAGAAAAATCTCGGTTTACAGATTAAGGTGTTCTGTGCCGGTCAGTTGTTTTACCATTTTTTATTTGCTCACCCGGTCTTCATGCATGACTCATGGGACCTTTCTATGGGTAGATTTCTTTTGTGTCGGCTCTGGCGGATTTTGGGGGTTTGGGTCTAGCTGGTATACCACATACGGCGCGGTACAGTTTATTGGTGTTGCAGCAAAGCAGCGGTGTTGTGTGTTTGGTCCACGGGACGGTCGGGTACATTTGACTGGGTTTCGCGGGTGCATTGCTATTTGTCTCGTCTGGATTACTACCTGTACGGCTTCTGGGATGATTCACGTCGCTCGCGTTGAGTTTTGCGATGGTTTTCCTTTCTCGTCTGTTTGTCTATTTCCTTTTTCTTACTCTCCATCTTCTCCATGTATGAGGAGTTATAGCTTGCACTTACACATATTTATACACCCTGACCAGCGTCAAAAAAGAGGGTTGTTCTTTGAGCCATCGTTAGCGCCTATCCTTCTGGTTTTGGGATGTCATTTTCTTGGTCGCTCTCAAGCCAGCCTTGCATTCTTTTTGATTCACTCTTCGTACTGGATTATTTTCGGTCGATGGGGAAGTTGTATCTCAAGTCATTTCTCTTTGTATATAAAGCATTGCTTTCCTCTTTTTTTCCTATACATCTTTTCTAGCTGTCGTTGTTACCAAAAGGCAGTGAAAATCCATCACTATCCATATCACATCTCTTTTCTCCCTTGTACTACCTACCTATCATGGAAAATATCTACACTTTGGAACTCCCTGCGTTGCTCTCCTCCCTCCTCTCTCTTCAATTTTGAAACTCGTAGATACACAAGAGATGCTACCCCTCACCTCACTTGACCTCCAACTGCATCCAAACACGACCCCTCCTGATGCTTAGATCAAGATCTGTTCGCCCAACCCGATCGCCGTTCCATGTCTCACAATCCAAACGGGTAACCAAGCAAAACACCACCGGGAAGAAAGGACGGGGGCCAAGGGTCGAAAGAGGGTGGGTGGATGATGCGCGCGCTTCGGGAGCGTTTCAGCATTGTTGCGGGGCGGGCGGATATATTGGAGACATGGGCAGCCCAGTTGGATGGGAGTTGCTTGACCGCAACAACACGACCATGGTGACGACGTGGAACGTGGAGACGGGCAGCGAGGACAGCGGTGATGGCGCTGTTAGTCATGATACGTCTGCAACTGAAGACGATTAAGTTAGTAGTGATGTAGTCATTTTGGAAGGTTTGGCAGCATCAACCTGTCTCCCAACGCCACCTCGTCTCATGAATACGTATTGAGCCGCTATTTGGGTTGCATTCACGTAAAGCTAGAGAATCTGTACCTATGTTGGGTATACGAGAAGCTGGATACCTAGTATTGCATGCATGTATGTGTGTATCATAAATGTGCCATTCATTGTACGTGTGAGGAGAAGGGGGGTTTGCGGGTTGCTGTTATCCTCCCTCACCTTGTCCTGGAAGGCTGCATGCAACATCACTCACTTTCACTCAGCTTCTGTCTGAACAGTCGTTCTATTGACTCCTTTCCCATCTCTCCATCCTTCACTCAACTACATAACGTTTCACGACACGGACCTGCGCCACGGATAGTGCGCACATGACACTGCTCTCCCGATGTCTCAAAGCCGAAGCGAAACCGAAGCGAAGTCACGCGCGCCGAGCGAGGGACATGACGGTTCAAGGAGAGTAGAGGCTCGGAAACTTGCCCACGCGGTACGTGCGTAAGTACTTGCGTGCGGCCTGTGCTTCGGAGCTCGACAACGACAATCACGGGGACGGGCATTATCGTCTGCGTAAGTAGGTACTTTGACGGACTTTTCGTCATGCATGCACTCTGCCATTTACTGATTTGGACACGAAGGAAGGAAGTATCAATGTGATTTTGTGAATACGGCGTGGGGAGATTGCACGTCTTCTCCCTGCTTCGTACCTTTTTTTTTCTTCTTTTCTTTTTTTTATTAGATCTAAGAGGGGTTTAAGGGATTTAGGTTAGCTATTACTCTAAATTGTATATAAACATTAACATTAGATAACTAGTAGGCCTTATTAGCTTGCGGTATTAACATAGAAGGTTAGCTATAGAGGAAACGTGATTTTCTGTCCTGTAAGCGCTGTGCTCCTTCCCTACCTTAGTTTTAAATATTTTTACGTACGCTGTAGCTGATTGGAAGTTAATAGGTCTGAAATTAATTTAACGTCTATATTTGTAGAGCCTGAGAGATGATTCTAAGAGGAATATTATATAAAACTGAACTATTTGCTAACACCCTCCTAAGTGTGGAGTACAATACGGTAATTCCAGGCTATTGAACTTGATGCTGTAGGAGTGTTTTAGAATGATACAATTTCCATAGTGTTACACTTAAAATCCCTGGGTATAGAGCAGTGTATTCTCGATGCAACAGGTCGAAAATCAAGCTTGGACGCAATATGCGTAATCGGGCCACAATGAGCCACATGAGTCATCTAAAATAGGGTTCCACTTCTTCAGTTGATCAAAGGTGATCGCGAATTTTGTATAGATACTCCAGCACGAATCTCCCTGTACAGCAGTATACCATTCATAGCACGCGGGCGCTGCACCAGTCTGCGTTGGCGCGGGAGGAGCGATCGTGGCACGTGTATGATCGGAGCTTGATGTTGTCATTGTTGGCTTGTTCGTCGATGTTATAGGTACTGTTGTCGCAGCACTTCCACCTTTCACGGTGGCTACACAGTACGATGCATTCGCCCATAGGTTCGTACAATTCCCGTCAAGCTGTGGATTCATGGCCCTCAGATCATCAAACGTGATGGTGAAGTTCATGGCGATTGCCTCACAATAGTCGTCTGTAACTGTGTCGTAGTATTTTCCGCAGTTTTTAACTGTTCCAGGGGGTGTTTCTTTGGCGGGCACCGCGGTAGTTGTGTATACGGGTTTCCCACCTGACATGCCTGGTATGAGCGGAGGTACATAGGAACCTCCGAGGGGTCCTACGCAAATATAGTCTCCCGGGAAGACGGGCATATGGATAGCAGCGGAATTCCACTTGACGAATTGCGTGAATGATATATTCTTGTACGGCCCATTCTCGCCTATTAGATCAAGAGCAGGAATGCCACCTTCGTACCATTGCTGAAACAATATCAGTGAAAAGTCGATCCGCTTTGCGATTAGAATAATGTAGTTACCATAGCTACCTCACAAGATTGTGGTAAACAATATGTGCCATTTCCAAGACCAGCACAGTTTATTCCTTTGTTGAGATCCCTAAACGACCCGGTGGAAATTTTATACCTGGCGGAAAGCATGCTGCAATTCATTCTTGGAGGCTCAGGGAAGGTGACGGTCTGGGCGCATCGGTTGGGTGAGTCCCAGGCAAAATCGTCTTTTGCGGGTTCGGGTTTCAAGGCCGGGTGAACAAAGAGGTCTTCCTTGAAGTTGCAATTTTTTTGCATGTTATCCCACGCTTGACCTTTCACTTCGTTGAACGTTTCGCCCCACCTAGACATGAATCCGAGTCTAAACCGTTGGAGGAAACAGGAAGAGCATTGTATCTCCAGCGGGTACTCGTCGTACTCAAGCCCCATCGTTGAGTTGGGGTTCACACGACCGCTAGCAGGCCCCGGTCCATGGTACAGGTAATCTAACGCCTGCTCTATACCGGAGTCGAAGGTCGGTACTGGTGGTGGAACTGTGTTGTAGGGTAGTATAGTAGTACCGTTCTCATCAACAGCGTTTGTTCCATTGATGGGGTCGTTGCTCCAGTCAGGATACCATTTCTGGGTGTGTTCTGGCCACGTTACCGACGGGAGATATTCGAGGAACCATTTCCTCTCTTCCAGCGCACACCATGTCGATCCGCTGGACAGGCAGGTGAGATTGTATTTGTAAGTATAGAAGTCTAGGATACGTTCAGCGTCGAATGGTGTGGCTCCCATCTCAAAGCTCAGATCGGCGCAGGCAGAAGTCACCGTCTTCTTCAGTGATGAAAGCGATGTACGGCACTGATCGGTGCATAATCCATGGAACGGTCAGAAAAGTTCACTATGGATTTTGGGTCGCGCGCGCTCACTGTGTAAGATTGGACCCATTCCAACCGGTCCAGTCATTCTGCTGGTATAGCAGAACGAAGGATGGGTCGCAATCGAGAGTAGTGTTGAAACTATTCAAGCAGCTTTGTGAAACCCCTCGAGGAATGATTTCACTCTCGAGGCCGTTGAAAATTGTCGTACTTGCCGACGCTGCTGGAATAATCAAAGGTAAGAGTAAAACAAGAAACGTCATCTCTGCTCGCGATATTGCGTTGACTGTGCTTTGCAGACTTTCTGAAAACTCGATGTGTAAGGATACTTTGTGAATCTAGAAAGCTGAGGACGTAAACCGTCTGCACTAATTAAGGTAACTCTCGGGGTTGGAGTATAAGCTTACCATAGGGATAGAACTTCCCGTTCAATGTAAATGTGAGGGCGGAATTTTTTAGTACCATCTACACTTTATTGCGGCGTAACCAATTCACATGCGCCATCCCCTTTTAAGAAATGGTCGCACCTGAGGGAACACTCTGGAGGCCTCATAAGCTAATTTAGGCCAATTCTCGGTAGAACGTGAATTGACTAGGAATGGGTTGCCTGTCCTGTTTTGAGGTGGTGGGAGAGTCCTGATTGGTCTATGGTACGGCACAGTCGAAAACGCGTTTTCCTTCAGGAACTAGCCCACGCAAGAGAATTTTCGGCAAGACCCTCTAATCTGACCGGCTAAATCTCTAGTGATACTCAAAATGGAGTTGAAATTACCTGCCCTAGTGGGATGCGGCGAGAGCATCTGAAAGCAAGAATCATTGGTCTCTGGTACGGCACAGTTGACAAAGTCTTTCCTTTCAGAAACTGGTTCACACAAAAGTAGGTTCGGTATGGCCTGACAATTCAAAGGCGAGTATCATGGGACTATAGTACGGCACAGTTGAACAAGGCTTCAAGTTGATTGGGCAACGGCAAAACATCTGAGCCACATAGAACTCAAGCGATTTTCCGTATCATGTCATGAATTCCGACCTCAGGTCTTAAATTTAGGGCACTCCTCGTGCGCTACGGTACTTTCCCATCCAAGTCAACTTTTCAGAGCAGTGTCTCCTTTTCAAATTTTCTCTCATATTTTTTGATACTACTTCCAAGACGGAGAAGACCATGCAGGGTCTTCATTACCTTCTTTTTCTGGTCCTATTGGGGCAGACATTAGCTGAAGATCCTGATCCCTCAACATGTGCTCCAGGCCGAAACTGTGCAGTTGGATGCTGTTCAGTTGCTGGTCATTGTGGATTTGGACCAGACTATTGCGGAAAAGGTAGGGGTTTTTTTTTCCCCTGAGTGTATTGCCTCTTCTCTCTCTAACGGTCTTCGATAGGAAACTGTACCAGTACATGCGATGCACAAGCAGAATGCGGTCCATATGCTCCGTCAGGCAAAGAAAAATGCCCTCTCAATGTCTGCTGCTCTAAACATGTCTGTCCCTCATTGCCCTTTTCAATTGCCATCTACTGAAACCCCCAGGGATTTTGTGGAACAACGGAGTTGTGAGTAATTCTCGAGAGGTAGTCCGGGCTACTTTACTCACAGTCATACGTCAGGTTTTGTGGAGAAGGTTGTCAGAACGGTTGCGACGAGGTCAAAAGACCTAGTGGAGGCACTGGCAACAGCGCCCGCGCCAAAACCATTGGCTATTATGAGAGTTGGTCGTACGGGCGCGACTGCGATGCAACTGCGCCTGAAGCCATCGATTCCACCATGTGGACACACATCAAGTATACAACCGCCGATGTCATATTTCTTCACTCCGGAACTGACCTTTACAGTTTTGCTTTCGCCTTGGTCAATCCGCAAACATTTGAGATCTCCAAGATGAACTCTTATGATGACATGCTCTACCCTAAGGTAATCGACCTTAAACTACAGAGTCCAAATTTGAAGGTGTACATTGCGGTAGGTGGTTGGAGTGCTGGAGGCAAAGTGTTCTCTGATATGGTATCGTCTGCGGCTAATCGGAAAGCGTTCATTGATTCTGCTGTGCGATTCTGCAGTACTTATGGTTTTGATGGTATTGATATAGACTGGGAATATCCTGTCGCTGATGATCGCGGAGGCAAAGAAGAAGACTACACCAACTATGTCACGTTCACGAAAGAGTTGAGGGAAGCTGCGAAGGGTTTGGGTCTTACACTTACACTTCCAAACAGTTATTGGTATCTTAAAGGGTTTGATGTCAAAGGCCTGGAAGAGCACGTCGACTGGTTCAATATTATGAGCTATGACATTCATGGAGTTTGGGATGGCAACAACCGGTTAGTATATGAATTTGCAATTTTATATGATTATGATTTTAACTGACATCAAATGCAGTAATACACGTAAAGAAGTCAATCCTCATACAAACATAACGGAAATCTCGCTTGGCCTTGATCTGCTCTGGCGCAACGGTATTTCTAACAATAAGGTCGTCCTGGGGTTCGGATTTTATGGGAGATCATTCACCCTCAAAGATCCTTCCTGCAATAAACCTGGGTATGGTAAAATTGATAGATTTAGTGTTATAGCATTTGGCTGATCATCGGGTTTAGCTGCGGTTTTGCATCAGGCGCGAAAGCTGGGAAGTGTACTGGCGAAGCCGGAATTCTCTCGAATGCTGAGATCGGACGTATCATGGACGAAAAGAAACTCAAACCAGAGTTTGACGAGAAAGCTGGAGTGAAATGGATTACTTGGGACTCTGATCAATGGGTTTCCTACGATGATGCGGACACATTCAAATTGAAAATGGACTTTGCAAATAAACTAGGGCTTTCGGGAATCAGTAGGTTTAATTGAGGTGAAACGTGTTCCATCAAAAAGCTAACTACAAGTAGTGGTATGGGCACTCGACCTGGACAACCAGGACTCACAGACAGCACAATATCTTAACTCTGGCGGAACCATGAATAACAGTAATGGATTTGACAGACAAAAGCGGGTTGTGAACAAAAAGCAAGCGTTGACCGGAAAGCTGGGTTACTGGACCCCATGCATGTCTGAGAAAGCACGTAAGAGCACTGGATGTCCCGGTGGTGAGTATAGACATATTGCAGGACATAGAATTTTAGCTCACACAGATTTTCAAGGATATCACGAATTAGTAGTCGGTCACGGAAAAGCATACGACTCAGATGCATTGAAAGAAACAACCGGTTGCCACGGAAAGGATAATAGAATCCTATGTTTGAATAATGAGGTTCAAGCAAAAAATTGTAACTGGAACCGCCAAAAAGATGGGGTGAGAAAAAATTTTACCGGTTTCGACGCCTGTTTTACATGCTAACACTCGTACGAAGAGTAAAATATGCGGAGAAAATTGCCCTAAGGGAACAATATTTCTGGCACAAAACAGTCAACCTGCAGGAGACAAGGTGCGGATAGACGACTTGATATTTTATACATCATGACTGATCTCTTTCCCTAGACGGAATGCGCACATGGAACCTTCATATCAGTCTGCTGTGAGGATTTGCTCATGCTTGCGGACGTATGCGGGAACCAATACATGGCTGATGTGATATTCTCCGGAGGAATGTCAGGTGCGGGCAACACGGATTTCAAGATCAAAGGAGGGGCTAGCAACAAGGCCAAGAAAAGGTCCTTGTCACCTCGAGAAACGAGCGTCAGCGTTACAAACCAGGAGGTACAGAAATCAACGCTCCACAAACGTATGGACCTAGGTTACGATCCGAACCATCCCTGCGACGCCACTTTCGAGGCCAACTTTCCAACACCGAATCCAGCTTTGGGATATGTTGCGGTATACGGTGACAGAGTTATTTACGACGCTGGTAAGAGTCAGCAAACATTCAGAATTGACCGAACGAGAGCTACCATAACGTCAACTTATCGTCCGGACGCTACAACACGCTCAAACGCTATCCGTAGCAAACTATGCCGTGGTGATCGGTATCCCCAGGCGTGTGCAAATTGGCGGTCAATTGCAATGAACTATGGTCAAAGGCTGGTACCATGCCCAGAATATCCCGTTGCCTTCAATAATAGACGTGATGCTGTAATTACTTGGTCTGACAACCGTCATACTTCCTGGAAAACCTGGATTGACAAAAGCGTGGCAGCACCTTACCTTGGTGGCTTGTTGAGAGCCACCAACTGTCAAGTTGATGAGTGGCCACCTTTTGATCTTGTTGGATCAAGAGAGAGAAACGCAGCAGGTGTCTACGTGAGATACCTGCCCGGCGGGCAGAATGGAGGAGCTGCGAATTGGCCCGAATCGGAAATTAAATTCACAAAGGATTGTATGTGCTCCACATCCATGGAATATTTATTTTTGGTTAACCTTGCGCCAGGTGGTCCGGTTCCTATTCGACAGACTACTAGCATCGAGATCCTACGGACTGACATTGGGTATTGGACCGACACCGTATGGATTCGGTCCCATCGATGGTCAACGGTAACTACGGTATGAAATCTTGGCCTTCCATATATACAAGCACTAACACATATCTTTATCCAAGATATCCATGGATTTTACCTCCATTCCAGTAATTCCCAACGATCCTGATCTGCTAGTGGACAACATCTGTTGGCCAAAAAGACTTGCAAGTGGCTGGCCAGGAAACATTAACTTCAACGACGTGGATCCCGGCTATGCGTTAGCTATCAACGACAATTGGAACTGGAACCAAAACGATTATTACAAATACAGTCGACCACCGCCGTTTGCTTTGACCAGTATGTTTGTTCAGCCCCAATATCGGTCAGATGATAATCTTACACTCTCCCACAGATGGTCGCACACCTCCGACACGAAGGAACATCCAGATGCTCGTGTACCCAGACGAAACGGCGGCATACGTAGTGGATTCTGGCAACGTCACTCGAGCAGCAACGCCGGAGGAAATCGCCAACAGCTTAGGTCTTCACGCATGTCAAGATGAACACTGTTCCAAAGAAAGAGAGTTCATGCGCAGAGATGCTGTGGGATACAAAAAGAGGCGCGATGAGATTGAACAGCAGAGGGACCATATTGAGTCTATGGTCTTGGCCGGTATGGACGTAGACCCGTCCCGAGACCTTGATGAGGGAAGATCTTCCTCTATGGTTCTGACAAGCTCTGCTACATCGACTCATGCTCTGTCGGCTGAAATGACGGGTTTATCGCGCTCAAGAGCAACACCATCTCTTCCACCTAGAGCGAGAGAGACAAATAGTTCGTAAATTGAAATTATTACTTGGTAGTGATGAACTACCGATAAGTTTGCATGCTTTACTCCTCAATCAAAACTTGATCCATCCCTCCGTCAACCTAATATGTAGTATCAGGATCTAATCTCTAGTTCAACCCCAGTCGACAGGCTTTTCCAGACCCCTAAAATCCATTGATGCATGCTAAAAAAGAAACATAGCCAGTGCATTCTGAGCGCCAGACGTTTTTATACCGCACCAGCCCCAGCCTTTTCCGCCCAAAACTGCGCATCCATCGCGCGCCGCTCCTCATCTGGCATGCTCAACGGAATTCTTCTCCGTCTATCCATTTCTCTCTCTTCTGCCCACCACTCCTCCCTCCTCCTTCGAAACTCCTCTCTATCAAAACTACCAGTTTCCCATCCACAGTCCTTATACAGTTTTTGAAACGCCCTCCACTGATTCACCTTTGCTCTAAAACTCATCGCCGCCAGTTCATTCCCACCATCCCTAAGTTGTTGTACAGCCGCAGCATGATCCAACGGTAACTTAATAACCCAACTCAACATGTTATTGAATATGATTGGGTTTTCGAGAATCTCGCGCACACGGGGTGTCGTAGGACCACTCAAAACCTCAGAAGAAACATGCGGGATCCAAGCAAGACTCTTAAAATTATTAATAATGTTGGCGAAAGCTGCTTCGACGGGCTGGCTCGGCGACTCATCCCAGAGCTTTGTACCGATGCGTGACCATTCTATTATCGTCTCTAACACACCAAACTCATTTTTAGCAAAACTCGGTCCCGGTTCACACGTAATAGTAAAAAAGGGAAGAGGTTGATCTAAGACGAAATACATACTCTCTTTCAAATCATATACCAAATCCACACCCTCCTGCCCCCTATACATCTGCCCGACCGTCAACTTCAACATCCATGGCTCCAATAACCTATACTCCCCCGGTAAGCCAAGACACGAGTCCCCCCACCGCAAATAGTCCGGCCACTCTGTCTGCGGCTCAACAAAGTAGTTTACAAGCTTAGAGCGTGGGATCAACTCTGTGCCTTCTTCCTGCCAGCCCCAGACAAGGTCGGAGTGTAGCATAGGGATATGTTTGATTAGGCTGATAGTTTCGGGATCGTAGCCGAGGTCGGAGAGGAAAGCGGTGTTAATGAGGGAAGCGGTATAGGGTGGATGAATGATGTCGGCAGGGGAGATGTATGCCATTGTTGTGAGGAGGGTGTAGAGGGTGGTAAGGCCGGTGATAAACTGACCATGCACTTCGCTTACTGATGAGTCCATAATGAAGTGCGTGGTTCTTGCGCGCGGTGTTGATGGGGTTTTGGGTTCTGGGTGATTGGAGATGAGTACTCGATCATGCGGGGTGATGGGGAGCTTATGGTTAAGTATATAATTATATTATGTAAGAATGATCCTCAAGCGCTGTTATTATTGCGCCGCCTTTATAGAAAGACTGGATAAATACACGATACATGGTTGCAAAGTCCGTGTGCGGCACAGCACTCAGTGTTGATCGGTAGAGACGGGCTAACCCGCATTGGGCAAGGCGTTATTTTTACGGTGGTACTGTAGGTTTTCTTCTTCTTGAGTCCTTTCAGCGGGCCGATTTGCGTTGATTCTGCATGTATATTGATCTGTGCATTGTGTTGCCGGTTTGTGCTTGTGTTTGGTGGCACATTTTGTGGAACAAGTGGTTGTCATCAGCACTGCCGTGAAAGCAAACTGGTGTGTGCCCGTTCAAAGTTGCTTTTTGTTTTACCCCACGAAGGCTAAGTAAGGTACATGTATGATAATCAACGGCCATGTCCTGGTACCTGTCTGTGCCTGTCTGTGCCTGTCTGTGCCTGCCTGTGCCTGCCTGTGCCTGCCTGTGCCTGCCTGTGCCTGCCTGTGCCTGTCTGTGCCTGTCTGTGCCTGTCTGTGCCTGCCTGTGCGTGCACCATGGGGATTCCACCCAGCCCTACGGAGGGGAACGAAGAGGCTGGAACCAACCACCCAAAGTTGAATCGAGCAGTGCAGTCTACCCTCAGGCTCCATGTGAATTCTAGACTCGCCCAACTAAGGGACGGGTCTGTATCCAATCGGAGGGAGCTAGTGCAATACGTAATGGTGATTGGCCTTGGCGCTGCTTTCGGTCGATGATGTCACAGGCATGCAACATCTGCCGAGGACAATTGGAACTCATGTAGCTTTGGAAATCTGCCTCTTCCTGCTTGTCTTCATCTGCTTCCCTTTTCTACCTTTCCCCAAGTTTCTCGTATCATCACAAAATCTCGTATCAGGTCAGTCGTGAAAAATCGAATTTCCCTTTCCTTCTCCTCTCGTGCTTTCGGAATGCTTTTCGCTCTTGCACAACACGATCTCTATCTTAGCTCTTCATCTCATTGCTACCCCTCAACTCATCATCGATACTCAATTGATGAAAGGAAGAATTATTTGGCTTGGAAACATGAGATTTACCCAATTCCATTTCAACTAACCCCTACACACCAGGCTAACTCACCTTCGGACTCCCACTCACACCGGTCCGTTTGACACCGACAACACGTCGAATCTTTCACATCCTCCAACACAAACCCCCGCGTCTCTTTCAATATGTCTACTTTCCGTGCTCTAGCTGCTCGTCGTGCTCCCTCCTCCACTTCACTCTTCGTCCAGCGCGCCGCTTTCCACAACTCTGCCATGCGCGCTGCAGGGAAGGAGTCAAAGCTACGTAAGCTATCCCCGGTGGAGCTCAGCTCTTGAACTCATGGTTCATTCCCTCCAGTCTCCCCGGATCATCAAACCACGACTTCCAGATAAGCTAACAACCGGCCATGCAGACTTCGAAGGCCGCGCGAAGGAAATTGAAGACACCAACCTGGAGCAATTGCGGAAGCAACAGGAAGGAAAGGGACACTGGGAAGAAAGCTTGGCCAGCGACAGTGAAAGCATCGTACGTTTTCACTATCTAATTTTTCCCCTGGAGGCGAAAAATGTGGCATGCAAATGATGTCAGAGAGAGTGGTTTTGCTAACGATTCCGTGCGACGCAGGTCAAAGCCGATCGCGGCGAGGCGAAGGAAACCCAGGAGCACATCAAGAAGTTGCAAGAGGAATCATCCAAAGTTTCTGCAACCAAACGTTGATCGCGTAGCTTGTGGCTTTAACACCATGCACTTATGCAAGCGACGGAATATTGGGAGGGAGCAATGGATTCAAATATCTAATTGAGTTGAAAAACATAATGATTGACAGGAGTTGGGGGAATTGTTGGGCGCGTGGACAGTCAAGATAAGAACTGACAAAATGTTCCTTGTGGCGGGAGGGGATTGTCCTTTGTAGATGAATTTAGAAGTAGTCATCTTTGTAGTTGTACGCAAGTTAACTGGTATCGCATGTTCACTTTCACTTGCACATATTCTCTCTTAACCCTATTCACCGCCCCCTTTTCTAACATAGCGCATCCAGTCATCTTCTCCTTTCTTCTTTTACTAGAAGATTAATTTCTCCTAAATAAGTCGTTAAATCCCGGGCTATTCGTGTTTATAAAAGTTATAGAATGCACTTAATGCTCGTAACCACCCTGTACCTACGCCATATATTAGAATTATAGTGCGGAAGTACATTTGTATACCGCTATTTTCCGTGGTGCTATAAAATTTAGAGAATAATGGCGGCATATGTCGCCATCAATGCTTTCCACCTTTTCTCCTCGAATAGATCTTAGATGCGGACGACCCAAGGTGGTGATGTACTATAATCAGCACTGTCAAATGTTAACTTGTTTCACTAGCGCTATTACCGACTGGTGCAGTCATTGTGTAGTCGTTCAGAGATTTATCAGTTGTTTTCTTCCATGGTAATCTCAGATCACTAAAGTGTGAGCAGATTACCTGGCAGCAGAGATGATTGAAGCCCGGATCCTCGTTTTCAATTGGCATCTCCGTAAAGGAGACAAGGATGAGAGCCACGACAGATCGATAGCTTGGGCGAGATAGAGCGGGGAGCACGGATGTTCGGGCTTGTCGCCAGAGCTGAGCGCGGACGTCTTGCTCCATCCGTTGAGCCTCAAGATGGTCGACACCCCGTGTCTGTCTGAAGATGTCCTGCAAGGGAAGCCAGTTTATTGCATAAGCGTAGACAGCGTGGCGAAGGGCGTTGTTTAAAAGGCGGTCTTCGGCACTTTTTGTATTCGCGGCTTTGGATGCAAAAGAGATGTTTCGTAGGCCTTGCAAGACTGGTTCAGATTCACCTTCCATTCGATCTAATTCCAAAGCCGTCCTGGAGACAAATAACTTTCTCCTCTGCGGGTCATATATCAGCATTTCTGACCAAGATATTTCACGCAATCTTCAAACACTACATGGCCAAAAAAAAATAGAACACTAAGCATACCACTGTCATGTCGAGGAACGGATTGCAACTATCGGAAAACCACAGCATAGATCGCCTATCAAAGACGGCCATGAAAATTTCCCATAGCAGGTCGTGCAAAGCGACAGCCTGGTTACGCCGGTGTGCAAGTTTGGCGAAATCAATCGTTGGAGGCGTGACGGTCGTTAGAGCTGGGAAGAGGCCATTGCTATGAGCACTGCTCGTCTCGAATTTTGTGGTGGGTTAATCATCAGCCTCATGGTACTACCGAATCCGCTCGTCAGTACAGCAGCACGCGGCTTCCTTAGGCAACGCGTTTGAAAAAGAGTAGCGCTGAGTTTACATATACGTACCGGGGTGACGCACACTTTGCCGCGTCGTATACAGTTTGTACAAGGCTCACTCTTCTGTACCACAGCATCACATCCTATTCTTACCTTACGGCATGGTTTGCAGCTAATATTACAACGCCGTCCACTCATAGCTAAGTTCCGTTATTAGCGGGAGCTTCATAGGTAGTACAGTACACAGTAGGTAGAAAGACGATAACAATGGCTCAGGGGTACATCCTAGGAATGTAAGCTAGCGTCCAATCACGTGCATGAAGGATTTCGCAAGGCTGCTTCCGATACACACTTTTTGAATCTTGTAGCTTTCGGCATATTAAACTGTTGTCGAAAAAAGGGAGCTATAGCTCCACAGCATATTTCCGCAGCTCCCTAAGCAACTAGCTCCTTCTAGTAAATAAACTTACACACGGAGTAATATTCGTCCGTTTAATATGTATTTAAACAGCTTTTATTTTGTAAAACATTAACTAGCTCTTTACTTATCAATTAATTAATGTTTTCTTAGCAATCAACAGCTCTTACTTTTATTTGCTAGCATCTATAGGGTATTATTTGTCTAATCGCATCAATATACCTAAGTATACACAGCGACATTAGCATGTCTTAGCTAAGGGCCTATTTTCTGCGCACATACAACGTAACTGTATATTAGTAGAAGTCGGCTGTATATAGAAATTAGTGTGTATATCTAGGAATAGTAAGTAATAGTCATATATATACTTCTTATTTTGTAAGAGGTATAGTAAAAAAAAACCTCTTACATTGTATATTCTTCTTATAAAAGTAACATATATAACTAGTATTTCCCTTCTAGGGTTACTATTATGTGACTATTTACACATACAAATTCAAAATGCTAGTCCCCCTAGTATCCTCTATTTTATAAAAACAGGTACGAAGGCCTTGTATCTCTAAAGACATCCAAAGACATCTGAACCTAATCCGAATGATATATGTTACGTTGTATCTGCGCAGAAAACAGGCCCTTACAGGTACTGTAGGCATCGATATTTTCGCCAATATACATAAGCCTGCCACTCGGGCCACACCTGTCATTATGGCCCCTCCATCTTTTTCCGGTGAGTTCGCTCTTTATCCTGGGACATACCGGACTGCTTTTTTGAGTGCTTCCGACGCCGTTGATGAAGCGGTGTTGCGTTACGTCTGACACTCTGCTCTTCATCTTTCGTATTGGCCATCACCACCAAGTCATCGCTAGCCGAATCTTGCTGAATAAGAGGAGTATCATCTTTGCCAAACTCCGCATCTGGCTTGGAATCTATAGGGAGACGATGCTGACTGGTGCCCAGAACTCGGGGCTCTTTTAACACAAGCGGCTCCTCCCCGAGCCCCAGCGTGGCCATGGCAGTTGCCCACCAACTAGGGGTTGGCGGTTCCCAGTCTCCAATATCGAGCGTGTACTTCTTCTGGTCGTCCGGTAAATTCATCCACACAAACGGCTTGTTACTATTGACTCGACCCTCAATAACAAAGTCACCAATTTCCTCGGGTATCTTCAGCGCTTCGACGATAACAACGGGCTGATATGCTGGGACAAGCAAATGCAGCGTCACAGGTTTGCCCATTTTGCTATCTTTCCGAGGGCGACGCTCTCGTTCCTGGATATATCGCCTGGCTGCGATCATGAAGCTGAAGACCGTGTCAATTTGATTCGTGTAGCCGCAGAAGGCGGGTCCCAGCGGTCTGGCTTCCAAAAGATGGTAAAATTTTGGGTACCAATCGTTGTCAGGATGGTAGACAAAGAACCAGTGCTCGCATGCTGTATCGTCGGCAGTCTGCCCTAGTCGCTCGCGTATCATGTCGTAGACATACTGAGGGAAATCCTTTTGCGCAATGAGCGCGGTCTGCGCGGCGAGGGTCGCTGAGACATCTCCAAGGCGCGCAGCAATAAGGTTCAGAGCCTGAATACCCTGGTACGTCAACACAACGTTTGCGCCAATGCCAACGGTCGTGGCGATGGTGCTGAAGGAAGTGAGTATTTTGACGCTGTCGCAAAAGGATTGTCCCATTATTTGCATGGATGGAACAAAGGCGTCCACGCGATCCATCATATTCGAGGCTTTCGGAATGAATTCATTGAGGTTGGCCGCTGTCTCGTTGGCATTGTAAATGAGTTGGCCGGCGTTTATGATGCCCTCTACTGCTTGTACTGTTTTTACGAGCGGCGAAGTAGCCTTGGCAGCTTTTGGAATATCTTTGAAGGATTTTCTGCTACTAAAAAGGGAGGAGAGGAGTGTCGGACGGTTATTACTCATGCTGGTGTGTATCGAGGTCTAACAGTGTCGTGGTTTAGCGGTGAAGGGGCGCGACGTTGTACTAACTAGTCTAGTCTAATGTTTCGCCTGCCAAATTTAGATTAAAGGCTAGCCCTTCTGATTAGCCCGGCCAGATATACATCAACTTTTAAGCTGTCCTATACAGAGCTTGCGGTCTGATTTTTCCAAAAGCTTTCCATGATCGCCGTTGAACTATTCCAGACAAAATTTTAGGCTACTCACTAACATATCATCGACCACGCCCTGGGAGGATCGTTGAGTTCCGTTACGTAGGTTCTGTGCTGCGGAATGAACTGTCATTTATACCGTGATGTTTAAGAAGATGCAGTGTCATTATTCTAGTTATCTTACACTTTGTATTAATGCATTGTCTCTTGAACAAATATTGATGTGCTAGCGGGATGGAAATTAGTCTCTTTATTACACTCAAATTACGTAGAAAGACTGAAACTTTACTTCTTACGGCTCTACAGCTTGTCTTTTTGAATCCTTTCTCTTCTTAACAAATATTGAAGCTGCGCGCAATAAAAACCCTCAAGAAAAATTTCAATTCAATTCTTCCGCACAATTGAACCCACCATGAATTAATCAAGGAACTCTAGATAAAAACTGTGCTAATGGTATTGCGGCCCCAATAGGAACGTTCCATGTCACGAAGGGAAAACTACGTGGACTTGGGATCTGGCGGGCCGGGAATGAGTGTATTGTTGCCATCACTTCGGGTGGTTACTGGATGTGTTCTGTTACGAGCTGTTGAGCAAAGAGTAGATAGCTTCTTAGCCAGTGCAGCACGTCATAGCACGTTTGATTTCCCCTACAATTAAGAAGTCGGAATTTACTTTTACTATCGTTAGCGACACTAGCTCTCTAAGAATCTTCTAGATGTTTACGCTGCACTACTATTATGCTGCCAAATTTTGTTAATTAGCACTAATATCCCTAGCTATCAAGGATAAGAGTTTAGCGTACAGAACGCCTATAGGGCTTTCATCTTCGTTGATGTCTTAGTCCGCGTTCACATCGGCTGTTATATTTTCAAGAGAATTTCAAACAATAAGCTAGTCAGGTGCAGTTTACCTTTGTATAAGCAAAATGAGCCAACAACCCCAAGTCTCCGAATTAGGCGGACTGCCAATTTCACTCGGAGCCATCTGAGAAGCGAAAAGTGTCTGCAGGAGATGGATACGGCGGCCTGGCCAAGAGGCACGCGTCGGCGGATGACTATGAGGATGCTCGAGAAAGAAGAATAGCGTAACAGAGCGTGACTACCCACTTAAAATCAGCCAAGAATGAGAGTGAAATGATAGATGTGATACACCGTGGATTCTTGAGAGTCATAAGGACGACCTTGCAAATCAGTTGTGAGGAGCTCGATGTTCTGGAGACGAGTGGTTTGCGCGTGCGCGTGTGGTTGAACGTGCCGCCGTCCAACATCGGTACTGAGACGTTGTGGGCGGTGCAAGTACAGTCATGGTTTCTCACGGACGCGGCGCTGAAAGCGCTGACAGAGAATGACATGGCCTAACTGTGTAGAGATGTATTGGCGACCACGCGGAGAGGTCCGATGGCGGGGTTGAAGCGGACGGTACCGCAGAAAGAGCAATGGGAAAATCAAGGAAGTGAACGAGGTCAGGCTGGTAGACTGGGTGCTGGAGATGTCGTCGCTTCTGGATCGAGTGATGAAGAGGCGTAGTTGTTTGTTGTCGAAGGCACGTGCACGGCGGCGTAAAGATAATTTTGAGGTCATCCTCACGCGCCGACAGCACTGTCCAAGGGAGTTTCAAGAGCTTAGACCTTGGTCAGAGAGAGGTTAAGCTGCTCGACGTATTTGTGAATAGTCAAGGCCTCGTGTTGGTCCGTCCAGGAATGGATTCCAATGTGGCTATGTATGGGATCTAGGGTGAAAGCCTTTTCTGTACATTTCAGCTAAGTCGACGTGCTTTCAGCTCTCAATATATTGAAATAATTCCTTAAGAAACACTAGTATCCAAGATAATGCGGCGGAAGTCTAGCATGCTCATCATAGATTACTGCGCCATTATCAAGCAATGGTGATGATAGAAGCGGTTTTAGTTAAATACGGAGTGATTATTGGCACTATATTCACCTGATAGAACATGCTGAATTGAGATCAAAGAAATTCAGCTTGTCTTTCCATTGCCGAAATTGCGGCAAAGTCTGGAAGAGTTTCGGACATCTGCTGGCACAATTGAAGCAAGCAACAACGGGGCAAGACACAAAAATAATACAAGGGCCGTGGAAAATAAGCTAAGATGATATTAGGTCAGACTACTACGTGGTTCAGAGACCTTTGAAGTATTGGAGACGAGATCATGCGTTTACCCGCCACTAACCTGCTCAACATGCGCTCATCACAAGACCATAAGCTTACGCATAGCCAAAAATGGTCTTGTCAACTAAAGCTGTGCTACAGTGCGTATATGCCGATCAAAGGCCTCCTACAGATATAAATGTTCTACAGTAGCCTTCAGTAGCCACCGAAATCATAGCACCCAAGAACACATACATCGAACGCGAAAGAAGACACAAGAAACATGCCCCATCCACTCACCGTTAACGGAGCTCAGATGACTGCGGAAGGTAAAGATGAATACACCAAGTTGCCATTGTAAACTATCCCAACTAATTCGAAATTTAGGCCCTGCTCTGATTGACCCAAGAACTCGTTTCAACGACCTGGAGTTGGCGCTTCCACCCACATCAACTGTCGTTCTCCAACGCGATTTTCCAAAATCAAAACCGGATTGTGGTGAGACCAGTTACCGTGGCTATGGTCGTTTGATCGGACGCCGTGCTTTGGTTACTGGAGGAGATTCGGGCATGGGACGGGCAATAGTCATTGCCATGGCTCGAGAGGGTGCCAAAGTGGCCTTAAATTATCTCCCAGCTGAGGAGCCGGATGCAGAGGATGTTGCGAATCTCCTGTCGAAGGAGGGAATAGAAGTTGTGAAGATCCCTGGAGATCTTTTGGATGAAGAGTTTTGCAGCAATTTGGTGCTTCAGGCCGCACAGGCACTCGGGGGTCTTGATATCTTAGTAAATAACGCAGGGTATGACATCAAACACGGCATACTGAAATAAACACTCACGAATCCTAGAACATCAGGGATGTCGAATCCCGACATTACAACTTACACGACCAAGCAATGGGATAGGGTGTTCCGCACCAATGTCTACGCCGGTTTCTTTCTGACACGCGCAGCTGTTACACTCATGCCGCCTGGTTCTTCCATTCTCTGGACTGTTTCTGATGTTGTGGCAAATCCCACGAATGGCGTACACGACTACGCAGCGACCAAGAGCGCCGTCGCAAGTCTGGTCCAGACACTGGGTATCTCTCTTGCAAGCAAGGGTATACGAGTCAATGGGGTCGCTCCAGGCTTGACTTATACACCACTCTTGGCAAAAAGTGGCATGACAACTGAGCAACTAAGTCTATTCGTAGGAATACTGCCACTGAAACGTCCAGCCCAACCTGTCGAAATGGCTCCGCTCTACGTCAACGCTGCCGATGCGAACGCGACCTACTTGAGTGGTAGCATCGTCCAGAATAATGGAGGCGCGACGGCTTATGTTCTCGGTTAATTTGGTCTAGAAATTTCTTGTGCATCAAATGTAATTGGGACTCTACTACGGTTCCCTTTAAACTAAATATACTCATTTGCGTAAAAGTAGATAAACTTAATTTTGGTCCAGTGAAGGAGTACTACTACCGGTGACTTCACAAACACATTCAACCTTGAAACACCGCTACAAATCTCGTCTTTGTTTCCGGTAAAAGTCTTGTTACTGTATCATTTGGTCAGAATCTCTTCAGACATGGAGCAAGGGACTCGTCGAAATTCCCACCATCCAACCGTGCCGTCACTCGCCAGCTTCCCTAGCTGTAACCCCCTTTACTGCATTCATTAATGCAATTTTGTCGTGTATTGGTTGTTGATCTACCCAAGACAGTGATTCTCTTTTTTTAGGACGCCTACAGTCTCCTCAGCGTAGCAGCCAAGCCGGATCCATGGTACGGTGAGTACAACATAGTTTTAAAGGTAGATACGAGCACACCCTGTCCACAAAAGATTGTCTTGTCGCCTGTGCAGGGCTTGTTGCAGTCAGTTTCGGCAACAGGGGTGTTATTGGCTAGGACTTGGATTTCGTTGTCACACCTGCATTCCCTTCCATTCTCGAGACCGGCATACGTCGTTCCTGCTTTCAGGCAGTATCTCTGGCAGTTCTTAGGAGTCTGACTTATGTCTAAAGTGTTGGTGAGTGTTTAAAGCGCGCGCTTGCTGTTTAGATACGTATCCTTGTAGGAACCTACCGCCTGCCAGGTTAGTTTTGCAGGATTAATACTTAAGGAAGATTTATATTTTGTCACGATAGTTGTTGAAAGAATTTTTAACGTAGGAGAACTGCTTCAAGTGGGCTATGCGGACGGGGTGCCAGCAGGAGGCAATGTATCTTTAGTTCACGCTTTAAATATATTTAACACGCTCTTTCTACTATAAATTTAAGGCTTTTTGCCCTCGCACGATATATGATAGTTAGTTTAGTTTACTATGTATAATTGCGTGTCGTAAGGATGTCCAGGACGGCGGAAGTGAATCAATTAATAACAGTAACTAATGGGAAGCTTAGCAAAACGAGCCGCAGTGCTTTTTGACACTCAAGTGCTGATCGTGGCAAAATTTATCTTGCTATTGAACTACCCATTTCCTGGAAGATGATATTGCATTGCTGAGCTAGGGTTTTACTTTCCAAATAATATCCTTATTTACAGGTGTATATCGCAGGATTAGACTTTTTAATCTTCGCTTAAGCCTTTTCCTTAGATATAAATCTCTAGCAATAATTAGGTTTAGCTACGTACGCGCCCCCTTTTATAAACCCAAAACCTCATCTAAGAAAGGTTCAGAAGCCTAGCCCCACCCCACATCACTACACCGCCACCCCTAACGTAATCTCGGGCGTTGCCCCCCGCCCCACTTTCACCATCACATTCCCCTCCCCCCTTTTTCTTTGTTCCGTTGTTCAGTTCCATTTCGTTACCCCACTATTTTACTTTCTGTATATTATTAACTTATGCGCAGTATTTCACAAAATGTCAAATGGACTGGTAACTCAGTGGTAGAGTGTAGGACTGCAGTGTGTTTGTGCCTTAAAACAGCACAACATCAAAAAATACCGCCTTCCCGAAGTCACCGGTTCGACTCCGGTTCAGTCCTTGATTTTTTTTCTTTTTGGTCCTTTTTTTTTCGGTCTTATGGATCATCTGACCTGGTTAAGAACTTGTGTGTGCTGATGGCGCGCAACAGTATTATAGAGTTTGTTAGATGGAGAATATCCTTCCTCCCTTCCCCACTAGAATTATTCCCTTCTCCCCTTTTTCTTTTCGAACGTCTGAATGGTGAGTGACTGTCAAGACAACTACTTGCACTGAAAGCGTTCGTCTGCAGCACAAGGTGGGATAACAACAAAGGTGAGTGGAAGGAACACTGATGTAATTGATCAATCAGCAACCCTCTTGTTTTGGTTTTGCCTACATGGATTGTACTGATCTTAATCTGCCCAAGACGAAAATGTAGGGACATTTTTTTCATGGTTATCAGGTTACTTATGTATTCGTATTTGATAGGAGAAGGACATGTTCGCGCACGTCCTTGCATGCAGTATGCTACACATAATTGGTTGGAAGGTGTATTGATAACCATGATGTGTTTGTAGACATAGATTAGTGAATCTAGTGCTTTACGAATAGGCTTGACGTCTAAAACGCGTGCAATATTGTACAAATATACGAACACGATGAATATTCTCGGGGTTCCTTCACTTCCCAGCCAGCTGGACCTTACTTTTTCCCTCCTTTCAATCCACTGCCCTCTTTCCCCCACAGCATCCTGTCCCACACTTCGCTGGAATGCTCTGCATCGGCGATGTTCAAGGGATTGGTGTCGGTAACCAAGCGTTTCCTGATCAACGGCCTCCGCTTATTTTGAGGCCTTTGGTCAGTAGAGGTATCAGGCTCATCATTAAATTTCTGAACACCGCCATCCTTCCTCTCTCCATCGATTTTCCTTGGTTCAGGGAATTTTTTTTCTTTTCGCCACCTCTCATGCACTAGCTTTGATCGCTGCTCGAGGTGCTTTTTCAGCACTTTCGCTCCCTCACGTTGGAGTTCTCGATCAGCTCGCTTCTTAGATTTTTTACTTGCTACAGCTGCAAAAGCGACATCCTTGTTTATGCCCGGAACGACAACATCAGAGATGGACCTTGCTCCCAAATCAATGTTTTTGTATCGTACTTGCCAGTCGCATAAAGTGTGAGCGGACTTCGGCTGTTTATTCGCAATGTCTAGGTTGAGCGTAGGCAGACCGATTAGTGTGTCTTTCCCATCACTTGAGCGTACAAACAGTGCGGGGAGACCGCGAAGAAGAAGATTGGGTTTGACCAGGGAGAGAACGGCTGAAATGTAGTAGTGTTTGGAGGAAGACCTTTCCCCCAGTTTCCTCGCCGTTCTTCTTCCTTTGGCAGAGATAGTCTCCAATTCGCTGCGGGTCATGTACCGCAGTATAATTTCTTGGTTTGTGTTGTTTCGGACTTGAATCCAGTAACGGTTATCGAAAAAATGCCACTGCAGACTTGTTGACCCTCTACTCCGTGAGGTTGAAAGCTCAGAGGGGGACAAAGGAGGGAATGCTACTTGAAGACTGTGATTTTGTAGCTCTTTGGAAGTTAATGGTTCGCGCGAAAGCAACCAATACTTTCCACTTTCAACATTGCCGTAAAGGGTTGGGACGCTTTCCAGGGGCTGCCACCATACACCGAGAGCTGTGAAATTCTTCTGCCTAGTCGAATTCGAGGACGATACCTCTTCAGCTGACCCCAGCTCAGGCCATATTTGCGATACACTTCCGGCAGATGAGCTAACCGAAGATCTGGTTACTGGATTGATCAGTTCTGCTATTCTCGTTAAGAGACAATAGGCGTTGTCCATAGCTTCTGCTCTATCTGTAGTGGACAGAATGGGCTTTGCAAGTAATGATTCGTATGGAGGAAAACGGACAACCAAGGAGCCCGTTTGTATATCAAGTTTGAGCGGTAACTCAGTGAAGAGTTTCTCCGCAAATGATTTCCGCGCATCCACGCGAGCTTGCATGCGCTCTGCCACTTGGACTAGAGATGAGCTTGACAAGGCTTGCGGGAGAGGATGATTCTGAAAAATATACCGTACCGTGTTCCGTTGGGTGAGCGACTTGTCCTGGTTCGTCTGGTCTTCGGTCCAAGAGGTCCCATGCTGCTTGCAGGTGGCTATAAGCCTACTTTTGTTGAATTTCAACAGTGGCCTTAAGACCTGCACCCCCCCTTGCTCAATCTCAAACGGTATGTTATGCGCCGTATTTGTATGGTTTCCAAATTGCTGTAAAGACTTGTACACGGCCCCTCCACTCTGATATACGCCATGAATGCCTTCACACTCAGGTATTCCGTAGATCTTCCGCATGCCTTGAAGCCCCGACCTATGTCGCATAGCTAACAGCCGCATCATAATTGTTTCTGCTTGGTCATCGGCGTGATGAGCAACCATTAGCGAATTGATATGATTTTCCCTACAAGCTCGTCCAAGGGCCTGGTAACGCAATGTACGGGCGTGAGTTTCGAAAGCTTTGGGATCTGTAGCGGATGGCCAGGTGAGAGGAACAATGGTCGTGGGGATCTTAACTATTATCCATTAGCAATGTGTAGTATGGTATCTGTGATTCAAACTGGGTTTACATACGCTGAGAGCGCAACTGTTCGGCAACCCATTCTGCTTCCTCGGTGCTCACCGCGCGCGCTTTATGATCTACTACGAAGCCGTGTAATCTGGGGGGAAGAATTGTATTTCCCTTAATCAATTGTGATTCCCGAAATCTTTGATATAGCGTTGCCAGTGCCATGGAGTCTACACCGCCGCTGACGGCAAGACCTGCATTCTAGTCAGTCTCATCGAAGGTGCCCTACTTCTTGCTCCCAATATTGGAGACTCACCGATGATCCTATTTTCCTCCCATGCGCCACTGCTGATTAGATCCGTAAAAGAATTTCCGAACTCATCGTCTGCAATTGGGAGGGCCTCTCCCTCAGGCTTCCCTGAACTATACCATCTTTTTTTTACTATGAAAGCATATCGCGTCGGTGCGGGTGATGAGCCCCTTATACGGGCAGCATTGCATCTCCACATAAAAGACACATGAACGAAATAACAGCCTACAAAAGATATGGAGCGAATGAGATCAACAAAGTCTGCCGTTCAGTGAACCTCTTCGCGGATGATTTCATGCGGCGCGTTAGGGCCCCAGTTCCGAGGTTTGACCAAAGCTTCTCGGGGAAGAGAGCGCACGGGCCCTACAGCCTCCGTTCTCGAATTTTCTAGGAAGCTTAACAAAAACATCCTCATCCTCTCTTCCATCCCCCAATTTTCAAACGTACAATAATCGAGTCTTTTCAATTCACATACCCACTCCATCATCATCTTCTAAGATACCCCCTTTCCATCTCCATCACAATGGTATGTATTCTCAACAACCGCATCTTCCTTCCATCTCTCATCTCATCTAGCGCAAACTGCGCGCAACCCAATTCCACCAGAAGAATCAACTAACACCATTCACAGTCCGCCATCAAGTCCATCCGCAGCATCGCCCCTCTTCTCGACCGCATCCTCGTTCAGCGCATTAAGCCCGAGGCCAAGACCGCAACCGGAATCTTCCTCCCGGACAGCGCTGTCAAGGAGCTCAACGAGGCCAAAGTACTCGCCGTCGGCCCCGGCGCCTTGGACAAGGATGGCAAGAGGATCACTCCCAGTGTTGCTCCCGGTGATAAGGTCTTGATTCCTCAGGTACGTTTTTTATGCAATCTTCAAAATCAACGGAAAGGAGAAGAAGGGAACGAGGATGAGGCTGGAAGGAGACGGATGTTTGGTTTTAAAGATGGGATGAATATGAATGGAAGTGGATACGATGCTAACTATATGTGCAGTTCGGTGGAAGCCCCCTTAAGGTTGGAGAGGAGGAGTTCTCTCTCTTCCGTGACCATGAGTACGTGTCTAACCATACATCCCTTCATCATACCAGTGACATACAAAGCTGACCGTTACACCTCTAGACTCCTCGCTAAGATCAACGAATAAATGTATGCGACCCGCAGTAGTAGCTCTCCTTTCGAGCCTATCGCCACCGCGATCCCTTCCTGTATCTCTATGTAACACCACCACTGGCCCGCCTATTCATCAGAAACACCATGACCGCTAGCATTCACCGGCCGGCGTTCAAACTGGTATTATAAAGGCTTTTGCATTTGGGCATTTTTTGTATTTTATGGGGAAGCGTCAAGTCTTTTTGTTGATAAATAAATACTTCTAGTGGTTATGTGATAAAAGATGGTGGATGATTGAGGAGGGTAAAGATATAATGCATCAAGTCTCTACTCTTCAATTCGAAGAAGATTCATTAAGTTGACTCATCATGCTCATCTAACTGTTGCCCAAAGAAAAGAAGAAGCCAGCCGGATATCCAGCATCCATCATACACCTTGATTGGTAACCACGCAAACCTTCAATTGACAGCGTGCCCATTACAGAAAAGGGAGCTCTTAGTCCCAGAGATCACCATCCCGAGTTACCCCCTCCCTGTCCCCATGGCCTTCCACCAGAAGGTGGTTCACCTTGGTCGTATCCCCCGTATCCCCCACCATAACCTCCCTGCGGAGGCTGCTGGTATCCTCCTGGACCAGTTCCATAATTCTCGTAGCCCTGTTGGTAAGCAGAAGGCACCGCATACGCAGGCTCCGCGCCCTGACCGCCCTGATACTGCCCCTGAGGTGCACCGCCAGCGTACTGGGACTGGTACGGTTGGAAGGAGCCCCAGTCGTGCGTGGGCTGTGAGTGGGAAGATGAACCAGTAGGTGCGTCGTCATCGCCAGGGCCGTCGCGAGTCTTACTGAAGGAGCCGAGGGTTCCGCCGAGTATACCACCCAATGGGCCGGGAATCTTGCCGGCGAGGCCACCCAGAAGTCCTGCTGCACCATCGCCGCCACCACCACTTCCATGCGATTGTCCACCGCTACCGTGGGAATGTCCACCGCCGTGAGAGTGTCCGCCACCATGGCTGTGGCCCATGAAAGTTCCTGCATTTGCTGCACCGTGTCCGTGGCCTAAACGTAAAAGGTTCGAATTAGTGAATGATATCCCAAGAGAGATTTGTTTTAGTGTTGCTTTTCATCGCCGACTTACCGCTCGAGTGATCGTTAGAGGCCAGGTGGTTCTTGCCAGCCTTTACAGATTCAGAACTGAGGATGTCGTTGAGATTCTGGCCGCGGTAGCTGTGTGCCCATTTTTCGACAACAGCGAACATGTTTCGGTGTGCTTCGTTGTTTTGGTTGCGGATGGCAGGGTGGTGGAACACGGATATGCAGTCATTGAGGACTTGGTCGACTGGTACATCAGTATGATCCCAGGCATAGATCTGGTCGAAAGTGCAAAATTAGCAAACATTCGTTTCCGAGCATGTCAATAGCAATTCACTGTGCACTCAAACTATACGTACCACACGGGGAGCGACATATTGCAAAATGGCAACAGCTACCTGACCAGCTGGCTGATTCAAGATGTTCGAGAAATGGTCCTTTGACAGCATACTGTGGGTAGGATCAGTGGACTGCGGGTTCGTCCAAACCTCGAACTGATGCTTGGCTGCCGATTCAACAACCGCAGATGAGCCCTCCTTAAGCTGCTTCGACGCTGTGTTGATAATTGGCATGATGAAAGGAGCAAGTAAGGCGAAGACGAAGATAGTGACACGCTCCGTGATGGTCTCGATTAGCTTCTCAAGACCTGGGATTTTCGAAATGATTGCGGAAATGGACTTGACAACCTTGTCCCGAAATTCCAGTATTGGGTAGATCTTAGGGACGATGGTCGCAGGGTCTGTGTTAGTCCCTGGGATGTCTGGGCCCGGTGGTCCACCAACTGAACCAGGAGGGGCATCGAATGACGGTTCAGCCCGAGAACTACTGTATCCGCTGCGTGAATTGGCAGCAGCTTGTTCGTCAGATGAGGCTTTGAGTCTCAAAGCTTCTTGGACCAGTCCTCCGGTGCCAGGAATCTGCCCAAGGGCTGAGCAAAGTGACGAAGTAGGGTCGCTACCCTCTCCACCCCTCTTGGTTTTGTTGTCGCACGTGGCGTTCTGAAGCGTGGCATTCATTTGAGCAAGCTCCGATTCGTCGACCTGCGTCTGTGTAAAGTGGTCGGTGGCTTCACCCAAGACTGAGTGGAAGAAGTCGACACCGCCAAAGGTTCCAGTAACAAGCGGAAAGACTTGCTTGCCATGAAGGTTGATCTGGGTCTGTACTCCAGTGTGTGGGAATACGTTGTGGTATCCAAGCTCACGAAGAGCGAGCTCGGTGTAGTTAGTATGGGCCCCAAAGTCTTCGAGGCAATGAAGACCTTGTCCGAGGCATCGAAGCGCTTCGGCAAGATGATCTTCATTGTTGCGATCTCCTGATCCGCCATGGGTGTACAGGCGTCCGTAATGGATGGCTCTAGAAAAGGAGAATTTGATATACCCTGCCGAAGTAGCCCAGCCACCCTGTTCGTTGGCGATATAATTCTTCATTCCTTTTCCCAAGTCAACTCTTGTTTGACACACGTGATGAAGACAAGCTGCCTACCCGTTTGATAATCAATAGCAAGTTCAGCTTCTGAAACTGGCCCACGAAGCCGGGGATCAAATTTCCTTGCGTCGACATTATCGGCATAATCTTTCTAGACATGATGAGCTTCCTGGTAGAATACCACAGAATTGGCCTTGATTCTTACGGGATTATCTATGGTGTATTAGTCAAAGCTTCCAGTCGAAACTTTCTGGACGTACCGATATGTTCCTCTGGTCTGTAAACACCAAGTCGATCGGCAGTGACCTCGAACTCGCCAGTAGCATATCCGAAGGACATGAAAGACAGCACCCATACAAGGATACGAATAGTCTCGCCCTTAGCGCTCGTTAGTACCCGGAAACACGGCACTGGCGCAGCCAACCACTCACCTGGACTTTGCTCAAAGTTGCAGTATCAACTGCCTGCCCAAATTATTAGACTTCCCCTCCATGTCATTGCATCATCCGACAGTTTTCCTACCTGAGAGTAATCGCGAAGCCAGTTTCCAAAGTATACTCGCTGGGTGACGGTCAGCGTGTGAGCAAAGTAAGGGGACGAGAGGGGCAAACCTTGATCATCATAGATTTCCATTTGTGACCCTTCAAGCACGCGACCGTGGCCAACATATCTTCTATATCTCCATGACGCCAATTTTTGCCCTCAATGGCGGATATGGATGCAATGTTGCCTGCGCCAAAAGCTTCAGCTTTGCCTGGTAGAAGCACCAGCAAGGCCAAGGCGATGAGCAAAACGTATTTTGTAGAGTTGTCCATGGTTTAGACAGGGCGTGAATTTGGAGGAAGAGGGAGAGTAGGTATGAAATGAGTGGGAAGAGGTTCGGGAAAGGTAAGCTCATATAATCACCATGTGCTCCTCCGACCCAATCCAATGTAAGGGTGTGGCAGAAGGTGTGGCGGTGCAGCGTATGACGTAAACCGGGTTCTGCAGGGGAGGGGAGGGGAGGGGTACATGAAGGTTGGTAAATTCACAATTGATACCTAACAAATGGCCAAGTTAGACACATGTAGGCGCTGCCGTTCTGCCGTTCTACTATTCCATACCCAACTTATCACACTTGTTCGTGTAACAACGGCTTCAATCACCGTTGCAGCGAGCGTGCAGGGTGTATACGACAGGGACAGGAAAAGAGCTGATGGCACGCGCCACACCAACCCCACCATGCTTCACCAATGCGGTTGGAAGGGGCGCTCGTCAGCTGAAAATTCAATGTTGGCAGCACTGGCCGACTACACACCTAACCTAACTAACGTTACCACCATCTAACCTAAATATGTACCTTTGTGCATGTAAGTTACCTAACGTGCCGCCCTCAAACACCCTGTCATCTCCTCAATCTGTCTATGACCTCCTTATCTCTCGTATCCACATGTGTCGCGCCACGATCCAGCCATTCGTCGCCGTGCCACCTGTGCCAGGATTTCCGTGGTAATTTGGTGTAAGATCTTTTGCCAGGTGGATATGATTTCTCCATGTACCATCTCCGTACTTGCTCCAGGATTTCTTCTTCCCTGTTGTCCCGCTCGCGTTCCATACGCTTCTCTTTGCGTAACTTGGTCATGGTCTGTTTGCGTGCAGCGGCCGCTTCAGCTGTGTCCCACGATTTATGGGCCAACTTCCGTGATGGATGGTTGTAGTCGCTCCTCGACTTCTTCATCTCACCGAGCTCCTTGTTCAATTTACTACTTTCCTGGTATGCGGCTTCTTTATCCTTCTTGACAGCCTCTAGCCGCTGGCTAATCTCATAGTTGTCTTGCTCCATCTTTCTAAGCTTCTTCTGTAGGCTTTGAATATCCCACCATTCCCCATTTTGTTCTGACATTCCATCACGATATTCCCGGATACACCTGTTCATTTCTACATCCTTTTGTTCCAACAGCGTATCGAACTCGAATCGCTGCTTTTCTAACTTGTCAAGCGTCAACTTGTATTCAGCCTTCCACTCTGCGGATTCTGCAGTAGCATTGTCTAGCGATTTCTGAATCGTTTCACAGTGCGTCTGGTAAAAAGCGAGTTGCTTCTTTAAAATCTGGTTTTCACGCCGCATTCGCGGCACTCCATCGTGCAGGTCCTTGTTCTCAGCTCGCAACTTCTGGACAATGACACGTGTGTCTTCGTAATCTAAGCGGAGATCATCGTACGCGGCGCTGAGGTCTTCGTTGATCGGAATCATATGAACTTCTTCGCCTTCCCGTTTTATCGGAGATAATGCCGATGATCTTTCCCGTCGTTGTTGGCGCTGTCGTTCCTCTTGCTCTTCCAACTGTTGCTGAGCTTGCTCCCATTTCGCTCTCCACATCCCAATATCGCTCAAGTATTGATGAAGGGTCTCTTCCAAGGCTTCGTTTCTCTCGTATATCTCCCGCGTGTTAATGCTCAGATTCTGCAATTCTTTTTCGGACAGATATACGCCCTCGTGCTCACGCTGTTGCAGTTTTGTTTCCAGCTCCCCCTTCTCCGCCACAGCTTGGGCTAATCGCTGTTCTAATTCTAGTATTTTGGCGTTTTTGCTGGCGTCATCTCCACCAGTCTCCTTTTGGGGTGGTTGGTCTCTGATGGATCTCGCAGACCTTAGAGGAGAGTCTAGATCCGCTGAATCCCAAACCCCCGTATTTATTCTCAATGACGTAGGCCTACGAGCATCCTGTTTAATGCTAGAAACTCTGCGCACTAGAGAAGATTTAAACTCGAGACTAGGGGAAAGTTGGGCGGCGATACTTGGAGTTAACGGGACTTTATCTCTGTATCTGTTCTTGGAAGCCGCAGTGTCGAACATGTAATGACTCTGCAGAGTACTGGGGGTTTTTGGTGATGGCTGTGACTGAGCATTTTTTGGATCTTTCTTAAGACTATGAGTCCTATGGCTGCTCTTTTCCTTTCTCTGGGGCATCTTCGCTTTTCTGGAGTTCGGAGGCCGGTTTGATGGATTTTTGTAACCAGTGTGACTGTTCTTGTCTTCTGGTTCCACTTTCTTTTGCTTCTTACTTATTTTCTGATGAGTGTTCGGTGTGTAATAAAAGAGAAGAGCTACGCTCGCAAACAAGTCGCGGCGAAGGTGTCAGATCAATGAACTGCTATTGCTTCACGTACGAATGAGGTCGGCCTAACTCCAAAAGCTGGCTTTGTTCTCGAAATATCTCTGCCATGCAAAATCACCCTCGTGATTTCCCTGTAAGGCCTCCCCATTTCAGGGTAATGTCTTTGTTTGTCAACCCCTCTTTGTCTAGAGTCCCCAAGATCATTACTCCGTAATACAGCTTTCCTTCTGGTCACCATATTCTTGTCGTTTACGATAGAGTAGGTAAGTGTAGAAAGTTGTCTCAAATGTCAGTACGCTTGAAATGGTACAGTGAGATAAAGTTTCACCAGTGATTAAGCATCGTGTATGGTGTTCATCTTCATTGGTGATGTTTCGTTAATCCCGTATAAAGCGGCACCAATTTCTAGCCTACACCACGTCGACAAAGGTCATGTAAAAATCACATATATGACGCATATCCAGTTCTAGTAAAAAAACCCCAATACCGAAGGCATCACGAGTATCTCCTTCTCCTGTACGTTTAGCTCTTCGCCTTAACTTATTCTCCCTCAACAGTCTCTTTTATTCGCATTCACTCGCTCACTCGCACAAACACGACCACCCCAACTTAGCACCCCTCTTCCTTTCAAAATGAGACATTCTCGACCCTAGTAGATTACATTATACTATACCGAAAAAAGTATACAGTAAAACCACCTTGTCTGCTTACACAAACAACTACGGTACGGTACACCAATCATTGGTATACAAAAACGGTTCGCTACCGGCACCACAGTCAGATAGATGAGGATGAAAATCGCGATGACAAATCAGGAAGGGAGAGAAGGGGGAACAATTACATTGAACCATTCGGCTGGTCGACCCAAGGAATCAATAGAAGAGAGATGGTTCGATAGTCTTGTAGGAGTCAAATAGTTAAGCGCAACGGGTATATAGGCACGAAGGTCGCGCGGGAGACCGCTCCAATGAGGGGAACGTCTATGATTCATTTTGGGGGTACCGAAATCTCAACGAGTTTCAGCGTTCGAGCATACATACAGCCTCAGACGCCTTTTGTGGTCTCACTGACTAATTGTGAATCCCTACATCAATATGTGCAAGAAGCTACTTCTGCGCCCTAGTCATCCAAGGAACGAAACGTCGACTTCCTAACTCGTTCTGGCAAATTTTTCCTACCTCCGTGCGGCGGCACGGCAATATTTGATCAATTAGTAAGTAAAAGGTAAATGGACACCAAGGTGTAGGTCCTGTGGGAGACACGATGCATGGCTAGGATCAATGCACGCCAAGATACGAGCAAGGAGATGGCGTAGATTAGTGTAGAGTAGCTACGCAAAAATAAGATAGAATAGGCGAGGATGGGGGTGCGTAGAGAATTTCTTTGGAATGTTGATATTGATTAATTGGAGAAGATTTGGGAATATACTTCCGTCCATTATGTTCGAAGAAGGGATCGATTGAGAAGGCCCCAGTTGCTCTGACAGTTGTCTATCGTTGATAACACGCCAACATCTATCTACTACTTACCTACAATTTACAAGCCTTGCAAAATGTCCAACTAACCAAATAACCTAAAAAAAAAACATTATAGCCCAGAGAAAATCATAGAAGCGAATAAGAAGTTCGGTTCGCGGTTCGGATCGTACCTCTCACTCGCCTCTCCCCACACGCACACACGCCTACTACCCCATCGAACTAAGCTGCTACGCGCCCGAGAGCATTCCAAAACGGGATACAGATAAACTACATAAGCAGGTGCCCAACGTCTGAAGCTACAGCGTGTAGACGCGGCACTAGAGCAGCAGGCGTGGAAGCTAACGATACGAATACACACGTCAAAGAACTGCATGTGGACGGAACGGAACGGATACTCCACGGGGTTAATCATCCCGCACCGTCCGCAATGTCGCGCCGCATCACCTGACTTTGATATGAACAATGGGTACGCGAACCATGGTTCATGTGGCAGATACGCTAAGGGCGATACGTCGGAAGGATGGCCAGGAAAGGGAAGGGAAGAGATGGGGCAGGGAGTTTAGGGGATGAAGATCGAATGATTGGCGTGATAGCGGGAGGAAGATTGTCCAGTAGATGCAGGGATGTGAATTTTTTTTGGGGGGGGGGGGGGAAGGAATGTTGGATGATTATGAGGCTGATGGGTGGTGGACATCGCTTGCAGTTGCCTATCTAAACCATCTTACCTTCTTATTTTTCACTCTGTGCTTTGATGGAAGCTTAGGTACTTGGAATCACGCTATTCATCACAACTTCTTCGCCTGATTTTCACCTCTCTCACTCTCCTACTCTTGCTTCTTCCATGTCCACTTGCACTTGCGCTTTCCACCAACCTCTACTATCCATCTGTTTGCATACCACGCATGCACGAGAGGAATCGTCATGCACTATCGCTCACGGGATTTTCTTTAATCGATGACGAGAGTCAAAAGCGGGGGAAAATGCATAGGCTGGCAGTTGACTCATCTCCCCACGGTACTGGGACGACGTTCTCGGAGTGAGTTTTGGTGATTGGCGAAAGAAGAGTTGAAAGAAACGAGGATTTTATGGATTCGATAATTAAATTTTGGGGGGCTATTTTTTTTGGTGGTGTTTGTATAGCATGTTCGTTGGTCATGTCCCTTGTTATGGTAGTTGTCGGATTTGAAGATCGTTTGATTGGTCCAAAGTGACTGGATATGCAGGATAGAGAAAGAAAGATGGATGCAGGTGAGGTATGTGCGTAGAAGCACTCGGTGTGCAGCGGTGTACGTGCTTGTCACACCTTTCGCTCCATGTACGCCAGTCGCCTATTACATACGCATGCCCTATGGTGGGTGGTGAGACGAGGTTGTCCACACGTACATAGACATAACCACAGCACGAAACAAGCTCAAAGTCCCGCTCCAATTTTGAAGAAGAAACGATCCACAGGGAGATGTTTGTTGAGCAACTGAGAGAATAGTAAAGTGGCGTTTGGGTAAAAATTTGGAGTGCAGCGCTCCGGTGAAGAGAAGCGACCCCCTGATTCAAACGTGGGTACATGTCAATTTACCAGACAGGCATGATCCCCCCCCGTTTGCTCCCCTACAAACCCAATCACATGCTTGAGGGCGGCTAGGGCTGGTTACACACAGGACGGACGGAAAACAGAATTGTTTGGGGCTGTCATCCGAATCGGGACATAGTGTGCATTCCCATGCCCGAGCTGGACCGAACGAAAATATCGCAACTGGCTGGCACACATTGAGCTAGAATGCACTGATCGTCCGGAAGCAACCGAGCGTTGGCAGAGAATTAGCTGCATGCGACTATGGGGGCCTGCGGGTGCAGGTTTTGATAATGCTCCGTGACAGGGCGACCATCTGGGATGGCTCTGGCCTTGAGTGAGCCTCTGCGAAGTAGTCTACCAAAGCGGAGCTGCCGAACAACTTTCACATACTACTTGGCCTAGATGATTGACCACTTGCCTTGTAAATTTTTTGGTTCCCGGCTGCGACCATGTGCTAACCCCTTCGCATGCACCCAATCATACCTACCTACATACATACATACTGAGATGCAGCTTGTGCGTGAGATGCAGCCAGGGCACCATAGCTAGCAAATGTATCCACTGCGTCGGGAAGACAGAGACACATCCCAAGGTTGTATATGTCATTTGTTTAATTACCCACTGAGGTTGTATGTGTGACGGTTTTCTAAGCCGCAAGAGGTCGACGTAACCCTGCCATATCTCAATCATGCTGTGAACGGCCCCCTCGAATGTAATGAGAACATACTACCATGATGAGGTAGCGATGCTGTAGCCCCTGTTATTCCATGCTGATGAGTGTCCTGACCTGACTGTGATGCGGGTAGCCGCCGTACAGGGACGCTCGGGCCTTTTTGGATGCCCGTAGGAAAGAAATTGGTGGCTTCTCTGGGCATGGATTGAAACAGAAGTCGTGTTGCTCTCTTCCCATTGGATTTGAAGGGAATGTTGGAAAAGACTGGTGTGGATGCCGACCGTTGGGATTGGCTACGAGGAATGTGGGCCGCAGACTTTGTACGACAGGACTTTCTCTCGTCTCTCTGGGCTTGCACCAAACGCTAAGGCTGTGAGGGTACACATCTCGTCCTGCTAAGTATCGAGGGAATAGGACTGCCATTGGCCATGGGAAAGCAGGTCCCATCAGATCGACAGCCAAAATGCCAGAGCTCGCAGGAGCCTCCACCATGTGGACTGCAGACCAAATCTGGCATAGGCGTAACCATATGCAAATCGTGGCGCTCTATGCCATCGTTTCCTACCAGGCTGGTACGGTTGGCCGTTTTCAACCATCTGCTGGAAGCGTACCTCTTATCTCTTCGGCCCAGAAACGAATGGAAACTCTAGTAGAACGACTTCTCGTCATCTCTACAGTCTGGTCTGCGAAACTGAAGACTATTTCCAGAAACAGCGGTCAGTACCAGATGTGGAAAAGCTTCAAAAGCCATCACGGATCCGGCCCTCTTTGTCCGTCTTCAGCGAGGACATGAGCTACAGACTACGCAAGCAATCGAACTCGAAAACCTCAGCACCCGCTACAAATACCTATTGGGGACGCAACTCACCAGACAAAGAACTGCTGTCTGTCCATTTTGCCTCCTCGCCATCTCTCTCAAGTGGCTTTCCTCGACAAAGAAACTCACCAGAACTCGCGAAACCATCACATCCAGACACCCACGTTCCTTTTGAGCAACTCGTGTGAAGCCTGTTGTTGATCGTATTGCTTGTCTTAGATCCCAGGTACGTACCGGTGAGAAGCGGGTATCTGCAATGGTTGCATAGTTGGGATTCCTGCTGCCCGGGACGAGTATTTGCGGCAGGAGCAAACCAACCCGAATGCGCACCGTTAGGCCGTATCATCAAGACTGACACGCATACACAGACACCCTCTTCAACTCGTACGATTGCCACAGAAAACTCTGGAGCTGCTCAAGAAACCTCACCAGTCGCCTGAAACCACGTCGCAAAGCATCTGCATATCTTTGCATATACAGAAACAAACGTCAACACCTAGAAGCTTCCACTGCTGTTCTGCAAATAGCTTCAATTGGTTCCGACCACGACGCACTGCTCTTCTTAATTGTTTCGTACTGAGACCGGAAGACTAGACTTCTTGTGAAGCACTTTTGCAAAGCTGATTCGCACCTCAAACACTGCATTACACGTCGGGAAAGCAGCCGCTAGGGCTAAGACTTCGTGATGAAGACTGAGACACTGGTCCATCAGCATCCTCCCACTCCACCAAATCTGAACGTCGATCTGAACTCCGGCTTCCACCATCTAGCACAGTATAATGCCGATCATGTATACTCGTACGACGAGTCTGGTAACTATGGGGTTGGTTATGCCCCTCCGGCGTCAATAGCACACGATGAGCTGCTCCAGCACCCGACGCACGCAAGGAACCAGGTTGGCGAGAGCTTCGGACACAATATACAATATGTAGGTGTTGCCGCTTAAGCCTTTGCAATGGAATTGCTGACGATAGACTAGGATGGAACCGGTCACGGATCGAGATACTACCAAGATGCCCACGGAAACGGATATTCTGTAAGAAAATCCCATCACGAACCAGTGAGAACGAATGCTGATGTTGCAAAGAATAATCCTACCATATTCTCTAGCTCACCACCAACTCCACGATCTGCGAACGAGGGTGATGAAGCCGGAAGACGAACCAGAAGTGGTCGAACACTTGGCCCTTCTACGTCACCGCAGGAGCAGGAAACGCCCAAACCAAAAAAACCCACTTCAAAATCCAGAAAAGCGAAAACCGAGAAGAGTGACAAACCCAAGACTCCAAAGTTGACTGCGCCATTGAGTGAGTTGACTAAAGGAATGTCTTCCATACCAGTTCGAAACATGAAAGAATGGGTGGAGCGCTCGACAGAGACAAGAAAAAAAGAGGTTGAGAAGCGCAATGGATACGTAACCAGGCCGATGAATTCGTTCATGCTCTACCGGTCTGCGTACGCTGAAAGGACAAAGCAATGGTGCCTTCAGAACAACCACCAAATAGTCTCCTCAGTTTCAGGAGAAAGCTGGCCCCTCGAGCCCCCCGAAATCCGCGATCTGTATAACGAGTATGCTAAGATCGAGCGACTGAACCATCAAAGTGCCCACCCAACATATAAATTTTCCCCGAGTAAAACCACAGTGCCGGCGCGGAAGCGTAAAGGGGAATTTTCTGACGAGGAGCCAAGTGATCTAGATGATACTGAGTGGAAACCAGGCCACAGGCGGACGAGATATCAGCCATCGAGGCAGGAAGACCAGGAACTAGGTTATTTAGCAGGTGGCGTGGATGGCGGCTTCTTCCACCCAAGCTTTCGATCCAATGGGGGCGGTAGGAACAAGCCAGGCTGGGAGACGAACTATGAGGGACGGCCAATACCTATGCCAATGCCCCATGAAGATCCGTACAACCAGTACTACCAGGCCCCGATGCACGCGGGTATGGGCATGAATCCGGGAACGATGGAGGATATGCGACTTCGGCGTGTCGACTCACCCAGCTCAACCATCCAATTTGCTCCCGACCATGCATTGCTGGGCCTTCCCGGTGGACATGTTGTTGATTTGATGCAGCAGCTGAACTCTCACCCAGGAACACCGCTTGGAGGGGAGCCCCAGGTCGACCCCATGCTTCTGGCTTTCGACAGTACGCATCACGTGGGGGCTTCTCCAACTCAGAACCCGGAATTTAGGAACGGGCATATGGCCATGATTGATAGGGAATTTGATCAGCAGAGTGCCGATAAATTTATCGATAGAGCCCCGCCGCAGGAAGAGTATCGGCCTGATCCCTGGCAACCTGACATTGGCATCGAGACTATGGAACTGGAGTCGGAGTTCGACAAATGGGGGCTCGTAGGTGATCAACAACTTTGAGCCGCAATCAAGCCTTTCTCAAAAACAGTATGATTCTCTATACCAAGTTCATGTTCCCCATATGTACATAGAAGCACTTGCTGAGCTATTGGTAGAATTGTGTTTTCAATGTTGGTTCTGGGATACCCTATCGTCCAGTGAGGTTGAGCGGTAACTCGTTTCTCATTGCATATCTTGGTAGTAGACGTATATTTCGACGATAATCGGATGCAATTAATAGGCCATGTTCTGGGGACATCAGGGCTCCTGTTGTGAGTGAGAGTGATTGAGGTCGGATGAAGGTCGTTGATAGGTCTGGAAGGCGAAACCACAATAGGTTAGCCAGAGAGGCGCGAGCGGGAACGCGCCTTCCCCGCCGAGGGAACGATGCATCTCGATACTTTTCGCGAAGATTTTGAAACCACATGTACAGAGGGTCGCATTTAGATCTGAATTTGAATATATTCTGTCAGAAGCAGCCCAACAAATCTCCTGTCCACCGATCCAATTACAGCCGCGCCCCCAATGTACGGAGAATCAGGCTTGAAGCTGGTATGACCCCGCTGGTGTTCTCCCCTCGTCTCTCTCTGCTCTCCACCCACCCACACATTACAGGTCCAGCATGCTAAGCGCACATTAAAACTTCCTCACCTACCGCCGTATCAAACCGAACTCGTACGGGCGACCACGCGCGAAGTCCGCGACCTGGACAAAGATGTTGCGGCCATCCTCGAACCCTTTGCGGGCTCCTTCAACCCATCTTCCGAGCCAGCCACAGCCTGCGCCCTGCTAACCAACCACCTATGTATGCGGAGAAACAAGCGATGCCTGCTGGCTTACCACCGCAATCGGACCGACAAGCTTGAGGAGATGTGCTGGAGTGGTATTGATGTGCTAGAACGCCAACAACAGACGGCCAAGAACGGAAAGGAAGGAGGGAATTCGGGCGCTGACGGAGGCTCCAGCAGCTTGAGCCCAGAAGAAGAGGAATACGTGCGACAGTACAGCGATTTGCTGGCTGCGTACAAGGGACAGTGGACCGACATTGATCTCACGGGCAATCTGGAACCACCAAAGGACTTGTTCATTGACGTGCGCGTGCTGAAAGATGCCGGCGAGATTCAAACCGAATACGGGTACAGTGTCTTCCTTCCCACCAGGCAGATGACCGTCTGACCTCGCCTGCAGTGCCATCACCTTGACAAAAAACAGCCAGTTCTACGTACGTCAAGGGGACGTAGAGCGGTTGATCCAGCAAGGCTATCTCCAACGCTTGAGCTGAACTTTTGCTACGAGGGCTGCGGAGCAGTCCAAATCGAGCCTACCTACGTATACAGTGACGATGCCTCGGGCGGAGCTGTAGTCCCCCGCAAACGGAGCTCCGGTCTCGGACACGTTGCGAATGAAAGCATGCCATGGTGCGCGTGCACGCACATTACAAACGGTAAGTTAAATGGAACTTGACGGTTCCCAAGGAACCCCACTCGACCCGTTGCGAACCGCTGCGGGGATTTAGAAGCAGGGATGATGGGGACAGACAGGCGGGTGGAGATTGGCGATATGGTTGGTAGACAACAATGGAGGTGGAATGAATGATGAATGATCCCAAGCAACCTGCGCGGTGTTGCGTACAGGAGCAGTAATGTTGGGAGATTTTTGCCGTGGTGATTTGCGGAGGAGCAGGGTGGCGTTGTTCGCTAATAGGTGGAGTGGGTACATATGTACCTGATGATGCATGCAGCTGAAGCCAATTCACATGTGTGTACGTGCAGCCTCCTCCAACGTTATTTGTCGTTATTCATAGAGGGCGTGGTGCAATTCCTCGCAATTGATGCACCCTCGCAGCGTCATGATCAACCCCCAACCAACAGTCAGTGAAGGCCCGAGTCGGCGTCGGCGATAGGGCTGGCCTTGGCGAATGACGCATGGAGCTGCTTGCTTGGGTTGGGCGGGCAGCTTGCAAACAAAATTTCAATTTTCACCTCATCCATGCATCCTGGTCGGTGTACTTGTACCGTTGCTTCGATAACACTCGAACTTAGCCTTGCCGCTTGCTAGTTAACCTACTTTATGCTCCAATTGATGCCATACCGGGCCCGTCCACCCTCTGTCTAGACCTACTGTAGAATTAGTTGACCAGCCCGCCGGCACATTGATGGCGATTGCGCGTCGGCCAGTCTTTCAGTTCCCACTATAATTTGCTTGCCTACCCACCGCCGCCATCCGTTGATCCTGTTTATTCCCTCGCGCCCACCCTGCAGTGCTATTCATCTGCTCCCTTGGGATGCCAGCTCTGATGTCTTCTCTCTAGTTTTTTTTTTTTCCTTGACTAACACAAGCCGACAAGATGCCTTCGCGTCTACTTCCGCGTCGCGAAGAGTCCAACTCTGTCCACCAACACCTTCCTTTCACCAACGACACCGTCACCGATGCCGAATTCGACCACCAAAATGACTACGGTCCTAACACAGTGCCCCGATCACGCCCCATTCGAGCGTCGCCCAACACATCCAGCATCCTGTCTTCTTCTTACTCGCAACGAAACCCCATTCGGTCTTTTGCCCACCAGGCATCGTCGTCTGCCGCCGAAGCCCCCCAATACTCATCGCACGGCGTAAGAGAAAGAACACAGGAGCTTGCATCGTATGCTCTGGATTCAGAGGCCTACCAGGGCCCGCGGAGGAGGACGAGTGTGGTGGATTCCGACTTTGCTTCCTCTCGGCATGCAATATTCACAGATCTAGAGGGTCGGTCATCGCTGGATTTGTATGATGCGGAAGCTATCACAGTAGACGAGGACCCCGAGACTCCCGAAACCGTAATTGGGCCTGAAAGGCGAGCAGGACGCCGTGGCTCCGGCACCTTTTCACAACTACCTTCCTCCGCCCTCCCGGAAATCTTTGTCGATGACAACGAAGAAACTCCGCTTCTTCCCAAGACTAGGTTTAGTCGACCATATTCTCAGCTCAAGCAGAATGGCCTGGTCACAGATGCGGCCTCTTCACCAAGCTCTCGGGCCTTTGGGGGTCGGGTTGAGCAATCAATCGCCGCGGGTCGCGAGCATCTGATACGACTCCGACGGTCAGCGATGAACCCGAACAATTACACCAAAGACGCTGTTGCGAAAGGATTCATGGCAAGCCTGCAGATGTCATCGGCGGTTTTTCTCGGATTGTTGCTCAACATCCTCGATGCTCTCTCCTACGGCTATATTCTGTTCCCGCTGGGGAGCCCTATATTCAGTCAAACAGGCCCTGATGGCATTTCTATTTTCTTCGTCAGTTGCATCGTTGGGCAGCTGTCCTATTCACTTGGCCTATCAGTCTTTCGAGGAGGCGTGGGATCCGAAATGATTGAGGTAGTGCCCTTCTTCCACAAGATGGCATACTCCATCATGGCAAGAATGGAAGGAGAGAGCGCGGAAGCTATCATGGCTACAACGATAACGTCGTACTGCTTGAGCTCCATAGTTACCGGGCTCATTTTCCTGGCACTTGGTGGCTTCAAGCTGGGAAACTTGGTGAGCTTCTTCCCTCGACATATTCTGATTGGCTGCATCGGAGGCGTGGGTTTTTTCCTCATCGTCACGGGGATCGAGGTGTCAGCACGCCTGGAGGGGAATCTGAATTACGATATGGCGACGCTCCACAAATTGTTTGCCAGGGATACTGTGGCATTATGGATGCTACCTTTGTTTCTAGCCATTGTGATTTTAGTCATGCGACGGTACATCAAGAGCCCGGTTGTTCTTCCTGCCTTCTTCATCGGTGTTTTTGCTATTTTCTACATCATTGTCAAGGGAATTCTACGTTTGGACTTGGAGCCTGTCCGTAACGCTGGATGGATCTTCGAGAAACCAGAAGCCGGCGTTCCATTTTACAGGTTTTACTCATATTTTAGTAAGTTCCAAGAAGTCAGTCCGTATGTAATATTGCTAACGAGCACGCGCAGAATTCAGTCAGATCGATGGGATGGCTCTTGTTAGCACCATGAATCCGTCACTTTCGGTGAAGCGTGAAGCTGAATCCGGGGGTGGATTCAGCTTCATTGGCTTCAAGCCAACACTGGATCTGAGTGATATCGGGACGGTCTGAGGAGTTACCAGTGACCCACTTGGCGAATGCTTTCTCATACAGCATGGGCCAAACCTCGCAACCGTCACTGGCGCGACAATAAATGGGCTCGTGATCTGAGTTGTTGACGGGAATCTCGTAGTTGACCTCCACCGTGGCTGTTGGGGCGTTGTTGTCTCCACCTTTATCGTGGAACTTGATTGAGAAAACGCGCTTCTTCCTCTCCTGGCCGTGTCCCGGCTGCTCCAAGGGCTGTGTGCGGCGATTGATGATTGCAGGGTTAGCCCAGAACACGGAGAACAATGCTGCGATCAGCCAACTATCGCCAACGGCTCCCTGAACAGGATCGTCGAATCTGTTCCGGGAGCAAGTGTTGCGGAAGTCGTGTCTCATATGGAAAGCATCTCCAATCTGGAATCTGTCCAGTTCCATCATCATGCGCCTGTTATTGTACCGGTTCGTGTAGGTTTCCTCCCAAGAGCTGTTAGGTGGGATCCAGTCTCCCTTTTCCTTCCTAAATGGTAGAGCTAACTCATTAAGAGTCATAGTCACCTCGCGGTTTGATACGGTCTTGCCCATATCACGAGCATGTAGCACTAGACGAAGCTTGCCGTTCTGTATGCGGGCCATTTTCACTTGGGTTTGGAGAATGTCTTTCAGGCCGAGCTTTTCAAGGTCCTCCGTCTTCCGGACTTGAGAAAGGTCTGGTGTCTCAAGATCCCGCTCGCTGATGATCTTCATGTCTTCTTCGGACAGCTTCTCGGCCTTTCGATCTTGTTCATTGAGCTTCAATCCGGCGTAGAGAGAAGAGTTGTACTTCATATCGAAGAGCTCATCATAATCAGCTTGCAGAACATCAGATATGATCTGCACCGAGGCCATGGAGCATTTATCGATCTTCCGGCCAATAAGGGTCTCCACCAGGGCATAGGGGTTGATACAACCGACGTGGACATTCTTGGGCGGCTCATCGGGTTTGGGACCTGTGATAGAGAGCACATAATCATGCTTCACATCAGCGAGGTCATCATAATCAGACTGAAGATCAACGTTGGCCAACGTCGAAGTCATGGATTGTCTATCGATCTTGCGTCCGATGAGCGCCTCAGCTAGGACGTATGGATCAATGCCGCCGATTTGGCCACCGTTCGCCTGGGAGTCTCTGTTGATTGCCATTTCGAGAGGTCTGGAGTAGTGCCGGGTCTGAGCTGAATTAACAGATGAGAAGCGGTTGTAAGAATGGGTCTCAGTTCTGCCTGGACTTGAAGAATTCGAGGAAATCTGATGGAAGAATTTGAGGAAATCTGATGGAATATTTATACTTCTTTAGTGTGAGCCCCGCAGATTGCTGATTCAGCCATGGTCATGACAAACGATAGATTGAAGGGACCATCATGCACCCATGGACTGAGAGAATACAGCCGTACCACTTAATTGGAACCATCCAAGAAGCCTCAAATGCGGGCAAGGGTCTAGAAACCACCTTTCTAATGCAACTATAAAGTTTAAAGAGTAGCCGTTGGGTAATGAAACACGACGTACGAGTCGTTTATGTTCCGGGCTTCATCGCCCTCAATTGTTCCACTAGCTACTCAACAAGAAAGGCATATTGTTCCACTAGCTACTCAACAAGAGAGGCATATTGTTCCACTAGTTACTCAACAAGAGAGGCATCATCTTCTTCTTTATATCGTTTTACTCCAAAATTTATTGCATATTTGGAGGAGAGATCATAAAATGACCGTCATTGTATCACTAATAGTCTTTAGTTCAGAGTGGACCAGTGATATTATTGGGTTGGATTGGATTGGATTGGATTGGATCACTGCACCTTCAGCTTGCTTTATGGATTGCCCAACGATCTCCACGATAACCTCTTCGCCGCTATTCCTACTTTCCCACTTCGCATACAACTCTTTTGGCAGCATCTGCTTCTCTCCCGATGTGTAAAAAAGTAAATTATCGCTACTAGCATTATACTTCAGTACAGCTCTCCTACCATTCTCCCCCACGATGTCGCGAATCTTCCTAATTAGGCCGGTCAATGTTTTGAGGTCCTTTTGGTTCTGGTCTTCCCAAACCTTGACCTGGTCCGCCACATCTTCCACTTTGGGGACCGCAAACACGCCCTTAGTATGGTACGCACGGACAAGTTTAGGTGTATGTGAGACCCAAAGTTGTGATATGACGTCCTCGAAAGTAAGGGGTCTGTGGGCTACGCGTGTTTTGACCTCGAGGGTTGAAGAGAGCGAAACGGCTTGGCCTTCCTTTCGAATGACGAGTTTGGAGCTGTCAGAGTAGGTTCTCCCAGGATCGCTGCATTCAGGAGATAACGACAGGGAGTCTAGGATGCTGGAAAGGTCGTCGACTTCCGGGGCTTGGTTGCTGGCGGGTTGCTGACTCAGTTTTGTGCCGGCGACGCTGACACATCCGTCCGTCTTATGACGGACAATGAATTTGAGGCCCCCAAAACGATAAGATATAATTCTATGATGTCCAGTACTTCCTCTTACTTGACGAATAGTGTATTTCTTCTCAAAAGAGTCGCCATAGCCTCTGAACTCGTTCGGCCCAATGTACTCCTCTGTTTTGGTCTCCTCACGGCAGAAAATGGCAGTATTGTTCACAACTTCAATGTGAATGGTGAAATCTTCCCGTTTGTAACCAGTGTAGCGAGTGTCTACAAAGCCAAGGAGCTTGCGGATGTTATTCCGGTCGGTCACGACGTCGATGGAGGCGATGTCGAAGGACGGATTCAAGACGTATAACGCGCGGAAGAGCGGCTCGAGAGGGCTGTCTGGGTGTCGCGCGGCGTTTTGAGCATCTATGTGGCCGGTGTCCTTGTTCAATCGTAAGGGGCCGTTAGGAGGGGACCATAGGTCTGGACTGCCAGGGACAGCGATTGTGGGTGTAGATCTTGGCGCTTCTATCCAGTTATAGGATGCGAGGTGCTCAACGTCAGTGATTAATGCTGAAGCTGAATTGTTGAGGTCTTTGAGACCTAGACGCGAGATTTCCGCAATGAGGATATTCGCCATGTTTGCTGTTGGCTTGTAGTATATTGAACGAAAAACACGGTGACAGGCATCGAGCTTTGCGTTGTGGTTGACATCTTCTGAAAGGATAACAATTATGATTTGTGTATCTTCCGTACAAACAGATTCCCGATAGGCAGCTGCAGCTCTTCCATCATTTCAACTTTACCGGAACTTTACCCTTATCGCGCGTTGCCGTGGCAATGTGATGCACATGTGCCCAATGCACCTGATTCTTTAAGCCTTCGGCAATGTCTATTGGATTTGTCTCTTTCAACATAAGCTGCATGATAGTCTTCACTACTGTTACCTTATCAGTTTGTCAAGCCAAGCTAGCATATGTAGGACAAGGCCAACTTTTGAGTTTCTTTGCCCCGAAGATGCTCTCACGTGATTGGCAACAGAGTTCCTGTGATCCTTTCATCAGTGCGTAAAAGCTTCAAACAGAAGACTTTCAAGAAGAAAGGTGAAAATAGATGCATTAGTTAGCTCCCATGAAGTTGCCGAGCCGATTGAGAAACGAGTGTATGAGTTGTTCTTCACAAGAAAAAAGATGCTTGAGATAGCTTTGAAGACACAGCCTTTGCCAAGATATCGAGCGCTGCAAATTATGATTTGCAGCAGCCAACATTGTGTTTTTTCGTGTGGGGACCCGGGAAACCTTGTTCATTTTGTTAGATGGCAACGAGTGATATCTAATCCATCCGATATTATGCAAACCATAATCAACAAGCCTCTTCCAACGGTTTTGAAAGACTGCACCATGTTGCGCTGCGAAAAAAGAACAGATAATTACCGAAGCGCTTTGTCCTTGGTTACTAGTATTTATGGCTAGACAGCAATTGCGGTGGAATGATCCAAAGCAACCCGCGCTCTTGCGTACAGGAGTATTGGGAGTTTTTGCTGTGGTGATTTGCGGAGCAGCACGGTGGCGTTTTTCGCTAATAGGTAGAGTGGGTACCTGATCATGCAGCTGAGCTCAATTCACATGTGTGTACGTGCAGTCTCTAATGTCTGTCGTTATTCATGGAGCGCGTGGTGCAATTCCTCGCAATTGATGCAAACTCCCAAGCGTCATGATCAATTCTCGGTGTTGTAGCACCCAAACCTCTACTATGTAAGTGTGGACTACGACCAATTCTCGGCAACGGCGATAGGGCTGGCCTTGGCGAATGACGCATGAAGCTGGGGGGAACTCGGGCAGCATGCCAACAAAAATTTCACGTCATCCATGCATCTCGGTCGTGTTTAAAGTGCATGCCCACTTGGAGTATCATTGCTTCGATAGCCTTGCCGCTTGATATGCTCCAAATGCCATACCGTGCTCCGTTCACCATTTACCTAGACCTACTGTGGAATTAGTTGACCAGCCGGCCTGCATATGGCGATTGCGCGTCAAGCAGTCTTTTCCCACTATAATTTGCCTACCCACCGCCGCTATCCTGTCCATTCATCCCAAGCCCACGCTACAGTGGTATTCATCTGGACTCTTGGGATGCCAGCTCCGATGTATTCTCTCTAGTTATTTTCCTTGACTAATACAGGTCTCCAAGATGCCCTCGCGTCTACTTCCGCGTCGCGAAGAGTCCAACTCTGCGCAGCAACACCTTCCTTTCACCGACACCGTCACCGATGCCGAATTCGAGCAGCAAAACGACTACGGTTCCAACACAGTACCCCGATCACGCCCAATTCGAGCGTCAGCCAACACATCCAGCATTCTGTCTTCCTCTTACTCGCAACGAAACCCCATTCGGTCTTTTGCCCACCAGGCATCGTCGTCTGCCGCCGAGGCCCCTCAGTACTCATCGCACGGCGTAAGAGAAAGAACACAGGAGCTTGCGTCGTATGCGCTAGATTCAGAGGCCTACCGGGGCCCGCGGAGGAGAACAAGTGCGGTGGATTCGGACTTTGCTTCCTCACGGCGTGCAACACTCACAGATCCAGAGGGACGGTCGTCGCTGGATTCGTATGATACGGAAGCCATCACAATAGATGAGGAGCCCGAGAGTCCCGAAACCGTAATTGGACCTGAAAGGCGAGCAGGACGCCCTGGCTCCGGCACCTTTTCACAACTGCCTTCCTCAGCACTCCTGGAAATCCTTGTCGATGATAACGAAGAGACTCCGCTTCTTCCCAAGACTAGGTTTAGTCGAACACACTCTCTGCCCAAGCAGAATGGCTTGGTCATGGATGCGGCCTCTTCACCAAGCTCTCGGGGTTTTGGGGGTCGAATTGAGCAATCAATCGCCGCGGGTCGTGAGCACCTGATACGACTCCGACGGTCAGCGACGAATCCGAACAATTACACCAAGGATGCTGTTGCGAAAGGACTCACGGCAAGCCTGCAGATGTCATCGGCGGTTTTTCTCGGATTGCTGCTCAACATCCTCGATGCTCTCTCCTACGGCTATATTCTGTTCCCTCTCGGGAGCCCTATATTCAGTCAGACAGGCCCAGATGGCATTTCTATTTTCTTCGTCAGTTGCATCGTTGCGCAACTGTCCTATTCGTTTGGCCTATCAGTCTTTCGAGGAGGCGTAGGATCCGAAATGATTGAAGTAGTGCCCTTCTTCCACAAGATGGCATACTCCATCATGGCAAAAATGGAAGGAGAGAGCGCGGAAGCTATCATGGCTACAACGATAACGTCGTATTGTTTGAGTTCCGTCGTTACTGGGCTCATTTTCCTTGCACTTGGTGGCTTCAAGTTGGGAAACTTGGTGAGCTTCTTCCCTCGACCTATTCTGATTGGCTGCATCGGAGGCGTGGGTTTTTTCCTGTTCGCCACCGGGATCGAGGTATCAGCACGCCTTGAGGGGAATCTGAATTACGATATGGAGACGCTACACAAATTGTTTGCCAAGGACACTGCAGCATTATGGATGTTACCTTTGTTTCTAGCCATTTTGATTTTAGTCATGCGACGGTACATCAAGAGCCCGGTTGTTCTTCCTACCTTCTTCATCGGTGTTTTTGCTGTTTTCTACATCATTGTCAAGGGTATTCTACGTTTAGATTTGGAGCCTGTCCGTAACGCTGGATGGATCTTCGAGCAACCAGAAGCCGGCGTTCCATTTTATAGGTATTACTCATATTTTAGTAAGTTTCAAGAAGTCAGTCCATACGTGATATCGCTAACAAGCACGCGCAGAATTTGGTCAGATAGATGGGGTGGCTCTTGTTAGCACAATCCCCACCATGTTCGCTCTTTCTTTCTTCGGCATCATCCATGTGCCTATTAATGTGCCCGCTCTCGGAGCTGCAGTCAAAGAGGATAATGTTAATGTTAATCGCGAATTGATTGCTCACGGCATCTCGAACACCATCTCAGGATGTGTCGGCAGCATTCAGGTATGTTCCCACTACCCCCGGCATTTATCGTATGGCTAACCATGGTAGAACTATCTTGTATATGCCAACAGTATCATGTTCATTGATAATGGTGGGGACAGTCGACTCGCTGGCGGTTTGCTTGCTGCCGCAACCACTGGAGTCTGGATAGCAGGGCCAGCCATGATCGGATATATTCCTATCTGCCTTGTTGGCGCCTTGATCTTCTTGCTCGGCATTGAGCTCATGGAGGAAGCTGTATGGGACACTTTTGGCAAGTGCCATAGGCTAGAGTACCTCACTATTCTTGCCATCGTTCTTGTCATGGGTGTCTACGATTTTGTTGTAGGTATCTTTGTCGGGATCGTGCTTGCCTGCGTCAGTTACGTCGTTCAATCATCACGTGTTTCAGCGATCAGGGCAACTTACAACGGCGAAGTTGCGGAATCGACCGTACGACGTCCTCGTGCCGATCGCCGCTATCTCAACAAGGTACGGGGCCAAATACGGGTGATCAAACTCAGCGGTTTCCTGTTCTTCGGTACCATCGTATCCGTCGAGGAGTACATGCGTTCTCTGATTGAAGAAGACACATTCGAGAAACAACCAATCAGTTTCATCATCGTCGACTTTTCCCATGTTGTCGATGTAGACTTTTCTAGCTCGGAAGGATTCCAGCGCATCAATCGCATTCTCAACCGCAGGGACGTCAAGATGATTATATCGGGAATCTCTTTCACAAACAAGGTCGGGCAGGCTCTCCAAAATGTGGGTTTGCTTGACGAAGAGAGAGGTGATGAAGCTTGCCCTCCACCGCAGGTCTTTGAGGACTTGAATACCGCGTTGGAAGGCTGTGAAAACGAACTGTTGGAAATTTTCTACAAGCATTGCAATTCGCCCCCTCGCAAACGACAAGTCACTCCACCAAAATCTATCAACAACACTGCATCCGCCTCTAGCGATGGAGGAATTTCAGATTCACCGGCTTCATCACTGGGTGTTAGTTCGTTGGACCCAGGTTTCGCTTCTCCGCGGCGAGGTGCGCGTTACCTGGCTGCTGCCTCAACATTCCGTGAGCAGGGCAGTCATTCTGGATCTTTCGAGGAGACCGGCCAGGACAAATCCCCAGTCCTACCTTCAAAGTGGAAGAATTTTTCACAGCCCATCAAAATCATGCTCCAAACATTTGAAGATGTGTCGACTAAGAACGAAGACTTTTGGCACAGGGCAGCATCCTACTTTGAACGGACAGAGTACGTAGCGGGAACGGTGTTGTATTCACGTGGCGATGAGCCGAATGGCTTTTACATTTTGGAGAAAGGGCGCTTCCGGGCAGAGTATGAACTCGAACAAGGAAATTACTATGAAGTCATACTGCCCGGTACGACGTGTGGAGAGCTTCCATTCTTCTCGGAGACCGATCGGACAGGGTGAGTATCTCAAGCGCCAATATGTCCCAGGTAATGAGAACTGACTGTGTGTCTAGGACTGTAGCAGCCGAGAATGATTCGGTGGCCTGGCTTCTCACGCGCCAAAAGTACAAAGAGCTCGAGCAACAGCACCCTGATGTTGCTTCTGAGCTTCTCAAGGTTGGGCTAAAGCTGACCAAAGAAAGAATGGATGCGGTTACCTCGTACGTACTATCTGTTTTCGCCAATCCTTGTTGCTCAGCAGACTAACCTTTTTATAGTTACGTCCTTGTCACCGCTTCATAGGATGGCTTGGTGTTGTATGTGACGACGCGTATTGCAAAAAGCATATAAGAAGCGGGAGCAGATAAATGATTGTTTTGTATACTCACCAAATTCACTTTCGTGTAACATAACTACATACACGATGCAAAGATCAATTGCATAGCTTTGGCCCGCTCAAAAGAAGATATTTTACTTGCACATGTCTACTCAGCCAATCGTAAGCGCGCAAAGTTTTACTGATCTCACAAATCCTATACCACCAATCATTACAAACGGAAAATACACTGTACGGCGTTTACGCTCTCGCTATGCATCAACCGTTAGATAATCAAAGCGATCTCATGCTTAAAATTTTTCAACACTTTCTACTTTCTCGTCACCCATTCATCTCCTGCAAGTGATGTCCAGTGTAAAAGGTAGCATTGATTCATCATGGGGCAATCTACGACTTCGACGTTACTTTAAAACGTCCCAGCTTAAATCCACTGTTTGTTCTGCAAACGATGCATAGGACTCTCCGATTTTCCCCTACCTCACTCCAACTCTCTTGACCAGCAAACAGTGATCATAGCACCTATGCCATGTAGCAAACAACCCTAACAGCAATCAGGGTCGGTCGTTAAAAAAGATGGGTGAAGTGAAGAAGCCGATGAACAGTTCAACATGAATAAGAGATCGAGGGAATGAGTAGAACGAACAATAGCTCGACAATACTACCAACCCACTATCCGGCGTCACCCTAAAGTCAATAATCGAACCCACTCCATGTCTCTCATATTCACCAATAACACCACACTGCCCTTCACCTTGAGTTGTGCAATAAACCGCTCCTCCTCTACGCCCGCAACTTCGTCTCCTACACACACGCATCACTTCCACTTCCACTTCCACCAACGACCAGCACCACATTCTCCTCCACCCCAACCAACAAGAAGCTCCAGACAACCTCATTCATCCGACATCAAACGTCTCCGCCGCCAACCACGCGCCAGCACCATCACCACCTCTTCTCCCTACCGAGATCACAAACCCCACACATTTTTGCTTCCCAAACCTCCACACTCACACCCTCCCACCCTATTTCGACAAGTACCACCATGACCCGACCCCAAACCCAACACACCGCCAACCCAAGTCCCGAAGCCACGAGCATCGATGCCAATCACAACAACCAGCAAGGTATGCATTCCCCGACCAACCCCTCAAGCACCGCCCCGTCCTCTCCCGTGCCTGAGCAGGAGGAGGAGGAAGAAGACGAAGGAGAAGAGGAGGAAGAAGACGAAGGAGAAGAGGAGGACGAGGAGGTCAAGCAACCAATTCTCCACTTGGAGGGTTACCCGCTCGACCCGGCGGATCCCAGCCACGCGTCTCAGTTGCGGCAGACGCGGACCGGGTATGGATTCAGCGAGTACTGGGTTTATGAAGGGGGTTGTGACGGTGAGGAGGAATGGGGGGACGAGGAGGAGGAGGAAGGAGGAGAAGAGGAAGAGGAGACGGATGAGGACGAGGATGAGGATGAGGATGAGGAGATGGAGGACGATTGGGAGGACGATTGGGATGACGAGGAAGATGAAGACGAAGAGATGGAGGATACCGAGTAGATTAGTCCTCTGCATCAAAGAAGATCACGATGATGAATTGTTGAGAGCATTTTTTTCTAAATTTCTCTTTTTGTAGTTAAATCAGAAGATAATATAGCGCTAATTGTAGGTTCTATAACTTACACATGGTAGTGCATTTTATAGAGAAAAAAAAAAAAAAAAAAAATCCATTGCTTTTTAAGTAAGTTATCCGAAAATTAAGGTGTTATGCAAAGGTTACGGGATTGGAGAAGATATGAATGTATTCTATATGATTTTTTTTTCGACGTTTTTCTTCTATGTGCATCCTCGTGGGGGTTTTAAACACTGTCATGAGTGCATGTCTATTATTCCGCTGACACGTATGATGGCATTTCCTTGCCTTCTAAGCTTTATTTTAGTATGTCGGGGTGAGATATCGGAGATCAGATCTGGCTTACTTTTAGTGCGCCTGGGACCTCTGGATACCTTATCCGAACTATCTTCTTCGCCTTCGGTGGTGCATGATTGTGCCTCATTGTGCCTCATTGTGCCTCCAACTGCCACTTCGACATACTATCGAATGTCGGGCACGTCTGACTTGCTTCTGAGCAAGTCTATTGTTGTAGTGTTTGAGGGCCAGCTCGACTCTCGATCGCTAAGAACCACCATAATAATGGTCTTGATGTACCGCAGTCCGCTTCTTTCCAAAGCGACAACAGCGTTATCCTAGCATGCATCATAAAGATAGACCATCCTCTTCATTTTCCTCTCCCTCTCCCTCTTCCCCGACCTCTAGCACCACCTCTTCCTCTGCCACCACCTTTCCCTCTCCCCCCCTTCACGCCCCTATCGTATACCTTCTCCTCGGAAAATGACGCATCTGTCAACGTAAGATAGCTCGGAATCCCATTATCGACAATCGCAAGGATAACATTGCGCCTCCCATGCTTCAATTTCTGGAAGATGTTGGTGCTCGTCGACGGCGGGGGATCGTCGGGTACTGTAGCCAAGAGGTCATTCAGCTGTGCTGCTGTCGGCATAGAAGTCTCGCGAGCGTTGACGACGCATATGCGGAAATCGGGAGGGGGGCGGTTCGTTTTGCGGAATTTCTGGCTGCAAGAAGTTTTCCAGACATTGAAGTGAATGCGGTAGGGATTGGATGGGTCGGGCGGGAGGATGAAGTGCGGTGGTGTAAATTTGGCGGGTGCAGGGATCAGGTGAAGGAGGCGGTAAATTTCGGCGTGGGATCTGTAGAGACCGGGTTTGATGAGCGGTCCGAAGGCTAGGTTTGCTGCGGGAATGGTGTGTGTCGGGTGGGTGATGCGACGCCAGAGTTGTGCGAAGAAGCGGGATACGATCCCTGATCCTGCGTCCTTTTCCGAGGCTGTAGGAGCTAGATGTTCTAATTCACCGCGGTCATCGTCCCAGTTTCCATGTCGAAATACCACATAGCCAGCTCTTTTTAATCCCGCATAGACAATGTACATCTCGAGGGTTAGTTTTCCCCCAACGCCGCCCTCGAATCCCAGGAAGGCTGCATAAGCGCCTTGCAGACTCATAGGAGCTCCCAGTCGCATGTCGATTTTCTTCTCGTCATTTTCCTTCTCCCCGTCGTGCTCGTCTGTGTTCACCGGCCACCGGCAGTCTAAGCTCCCACGTTCGATCATGAACAGGGCTTCCTCCGGCAATAGCCATTCTTTTCCCTCTTTTGACCGCCCCATTGTATTGAACATAGAGGTCTTCACCTTTTCCACAAACACCATATTTGACGCTTCATGGTACATGGCGATCACATGGTTCTTAACGGTATGTGTGCGCTGCCAGGAAAGAACGCTGTGCATCGCCGCGCGCGAGGTCTCGAGGGTCGACACTTGAAGCTGGGTAGAGTGCGATTCAAAATCCTTCTCACCACGCTTGGGAAGACTCAGGGAACTAATGTTCTGGGGCGTGCCTCTATTTCTGAATTAGCATTGAGCGCGAACACATGGGAAGGTCGCCGGGCTGGTTACGCTAGTTTGTTCAAAGCGCGCAAGTACTCTTGGCCGCCTTCTTCATCTTCAATTTCCTCCGCATCTTGCGCCTGTAGATTTGGCGCATCTTCATCCTCGTCCGCCATGTTTACGGCGGGCTTGTGTTGGACGTTGGTAGACTCTGGCGAAGTGGGAAGGAAAGTTCGGAGCTATGACTCTCGCAAGTGGCTCAGTTGTGGAGACCAGATGCACGCGAGCACTAGTTAGCCACATGTGACAAATATGGAATAGTGTAGCATGTCCCACAATCAGCCGACATAAAATTTCACATCCCCACATTCATCTCACTTGAACCGGACAAGAAGTGCTAAAATCATCTACTATATAAGATATCTTGCACATTGTCATTCCATAATTCATCAGCCTGGTTAGCTCAATCGGTAGAGCGTGAGACTCTTACGGAGATCACTTTCTCAGAAAACGATTGATTTAAGCAATCTCAAGGTTGCGGGTTCGGTACGTTCAATTATCTAAGGTTCGAATCATAGAGTAAACACTAACAGAATAACAGACCCCCGCATCGGGCTTCTGACATCTTTTTTTTTTTTCATTTTTGCTTGTGGTTGGTGGTTGACCTCACTCAAAGTTATTCTGATGTGTTTTTTGCTCGTATTGGTGAGTGACTTGTAAAGCAACAAACTGTTTTTCATGGTCTTTTTAGTCTCTTTCTTTCTCTTCCTGTTTATGTGTCCAAATTTTCTATGGCATACATGTCCGGTTCGATATGTACACATCTTTCCTCAGCATCTTGTTTGATCAATCCGTCCGCTCTGTTCCTGAAATCATGACCTGAAAAATTGTATGCTTCCATGATTTCGGCTGCGTCACATTTTGTCTCATGAAAAGCAAGCTTGAACAGGGAGCACCAATAATAGCCGCAACCGCCGCTGCATTAAAAAGGTGATATTTAAATACCTAACCGTCATCAGTCCTATCTGATCCAGTGCTGGTAGCACTGTATTGAGACATCGATATTCTTGTCTTCTTGTTGAAGCATTGTCAGCTTGCTAAACTTTTACCAAAGGCGTAATTCCACAACCGCACAAGTGCTACTAAGAACCGATGAGTCGGTCCCAATTACTCCGAGCCCTGCATTTGTGCTTCCCTACCCTTGCCGCACTCCTTCGAATTTTCCCGGATTCTCCCACTATCAATAATCCACCAATTTAAACATTTGTTTGTGTCTAGGATAAGATGTCTGCTAGACCGCTACCCCACATGTCAAGCGTCATCTCCCCGGAAACATGACGACGCTGTAGGACTTGGCTCCCCGCACAGCCATGCTTCGCGACATACTTGCAGACCTGAAAGAAACAGTATTCGCGAAACAAGTGCAAACAGCATGTATTAGTTGATCAAAACAATGAATATGCGACGGGTTGCGTCAAAATGTCGATTTATGGTCAGATGGCGTTCGACCTGAGTAAGGCACGAATATCGTCCTTCGATGTATAATCTATTAAAATGGAGTGCTTCGAGAACAATGGAGCTTCGATGTCAGGTACGATGAAGTTAGAACGGTAAATATCCTGCATATCATAACATAGACTAGGCTGCTAGTACTTGCATGCATGTCGTCGCTATACCGGTTCCGAGGCTAAAAGCTCACAGAGACGCAAAGTACATATACTAAGACAAGTATGTTTTTTCTAATCTACGGTCTTCAACGCAGCGTCGCCATAAGATCCCCCTATCACCCCATATCCATTGAATTTCCGGCTAGGCCCTCCAAGTATGCGGGGTTTGCGTAGCCTATCATGGCTAACGCTCTCCGCTTTTCTCTTGGGATCTAGAGGTCAAACAAATGGCGCTGTAAACCAATGGCCGCTTCATGATAACGGCCTCAATAAGGTGGTGCAGTGGGATCATTACAGTTTCAAGATAAACGGGGAGAGGCTATTCGTATTTTCAGGAGAGCTTCATTACTGGCGCATTCCCGTTCCTGAAGTCTGGGAGGACCTCTTATCCAAAATTAAAGCAGCTGGTTTTACGAGCTGTGAGTTTCACCGTTGCCAAAACTTGTCGCTCTCCCCACAAGTTTCGCACTATACTTCTTGCTTCGGTATTTGCTGACCTCATGGCAGTCGCTTTCTACGGCAATTGGGGATGGCACAGTGCCAACAACAAAACTCTCGACTTCGAGACAGGTGCGCATAAATTTGAACGCCTTCTTGAAATCGCAAAACGCGTCGGCCTCTACGTCATTGTACGACCAGGCCCCTACGTTAATGCTGAAGCCAATGCCGGTGGTTTTCCGCTTTGGGCTACCACAGGTGCTTATGGTAAACTTCGCGATGACGATCCTAGATACACGACAGCGTGGACGCCGTACTTCTCCAAATTCTCTGAAATAACGAGCAAACACCTCATTACCAATGGCGGAAATGCATTTGTGTATCAGATTGAGAACGAATATGGCGAGCAGTGGAACAGGACCGCCGGCGCAACTGCGAACGACCGTATACCCAATGGATATGCGGGCAGGTACATGCAAGCTTTAGAGGATTCGGCCATAGAGAATGGCATTGACATTCCATTAATTCACAACGATCCGAACATGAATACAAAATCCTGGTCAGAAGACTTTGCCCCGAATGCTACGGGGAATGTCAACGTAGCAGGGCTGGATAGCTATCCCTCCTGCTGGTCCTGTAACCTCAACGAATGCACCGGAACAAACGGGAAGTATGTGGCGTATCAGACTATAAATTACTATGACCATTTTATAGAGACATCCAATACTCAGCCTAGGTTTATGCCAGAATTCCAAGGTGGAAGCTACAACCCCTGGGGCGGGCCAGAAGGAGGATGTCCGGGAGACATTGGAGCTGACTTCGCCAACCTGTAAGCTTCATGATCCTCGAGTGCTATATCACACTCACACTGCACAGATTTTACAGAAACCTCATTTCTCAACGTGTTACTGCCGTCAGTTTGTATATGATGTACGGTGGCACGAATTGGGGAGCGTTTGCCTCTCCTGTGGTGGCTACTAGCTACGACTATTCAAGTCCAATTAGTGAGAGCCGAAAGATTGACAGCAAGTACTACGAAACAAAGAATTTGGCCATGTTCACTAGGGTTGCGAAAGATCTCACGGTGACGAATCGACTCGGTAACAGCACCTCTTATACCACGAATTCGGCCGTCACGGCGACTGAACTGCGCAACCCAGACACAAACGCGGCATTCTACGTCGTGATTCATGAGCAGTCCTCGTCGTCTACAGTCGAATCTTTCAGACTCCATGTTAGCACTTCGGCTGGAAATTTAACCGTTCCTCAACATGCTAGGTCGATTGTTTTGAATGGTCACCAATCCAAGGTTCTTGTTACGGATTTCAGTATCGGTGATCACATCTTGACATACTCTACGGCAGAAGTTTTGACATATGCTGTTGTTGATGGTGCCCCAGTGATAGTGCTCTGGACAGGTGCAGGAGAGGCTGCTGAATTTCATGTCAAGGGAGCAAGCAGGGGTACTGTACAGAGCGCAAGCCGTTCAAACGCTACTTTGTACGCTGAGTTTAACGGTACCACTGCTTCAATTGAAGCGGTCAATGGCTACTGTGTTATCATATTTGACAATGATGTGAAAGTGGTCATTGCTGACAAACCCACTGGTTATCTGTTTTGGGCGCCAAATCTGGATGCTAGTCCATTCGCGCCAGTGGATAAATCTAGTGAGTCTACGTTCATCAAACACATGGATAAATGAAGGTCAAACTAACGCTCCAAAAAGTCCTTGTGTATGGTCCTTACCTTGTACGCAGCACCTCTATAGACGGTGCTACTCTCTCGTTAAAGGGAGACCTGAACAGAAACACAATTGTCGACGTTTTCGCACCCCACAACGTCACTTCTCTCACGTGGAACGGAAGAAGTGTAAATGCTTCCAGGACCTCTTACGGTAGCTTAAGAGCAACAGTCTCAGCCTTGAATTCCACGTTAACTCTGCCCTCGTTGTCTACCTGGAGAGTGCACGATGGCCTCCCCGAGAGGTTCCTGAATTATACCGATACAGGCATTGCCTGGGTTGAAGCGAACCATACCACAACCCCTAACCCAACTAAACCTGGCTCTCTCCCTGTGCTTTACGTTGACGATTACGGTTTTCACAATAGTTTCCACCTCTTCCGTGGTTATTTTTGGGGTAATACAGCTTCAGCCGTAAGACTCTCTGTACAGGGAGGAATGGCATTTGGATGGAGTGCATGGATCAATGGCCATTTCCTCGGATCCTATCTCGGAAACTCTTCCGTAGGTGTGGCCAACCTAACTCTCCCTCTTTCCGCTGAAGTACTCGTCGCAAACGATACCAACGTCCTACTTATCGCCCAGGACAACACTGGACACGACTTGCGCGCTGCTGCACTTGACCCGCGTGGAATTCTTTCAGCTAGGCTCGAAGGCTCCAATGACCCTTCCTTCACTAAGTGGAAGATCGCAGGTGAAGCCAATGGTGAGCGCACGCAGCTCGATCCTGTGCGGGGTCCTTTAAGCGAAGGTGGTCTCTCAGCTGAGCGTCTAGGCTGGCACTTGCCTGGCTTCGATGACTCCTCCTGGAGTACCAGTAGCCCTTCTACAGGTTTCACGGGGGCCGGGATCCAATTTTATCGTACCACGTTCTCTTTAGACGTCCCCAAGGGCGTGGATGCTTCATTTGCATTTTTGTTAGATGCACCAAAGACAAAGAGCATCAGAGTACTCCTGTGGGTGAATGGCTATCAGTATGCAAGGTTCAATCCGTTTGTGGGCAATGAGAGAAGATTTCCGGTTCCACCGGGTGTCCTCAATTACTCAGGGGAGAATACGGTGGGATTGAGTGTCTGGGCTCAGGAAGAAGATAGTGCAGCTCAGGTGGAGATACGTATGGAGACAGAGTATGTGGTAGAGAGTAGTTGGAGTTCGAGGTTCGATGCAGAGGAGCTCAGGCCTGGGTGGTCAAAGGAGAGGTTGCAGTATGCATGAACGAATCATGTAGTGTAAGGAGAAAATTGTTCTAGAAGTTCCCATGAGTTGGAAATTAAGAAATTGAAACCAAAGTACCTTGTTCCTGGCTTGACTTATTGATTGCTTTTGAAGAATTTATGTATCTGTGTAAAACATTGTAGAAGAACCTTCTGCACAGCTCCATAAAAAGACGTGATTATATTTATATATACCTATATAAGCAGTACATGCCTGACGCATGAGGATTACGATAAGCACCCCGCAATGAATACGAAACTAAAGGTTGCGAAATAGTAAGGTACTACTGCGGTAATGGTAAAGTGTAGAGCTCGATAGCTCATTCAAAGCATTTTATGGCCTTTGCTACTGTTCGAAGCTGTCTTGTTTTCTGCGATCGCAAAACCGTAACGCTGAAGCCGTTCGAGTGGGAAGTGTACTCATGCATGATTAATAGGCCTCCAAAGGCTCTTCAATGGAGGACGGACGAACAATCATCCCTCTCGGCGCACGGAAGAGCGGTCGGAACTATCGACGCTCTCGTGCGAAGTTCATACCATCAGGGTTGAATCCCCCAATAGGATGCTTTTGCAGCTAAGCATAATACTAATCAAACAAGTTCCTAGCTCGTTTGGGGGCTGGTTGGCTTTATCAACCCACTTGCAATGTGTAAACGCCGTGGTTCGCAAATTCTAGTTTCATTATCTACAGTTTTAGATGTCCGATGCCTGCTAGTAGCCAATGAACGGCGTGGAGACTCCTGGCCCCCAAATAGCGAGGCCGTCTGCCGCTCGATTCCAAACTGCTGAGCCTTGTTATGGGGTTGGATATCCCTGATATATACGTTGCAGTAGATCGGTGCCCGTGTTGCATTTCGCCCTTCCTCTTACTGCTGGTATCTGCATTCATGCCTTTAGCTTTCTGGAGCTGTCGTACGAAGAAATTCGCTTTACAACCCTACAATCTACCAGAAAGCATTGCTCTCGCTTTTGTAAACAGTATATTGTGTGTGTAGCAATTGCTGCACACCAAGCCGTGAATCCGCTATGTCTTTAGGCGCGTTGACAACGCAATTTACGCCTGCACCGTCCTGCCTCGCACCCTCCAACCTTTGGTACGCTTGAGGCAGTCTCCAAGCGGGCTTCCATTAAACACAAGTGTTCTGATGCTAACTCAAAGGAAGGATCATCCGCACAACATCCACCAGTATACACGAATACAATTTCTTTGGGCGACCACTAGATGCAGCGCAAGGCTGCTTCCCTCCCGGTTACAACCCAGCATCCATATCTTACTATTCGCCAGCAATATGCCCGAGCGGGTACACAGCAGCCAGCGGGACCTCAAGGGTTATAACAGGATCCGTGACCGAAACCACTGAGGTGTGCTGCCCTACAGCATCTTTATTCCGACCACAAACCCAAGACAACACCAATACTCAACACCCTTTCCTGACAACCCTTTTGTGCGAATACATCATACCGACTCCATTCGGTGCAACTGTCACCTCAACCGCGACCGGGCAGGCAGGCTCGAAAGTCACATCAGCAACCATGGGCAACGCAATCAATGCATACGCCGTGCTCGTGCGACGCAACAACTTCGATCTGACCAGCAACACTGCAAGTCCCACAGCTACTCCCAGCAATAGTGAAAATACATCATCCAGTTCGACCAGAAGTTCCAACTCCGGCGCAACATCAGGCGAAGGAGACGCACAAGGAAATGCAAAGGAAAAATCAGGAACGCTCGGAACCGGCGCTAGCATAGGTATCGGCGTCGGTTTAGGGGTCGTAGTCCTAGGTTTACTCATGGCCATTGTATTTTTAGTGCTACGTCGGAGAAAAAGAAACAAAGATATAGCGGCGGCTGCAATGCTGAGTGCAAATGCGCATAAGGGAATTTCGCCTACATCCACGGTGCAGTATCGGCATGAGGTAGCATCACCATCTCATGAGATGGATGGGACGGCTATGAGGGTTGAGAAGGCTGTCAGTGATCGTCCACCGGAATTGGATGGGTCTTATAGTGGGCGTTATCCGCCGCCGGCGGAGCTGCCAGGCACATATAAAGGTGCTTTCTAGAGCAAAACCCTATTTCCTGTGGGCTGCTTGAGATTATTGATTAGTATGGTTTTCTTATGAAGAGATGGACGTATTCGGTCTTATATACCCCATGAGAAACAATACAAGTTTTCCTGGAGAATAATAGATAAATAAAAAGTGATATCCACTTTACACAATCGTTCATACATAAAGTTTAATGATATATCAAAAAAATTGCTATTGACTTGTCAGATCTCTCGCATGTCTCATGGAATTCTCATAGCCATCTGACCGACAGGCACGCAAGGAAACAGCAACATAACTTAATCTTGAAATGATACAATATATCATTGAAGCCGACTTTTAACATGAAAAAGGGTAGTCTCTATCGTTCTTTCCGGTAAGAAATCCGCTGCCTTATATCTACAAAAAGAGGTATAATGAAAAAAACAAGTATACAAACACAAAATCAATCATCGCAACTTAACTCGAAAAGACCCAACCGCAGCTCCGCTTTCAAATACGCGCCATGGCCCAGTAGATCCATTTGAACGATGCGCAGAAACGAACGCTGTGTTTCCACAGATACCCACCAGGTCAACCAATTAGTATCTAGACAACCACATCCAAACTCCTCTTCTTTCTAGCAGCCAATTCGGATGCAGATGCATATATCCAGTACTGCGCCTCGTACTCAACAGTAATCGTCTCGCCAGCAGCTCGTCCCTCGCAATTGGTAGGCGCGACACCTCCTTTAGTGTTCAAACGGTAGATCTGCTTGACCGGCGACGTAGTGCCTTGTTGTTGAGCTTCAAGCCTCAACCATGGGACGTCGGCAGCAGAGGGTGCGGGCACTGCCTCTACTTTCTTAGCCTGAGTCTCACCAAGGCCGATGATATCGAATTCGGGCGTTGTATTGTCAACGAAGAAGTGCGTGCCTATAGATGCAGTATCTTCAATAATGGTTCCGAGTTCGGGTAGGTTGTCTGCCACGGCGCAAGATGCATTGAAGAGACTGGCAACTGCACCAATAGCGGCGGGAGTGGTTGCGGCGGAAGAATTGGCGCAAGTGTAGTTTTGTGTTCCGTGTCCCACAGCGATCAAGGCAAGGGTGAGGTCTGCGCCTGGTGGTGCAAGAGTATTTGATGGCTGGGGAGTCTCGCTCAGGTTGCATGTAGTATTTTCTTGGCGACGGAAGATTTCGTCAGGGAGACGGAAAGGAGCGGCGAATACGAGGGGGAAAACGAGGGCCGCAACAGCGAGAGTGCAATGCATCTTGAATAAACTAAAGATGAAACTTTTGGTTTTGAATAGGTTGAGAAGGAAAGAAACAAGTTGTATAATAACAATTGAGCTTCCGGAGCTCTAAAGAATTGAAAGTAACGAAAGAAGAAGGTAGTCTGATAAGATTATTGTTAAGAGCTGCGATAGCCAGGTTGCAGTTGGGTATTGATGAGGCCGCACCAGCTTTCAATAAATAGTCCTACCTAGAACACGGAGCAGCCCAATCGGGCAGGAAGCGATATATTGCGGACGGGCCACATCATCCTTCTGCAGTCTTCAAACACATGTTTTCCCCTGACATGAAGAAGTGTTTGATGTAGTCGTGTCAAAGATTACTGTTAGCTGTAGTTCCCGCGTAGAGAACATGTGCTTAGCAGCCAGCGCCCGAAAACAGGTTAAAATGGGGCCGAATGTTTGAAACATGAGTGACAACCAGGATTCAGAGCTTTGACTGACTTGGTTAGATGATGCACTAGACCTGTGCCTTTGGTCTTAGACGACAGGGGTAATTCGTTGGAATCAATCTGGAATTTATCCGGTATGTACTCCAACCAATAAGTTTGAGACGGTACCTGCAGATTTTGTTGTAACAGATGTTACAGGCGTCACTAGTAAACAAAAAGTGGCTGAAATCTCGCCACTTATGAAACAGCCGCATTGTACGCGTAGGCTGTAGCTGTACAGAGAGTCGGCTTTTTCGGATGAGTACGAGGTTTGGCGGGAGGGCTCAAAGAAGGGAAGTAAGAAGCGGCTTCTCACGCACAAATTTAAAAGCTTCACATAGATCCGTGATCCTTTGCATACCCATTTTATTACGGTATTACTACTGCTGCTACTGCTATATACTATTCAACGTACAACAAACTACTTAAACTCGCTTTGCAAGCAGACCGGTAAAATATCCTACTGAAGGAAATATATAATTTCTGTAATGTGTGGCCCTTGTAACGGAAGGGGTCCACCTTTTAGAAGCACCGATATTGTTATTACGAGTGATAACGGCCTACACGACACTTTACAGTATGACTATTCTCCTTGCAGGTTATGATGAGTGTGCTGGATTCAGTCACGTGACTGCGGTTCCATGTATTGCTGTCATCCATCTCTAGTAGCTAAGCTCTCTACGCTACTGTCGTGTATGTACAAGCAATTATATCGATTCACTATGATATCGCTGTGGCACCTCTATTAAACCCCAGGTACAGACTCGTCTGTTATCGAGACACTACGTGGGTTGGTGTATTAAGACACTGGTTATACTGTAACCACCCTCGTTTGGTGAAGCTAACTTTATATACCCGCAATGTAGGCCTAAGCAGCGTCCCTTTTCGCCACGAGGGGTCAGAGTAATGTAGTATTATTTGACTCATGTTGTGACTGCCTGAGCGTTGCTCGATGGCATCTCTGGATAAATTTTTCCCTTGACGGCGAGGAGTCTGTCATATGGGACGCTCGAAGGGTGAAAACGACGAGGAGGGGCCATAGAGAAAAGGTCTTGGCTGTGGCGAGAATTATGGGTATGAAGCAAGAAGGCAGGTCGGACTTTCTTACCGAATGTGCATGGAGGCTGACAGATTCGTACTCCCAGTCTTTCACAACACTGTGGAAGTTGCACTTAAACTAGCCTTATTGTATTTTAAAGCCCAAAAATGTGTAGATAGCGACCAAAACACTATATTCAGAGGTTATACTGGCTATTATAAAAGACTTGCCATTTCTATGTGTGACTTTCACTATTTTTTACGAGCTTAGTTTCGGGGATGTAAAAGAGTGTCAGAAGGGTGAAGCAAAGGCAAGAGCAACGGAATTTGCTAGAAAATAAATCATTTGAGATGTCCTTTTTGGACAAAAACAACTTTTGGCAAGAAATTTTGGAATAGGTAGATCTTTCCTGTAAAGTAGCTATCCAGTCAATATCTACATAGCGAAGAATCAAAAAGACGGTCATAAAAAATAACCATTGTTTGGTGCTTTGCAACTTATAATCCGAAATGGATAAAAGATTAGACCCATTTTTACTACTGTTTCCAAAAGGCCATTCTCAAGCCGCTTGCTCTAACTTGAATACTACATAGTGGTAATGTAGTAAAGCTTATATGGGCATGTGAAGGATCATGGCCTGGAGAGAAGGTCGTAGAGACTATGTACATGACCAATTCTCTTTTTGAACAATGTCCACATATATGTACTTGTAGCTAACCAATTTTTCTTCCTGGAAACTGATACAACAAATATGTGCACATGTGGCTAGATATATTGGTCAACCAAGAAAAGAATAAAATAAGACAAAAGGCAAAGAGACAGAGAGAGCGGGCCATCGGTCAATTGATACCACATCAAAGAAACATCAAGGTACGTGACGTGGGTTTTCTATACGAAATGGCCTAGCCAGTGGAAAGATGCATGAATTTACAGGACATATAGCAAGGGATTTTACATAAGGAGGTATACTAGGTCCACCCTTCTGGAATTCTACTACCCATTCTATCTAGCCTTCTTCACATTCACCTGCATTTTGGTATTGTAATTGCTCGCAAGAGGGGAAAAAATGAGCATTCATCTGTTCTACATCTTAGAAGTAAAAAAATGCGAAAGACAAACAAAGCGCTGAATAAACCCAAAACCTTGCACCAGAAAGGGCATCCGACCACATCCTCAATACGAGAATGGCCTGATATGATACCTCTCCTTCGCCTCCGGCAACGGCGCCTCCGGCCGATCCACATAACCATCCTCCAGATACCACGCTAGATGCTTCCGGTCTATCCCGTTCTGTGTCCAACCATTCCCAAGCCACAACATGCGATTCGCCCTCTTTTTCGTACCTCCCTCAAGCTCATCCACATACACATAGTCAAAGTCTTCCCACCTTGGACTTCTCATGGCCTCGATGCAATGCAGACAGCTTCCAGGCCACAAGCCCGTAATCTCGCCCGTATGTTTGTTCTTGTACCAGCTCCTGCACTCCTCGCCGAAGACGGTGCCCTTGAAGTACGCATCGACGACCTCTAAAAAGTCCTCCTCACGCTCGCGCTTGACTTCCATCTTGGCAATATTTTCCTTTTGGATCTTACGGATCATCTTGATGCCGTAGTCGGCCACGGTTTCGATCATCATGGTTAAACTGCCGGAGCCGACGCCCGAGTTGGGCCCGAGCATCGAGAAGAGGTTGGGGAAGCCGGACAAGGAGTGCGACATATAGTTTGTGGCGCGCTTCGACCATTTATCGGCGAGAGAGAGGCCGGATGCGCCGATCAGAGGGAACGGTGGGGCCGTGCTGTTATGGAAGCCGGTTGCGCACACGAGAGCATCGATTTCGTGGGTGACTCCATCGGCTGTGTGTACCGCATTTTCTGAGATGCGGGTAATAGGTGAGGTGATGAAGGCGACGTTGGGCTGTGTGAGCGCCTCGAGATAGCCCGGCCCGGGCGTCAACCTCCTGCAGCCCGGTGAAAATTTGGGAAGCAGTGCGTCGTAGATATGCGGTACGGATTCGAGTCTCTTCTTCATGTGGGCGGTAAACGCTTCCTTGGCTCCTTCTTGCATCGGCGTGCCTTTTATCGTGAGTGCGTGTACGCCGTTTCCATCTTCTTCGACTGCTGTTCTGAACTTGTGGTAGTATTCCGGTTCGTCTATGAAGCGTTGTTGAAGGTCTTTAGGAATGGAGAAGCCTTTGAAACCATATTGGTCCCACAGCTCCTGGCCGATGCTGGGCGATACCCATGTCTTAGAGCGAACAAACGTCGATACATGAGTTCCCGGTAGGCGCTGAAGACTCGGGACTATTTGTATGGAAGATGAGCCGCTACCTATGACGCCTACGCGCTTGTTCTCCCAATCGTAACTGATTGCGTGCTTGTTAGAACATGCCCGGGGTTGTATTGGTTCCTTCGGTGACATACCTTTGGTTCCACGTTGCAGAATGCATCACCTCTCCCTTGAAAGTGCTGAGGCCATCGATTTGGGGCCATGCAGGAGTGTTTAGACCCCCTCGCGCGCTGATAAGCACATCTGATGTATCGTTGATGGTCTCACCTGTCGTTAGGTTCTTTACTGAAACATGCCACTTCGCAGTCGCATCGTCCCATCTGCATTCTGTGATTTGATGCGAAAGCTTGATAAAGCGGCCTACCGAGTACTTTTTCGTAACGAACTCCAGGTAGGCTTGTATCTCGGGCGCGGGCGCGTAGAGCGACGACCAATTCGGGTTTGGCTCAAAAGAGTATTGATACGAATGCGCTGATGCCTGTTAGACTAAAATGTATAGCAAAGAGGAGCTTCACGAGAAATGGAACAACGTACAAGGAATATCGCAAGCACAGCCTAGATATCTATACCGCCTAGATTAGTATCCTCTTTGTAGTTGATAGCTTTGCCATTTATACCTGTTTTCATACCAAGTACCGCCAACACCGGCATTCTACTTTGCATAAGCGACAACTTCCATCAAGTTAGTAACAAGGCGCCCAACCTTTTCATATATCACCAGCTCGACATTGCAAAGTTTCTCTGGTATCCGGATACCCATGTATATGCCTGAGTAGCCTGCGCCGATCACGATGACCTTTATAGGCCGCGCATTGTCGATTGGATGGTCATGGAGCTTGACGGGTGTAGTTATTGTTCCATTCGGAACACCGTTGGTTGTCGTTGTTCCATTCGGAATACCGTTGGTTGATACTAAGGGGGTATCTGTAGGTATATTGGGAATAGCTGACATTGTGAGTGGGGATAATGTAGCGGGGAGAAGATGAACTGGAGGAATGTATTGCAGAAGAGTCGTGTACGTAGAGAGTTGACTTATATACTGATACCGCCGAGGGGTGATGCTCGTTCCGCCTTGTTCCGCTTATTAAGAAATCTGCGCCTTGTCATGTTGGAGCTGCAGCGGTCCCCATCCCTCGTGCGCATCATCCGATTATATCTTCATGTCGAATTGCCGAGTCATATTACCATTCGTAGCCCATCACATCCCTAGTACGATCGGGTTCGAGGTACGGCAAAGGAGCCTGGCTTAGGTGAGGCGTCTTGTCCTATCAGCACGGGATGTTCTCCGCATCTGAAAGCGGGCGCCCCCTTGTTTTCCCCACACCGCACATCCCCCAGCCTAGCTTTGCACGTGACGGCGGGTACTAGCGCAAAACGTTGCCGACGAATCTATGATTCTTCGGCTTTCTAATGTCTGTACAAGCGCCGCCGCAAGTTACTTATTATTCTTCTTCTCCTTCACATTTAACACTTAGCTCCGGATCGCGCAACATAGTCTGGCCTGTTCGGCAGCTATTTTTTTTGGAGGGTTGTTGAATTACTTGACGGATACAATTTGGCGCGCAACTACCTCGGTACGGGAATGATGGCAATCTATAATACAATTGTAAGCACTCACGAATCAATGAATCGAGGAATCGTGTGTAGAGACCCACCTGATTTCCAAGAGCGATGGACATCCGGGATCCATCAGGATCCCACCCTAGACTAAACTCCCCATCTACGCTTGGGTCCCATTTGTCATTCCCCCATTCTCTTGCACGCCAACTAGCGATGGGGACCTCTCTCTTCTCAACATCCCACACGGTGACAGCGTCAGGCCCCGCCGCCGCCAGCAAGGACCCATCAGGCGAGAAGCATGATTTAAAAGCCTGACTATCGTCTGTGGTTGGCAGTCTCCTGACACTTTTGAAGGGCGAATTAGCATCCCATATTCGGACCACCCCTGACATGGAGCAAGTAGCCAACAATACGGGAGGTGAAGGGCTTTTGCCAAATGGAGCGTCGGAAAAGGTGGTGTTTTCTGTGCTGATTCGGAAATCAAGGTCAGTAGGGTATTCGTCGGGATATTCGTGCTTCTGCAGGTTCAGAGAGTCGTTTGGATGCAGGATGCCCAGATAGCTGGATTGATTCTCAATACCCAGTGCCGCGATGATCCCCGAAGAAGGTTCGTATTTGAGGGTTTCCCACGTCACTTGAGTATCCAGAGTCCGCTGAGTAGTCAATGTATCACCAATTTCGTAAATCTTGAACAGGCTGATGCCGCACACCACAAAAGCCGTGTCGCTAATCCAAAGGGCATCGAATATAGCAGTATCAGTGAAGTCTGTCCAGGCAGGGATGGAGTCGTTACTGTTTTTCCATATCTTGATAGATCCTCGCTCTCCGTCAGTGGATATGGATAACAGCAACTCTTTCTCCTTGTTCCAACGAAGTGTGTTGACCAGACCCGCAGTAGATGAAATCACTCTATAGTCATCACCTCCATCCATTATTTGAATCAACTTATCGATCATCATCTTTTCACCCGTCTCGTTGCTGCATTCCTCGCGGGCAGAGACGGTCACCTCGGTGCTCGAGTTCCAAGATAAGGCAGTGATGGAATAGTTGTTCATGGGTAGTTTGAGACTAACCGTATTGACGGCAGGGACCGAATTTTTTCCAGCATCTTTAGAAATGACATTGATATTGAGGAGGGACTTGCCAGCGGTTAGCAGTACGGGAGCTTCGGCAGGGCCCCACGAAGTATGTTCGACGGCTTTTTCTATGTGTTTGAGACCTGGAATAAAAGTAGTGTTGGGGGTTAGGTTGGCGATTACTTCGGTCTGTATCTCGGTGCTTTGGCCGATACTGAGGGTCGATATAGGAATTTCTGCCACAGTGGGAGATTCCGTTTCCGACGCAACGGCTTCCGACTCTGCGCGCACGCTGTTGGTGACATGAGTGGCGCCATTCTGATCCAGCTCCATGGCATCACCGTTGACCAACTCGGCCACGCGCGGCTCGACGACCCCGTTTGCTTTTGGCTTCGACTTCTTTTTTACGCCCCGCTTGGGCGGAGGTTCCTGCACGGCTCCATCGCCATTTGCCTGCTCAGCGAGCACATGGGCCGGTATTCCTTGATCTAAGGTGAGAAGAGATCCGTTGCGCACCGAGTAAGGACGGCCGTGGTCGCGACCAAATCGATAACGCTGCTCGCACTGAGATTTCTGTTAGCAATATGCGGAGTGGATCGGGTTGAGAGGACGTACATTGCCTGCTTCAGCCTGTAGCTTGTCAAACCAAAGGCCATCCTGGAGGAGATTGACCAGGGTGTGCGGTTGAACATTGGGCGCAAAGGGCAGAGCCTCTGGATCACGGTTCCAGCAGCGTGAGAGATGGAGCGCGGCATTACCGTAGCCTGTGTTGTGTTGGGTTCAGCATGCCGTCCAATGCAGCATCAGAAAGAAGTGAAGTGCGGAACGTACCGGCTTCCTGTAGATAGCGCCATACGAGATAATTCAGAACATTGCTGGAAAGCGGCTCGATGGTCATTGCGCATCGTCGCAGGCCGCGCGCCGAGGCCTAAAAGGGAAAGAAAGAATGCAACGCGGGCGTGCAGAGAGGGTATGGAAGGGCGAGCAGTGGCACACGAGATGCGCTTGAGAAGCCTGGAGGTCGAGAAGCAATGGGAAACGGACGGTGTTGGCGAAATGAAGCAAGTGTGTGGGTAGTGATGGCGGAGTGGAGAGTAGGTAGAGTCGTTCTGTACTGGCTGGAGTTTGGATGTATGCGGCCGTGCGCGATATGATATGCACAGAGCAAGCAAGAGCAAGGCACCTGGCACCTGCCGCCTGCGCTAACTCCTGCCCTAGTTCGTTCTCGTTCGTAGCCTCAGTCAGCCCTCACCACACACCAAACAGGCTAAGAGCTAAGCTGCGACATACCATGTCCTCCACGTCGACATCCACGATCGACAACACCACCGTCACCGTCAACTCGTCGCTGTCCTCGTCCCCACCACTACCTCCGCCGCCGCCGCCGCCGCCGCCATCGCTCCGCTGATATCGACTGTATAGTGACCACCACGAGCCCGGCGCCATGGCCCGCATCAACCTGCCCCCGTTGACCCGAAGCCTGCTCGCCTCGCTCATCCTCTTCACCTTGCTCAACTTTGCGCTTCGGCCCACCCCAGACTGGCTGCAAAAGGCCGAGAAGCCTTTTGTCAGCGTCGGCAATGGCGTGCCCTATCTCTCCATCGTCCCCGGCATTTCCATCGTTTATCCTTGGGTATTCCTGCTGGCTACCGTGGTCGAACAAAATGTCTTTGGCCTGATCGTGACCGGCCTGACCGTATTCTATGGCGGCCGATATCTGGAACGCGCATGGGGCTCTACCGAATTCACAAAGTTTATCTTGTTTGTGGCCGTGATTCCAAACCTCCTGAGTTTCTTACTTTATATCTTTGGCTATCTTCTTTCCAAGAATGAAGCCGCGCTGTGAGTGATGGCGTGCTACCCCCATACATGTACCTGTGTCCATGCCGCTAAAACAGCCCGTGCAGCAACACCACCATATCCGGGGGCATTGCCATACAGGCCGGCTTCCTTGTTTCCCTCAAGCAGCTCGTCCCCGAACATACCGTGGCAATCGCAAAGGGCGTTGTTCGCATGCGCGTGAAGCACTTTCCTGCCATCTTCCTCCTTGCCAACACTATATCAGGCCTCTTGCTGGGCACCGAAACCGCCATGTTCCTGGCCTGGTTTGGGTTTTTTACCGCCTGGATATACCTGCGATTTTACCGCATCAGCCCTTCTATATCCTCAGCCGCGACCGGCGACGGTTCCGTGATCAAAGGGGACGCTTCCGACACCTTTTCCTTCGCTCACTTCTTCCCCGAGCCTTTACAAACCCCTGTTGGTTCCATAGCCGATCAGATCTACAATACCCTTGTTTCGATGAAGATATGTATACCCTTCTCCGCCGAAGACATCGATGCAGGAAATGAGCAGGCGAGTGCTCGCGCCGAAGGTGGCCTGCCTAGCATCATGAACCCAAGTAGCCGAGGCGGAAAGGGAGGGACAACACGTGCCGAAGCGGAGAGGAGACGTGCGCTGGCATTGAAAGCTCTCGATCAAAGGCTGCATGCCGCGGCATCTCGTCCCCAAGCTCCAGCGCCAGCACCCGCTGTTCCTGCGCCTGCGGTATTATCACAGTCCGGCATGCTCGGGGAGACGAATTACGAACCTGAACGAGGCGACGAGCCCAGCAAACCAACGTCATAGCGTCACGTCAGGTTTCTCGAAGGCATCGTAGCCTGGAGACCTATACTGTATTCGTACTTGGATTTTTTGGTAGGAGTGTAGCGCATGGCGTTAAAAATTGCTTTCATCATGTTTGGTTCGGATTCTGATTTGGGGCCCTGGGGGGCACGAAGATACCACTAGCCGTACGTGTGGCACGTACCGCTTTTTCCATTGATAGACTAAGGCACAAACAGCAATAAGAAGATGTTATCGCCTTCAACTTTTGTGTTGTTGTGTCATGTATCAAGTTCCAGTCGCGTCAATTCACCTCTCTGGTGACCTTGGTGTCACCTTACACGACATTGGGAAATGCAAGCAACACATCTGTAAAGGCTGTGCGTCCAACAACTGTTATAACCAAAGATCTTGGTTGACGCACAACGGCGTGTTACCCGAGCAACTGCTTCACACTGACACGAAAGTTTAGAAGGCAGAGTATATTTTTCTAGTCGCCACTGGGAAAGTATTAGCAGGAAGCAAATGACGCACAAGATACAATGCCATTCGACTATCCGAAAGGGTGCGACGATTGGAACTCACTTACCTACATCAGCCCTCTAGCCCAAATCAGCAGTCAAACCACACCCAAACACAAACAGGAATCATGCCATTGTCGTCCTCGTTGTACTTGCTCGACCCGATGCCGCGCACATCGGTGTTGAATGCATGATACAATCGGAAATCTTTTCATTCAGTCCACTTACTGGTGTTACAGTACCCCCAACGACAAAAAAACTGGGTTCTAACTAAAGAGACGCTTGCTGGGCTGCTCTCCTTGTTTACTCTGACTGTCTAATATAAATTCTACTCGTCTGAGACAATCGATCTGCCTTTCCTTACACTCTTTCCTGTTGGGTTCAACGACCACCATTGATCGTCCTTTCCTGTCCACTCAAACTACTCAACCACCGAACTATTTTGCCTTTTTCCCCGTCCTTCTCTTCTCTTGTTCGTTACCCAAACTTGTTCGAGAATGCTTCTGCAAACGCCCCTCTCCCTCCTTGCTCCTCTGCTTCTCATCTCCACCCCAGCTTCAGCAGCGCCACCCTTTCCAATCGTCCAAAATGGCATCGTACCCCGAGCTGGAAACACTTCAGTAATTACCTCTTTCCCTTCTTCCTTAGCTAAACATGGTTTTCTCCATTTTTTCCCACATTATAGAAGTGGCCAAGGTAACAGAATGATAATAACCGGGAAAAGGTTTACGTTTGCGATGATGTCTTCTGGAGCGGCAACTGCGCTCGATACCCTTACCCACTTGGTACCGACGAGTGCACGCAATTGAACGGAAAGGCTTCAAGCATCGGACCCGATAAGGGCGTCACTTGCACTTTCTACAAGTAAGTTCTCTTCTTCTTCTTCCTCCTCCTCCTCCTCCCCTTTCGGCAGCCGTCCCTTTTCTGTCTTCGTTTTGTTACTTTCTTGAATTTCGGACAACTCTGGGAGTCCTGATACATGTATTCTTTCGCCGTCTCACTCGCCATCTTGTTTACGAGCGAATCGGCGAGCGCTAAACGAAATTACAGAAACGGCGTATGTCGCAGTTTTCAGCGTGACGACACCCTCACACTTGTGCACCCTGGAGCGAACAACCTGCTGCTTACCGAAAAGGGAGACTTCAATGATGCTGTATGGAGCTTCAAGTGTTTTGATAAGCAGTGATCTTCTTGTGTGTGCCTCATGATGAGGGCCCTGATGAGACTTTCCCAGCAGTGTGTGTTTTCTGACGTTCTTTTCCTTTGGCACGCCGACGGTCGCTTTCTGATGTAAGGGGAGAAATTGTGCGGAGCAGGAATGCCGGATTCCTTCCTTTAAACCAGTAACTCTCATTTGGTAGATCGAATGAAAAGAAAAGGTTCCACATCGCTATGAGGATTTTTCTTGATGGATTATTCACTTGACAGTGACGCATCCTCTCTCGCGCATACCTGGAAAGGGTGAAATAAAAGGTTATGAAGTCGTTCACAGGTCTAGCTATAATTTGCAAGCACGGGATATTAAGGTGCATAATATCAACCCGCTAGTCAATTTATCCATAGATATAACGTAGTTATTGGGCCTTTCGCTGTGGATTTGTCGTCGGGATAGTTGGCGGATTTGTACCGGCTATGTAGGGCCACAAAGCTAGATACCTGATGTGGTTAGGCACTTTGCGGGATGGGATTGTGGGGGACGGCCGGCCGAGGTTCAGTACACGCCCCAGTTCACATGTTCGCTCGACATGACGGTCGGTCGGTTGGCTCATTGCATGGCGTTGTCATGTGTCTCTAACGCACAACACCATGAAACACGATTGAACGGCGGCGCCATTCACCATAACATACCTCCTTTACCTGTATGAAGGTCAGCGACGCACTCGAATGACGAGCCCATGTTAGCAGCTCCTTCTCCACCATGGCCGTCCTCTCCAAGTTCGCACCAGCGCGGGATCGACTCTCCACGGCTTCCATTACATCCATCGTCAACAATTTCACCAAACTCTATCTCGAGAACCGAACCCGCATCTCGCGCGCCGTATACCTGACCCTCTTCGTAGCCCTCATCAACCGCATCCGCAATGCCATTGCCGAACAAAAAGCCGCCTCCGCCCGCGCCGCCTCCCGCAAGACATCTACCACGTCTGGCGCCGGCGAAGCGACGGGCCGCAAGAAAGTAGAGCTCAACCGGGAGTTTTTCAAGAACTTGCTGCGTCTTTTAAAGATCTGTATACCGGGGTGGAGGAGCAAGGAGTTTAGGTTGTTGATCGGGCACAGCGTGTTCTTGGTGCTCAGGACTATGATCAGTCTCTACGTGGCTGAGTTGGATGGTAAGCTGGTCAGCAATCTGGTGAGAGGGAAGGGAAGAGATTTCCTGGTGGGCCTGGTTTGGTGGATGACGGTCGCTATACCTGCTACATTTACCAACTCCATGGTATGTTCCTATATTGATTCCTATCACAAGAAATACCGAGAAAGGAGTGGAGCGGAGCTGACCACATCAGCTGTCATATCATCAGTGCAAACTCTCCTTGCAGTACCGGACCCGACTCACAAACTACATACACAACAAATATCTCTCGCATATGACCTTCTATACACTTTCAGCGCTCGATGACCGGATCAAGAACGCAGACCAGCTCATCACAGTCGACGTCGCCAAGTTCTCCAACAGCTTGGCAGAGCTGTACTCCAACATTGCCAAACCAGTACTGGACATGATAATATACAATTATTCCCTTTCACGTTCAGTGGGTGGCGAAGGCCTTTTCTTCATGTCACTTTTGGTTCAACTTTCCGCCAATGTTATGCGGGCCCTTACTCCGCCATTTGGCAAATACGTTGCGGATGAAGCACGCTTAGAGGGCGAGTTCAGGTTCCAGCACTCAAGGTTGATTGACAACAGTGAAGAGGTCGCCCTGTATCATGGACACGAAGCAGAGAAGGACACGCTGGACAAGGGATACTTCACGCTAATCAAACACGTCAACCGTATTTTGAGGAGAAGGTTCTATCACGGAGTCATGGAGGATTTCGTCATCAAGTATTTCTGGGGTGCTCTAGGCTTGTTACTTTGCAGTGTACCTGTTTTTTTCAATGTACCTGGAGCGGGCGCAAAAAGCACGGGAGACCGGACAGAAAGTACGAGTCTAAAAATGCCTACATGGATTCGTTTGTGCTAACAGGAACTTGCAGGTTTCGTTACCAATCGTCGCATGCTTCTCATGTCGTCCGACGCCTTTGGTCGTGTTATGTTCTCATACAAAGAGATCTCTGAACTGGCAGGCTATACCTCCCGTGTTTCAACTCTCCTCGATGTTATCGATGACATTCAGGCCGGCCATTTCGAGAAGAAGCTCGTCTCTTCTGCCGACACAGAGGAAAATGCAGCAGTACTAAGGGGGCGTGGTACAGTCACTGAAGGTGAAGACATAATGTTCAAGGACGTCCCCATCGTTTCGCCTAACGGCGACGTGCTTGTCCGCAAATTAACCTTCACCGTTAGACCCGGCGACCACCTCCTCATCGTCGGACCCAACGGCTGCGGTAAAAGTAGCCTTTTCCGAATTCTCGGGGGGCTCTGGCCTGTTTATGGTGGCACAGTGCGAAAACCCCCATTTGAAGACATCTTCTACATCCCACAACGACCATACCTCTCGCGTGGCTCGCTCCGCCAGCAGATCATCTACCCCGACTCTCTTCGTGAAATGCACGACAAAGGCATAACAGATGCCGACCTACTTTCAATCCTTTCAGTTGTCGAAATAGAGTCCATCGTCGACCGACCCGATGGCTGGGACGCCGAGCAAGAATGGACCGATGTACTATCAGGCGGTTTGCAACAGCGCGTCGCCATGGCACGTTTGTTTTACCACCGTCCTAAATACGCTATCCTGGATGAGTGCACTAGCAGCGTTACCCTAGAGATCGAGAGGGTCATGTACGAGGAGGCAAAGAAGCTCGGTATAACTCTCATGACCGTCAGTCACAGGCGGAGTCTCTGGAAATATCATGAGAGGATTCTTCAGTTTGATGGACAGGGTGGGTTTGTATTCGCGGAGTTGGACGCAGAGAGAAGATTGGTTCTCGAGGAGTGAGTTTACATCTCTCCCTTTTCTGTCGAATGAAAATTTGCTAACTTTGCGACAGTGAAAAAGAGGAAATTGAGTTGCAATTAAGAGCAGTACCGGAGATCGAGGAGAGGATAAGAGACTTGACTTCCCAGTAAAATACTCGTTCTTGCATGAAGATATATGGTCCCATGAAGGTCGAGTGAAGAGATTTCTGGGAAAATAGAGAACATCTTGTACTTGTAGTTAATCTGTGGTTCTGTTCATGATATACATGTACATCATTGATACTTACATACAGGTATCTATCGTTCCATTCAGCGTAGTGCTCGATAAAATCCTCTCATAGTTGCCAGTGTGCACCTTTTTATGGGCTCCAGTGCAACAGTTTTGATTATGTGAAGTCAGCAAAATCTTGAATCCTTTCCATAACAATACAATTGCTCGCACGCGGGCGCGTAAATGGAGCGTTCTCACGTGCAGGCGGCCCCTGTCCTGCATCCTGATTGGGACTGGCGGGCTCGGAGAAGCCAAGACATTCCCGAGATCAAGTTGGTGCATCGCTGTTAATTGAACAACCACATTCCTGCCTCGATACGACTGTTTAGTGCATGCACCGCCGGACACGGTACCGCATGTCGCACTGTTCACGAGGTGAAGAGAAGGATACCGATTCCGTCAACGCATCAAACGGGTGGTTGTTTACGGAAGGACAGCTGCATCCACGCGTTCCGCTATCCTGCATTCACAACTTTTGAAGCTACACCCAACGATCTCAAACCAACGTCGATTCGCGCATAACCGTCTTCGAAGATGGAGTTCGAGGTCGGTGATTTCGTCAGAACGGCCAACAACCGGCAGGGGACGGTCCGATACATAGGAGGTGTGACGGGGAAACCAGATATTTGGGTTGGGTTGGAATTGGACGGGCCTGAAGGGAAGAATGATGGCTCGGTTCAAGGCGAACGCTATTTCGATTGTGCCCCTTTGCATGGCATATTCACGAAATATTCGGATATTACACAGCTGATTCAAAGTGCATCGGCGCCTGTACCGTCACCATCACCTGCTCCACGGAAGCCACCCTCAAGGCTCGGTGCAAAACCTCCGGCAAAAGCTCCTGCGACGCGACCGTCCTCCACTACCACGACAAGGCCGCATCGACTATCGAGTGTTGGTTCTGCTGCTGCTGGAACAAGATCGCCGACCAAACCAGCTTCAAGACTTTCGGGGGTTGCATCGCCAACGAAGCCACCTCCACGACGCCTTTCCGGGGTCGGGGCCGGTGCTGCAGCTGCAGCTGCCAAACACCCTACACAATCGCGGCCCTCAATCAGTCAGACGCGATCACCAGCTGTTGGTACGACAAGACCCACTTCGCAATCTGCGCGGCCTTCAGGTGGTATCGGTGCTGCGAAACCCGCCGCGCCGCAGCCATCACTTGCCAAACGCCAATCGATCGGTGGATCGTCTACTGGGACGGTTCGGACAGGTCTTACTAGAAAACCTAGCGCTACTGGGTCCTCCACATCGTCCTTAGGTGGAGCAACACGGACTGCAGCCCCAAGCTCTACAACATCGGCGGCGACTTCTAAAACGCCCAAAGACCCAGCATCACAAGCATTGGAAACTAGGGTTCGGCAACTCGAGAAGCAGCATACTGAACAACAAGCTACCATTGAAGAGTTGATGCCTTACAAGGCAAAGTCCGAGAAACACGAAGCGCTCGCATTGAAGGTTTCCAAGAAATACCAGGACGTGCACCAAGAGCTTTTAGAGGCAAAACGCGAAGCTACTAGTACTAAGGCAGAATTGGAAAAGGCGAGAGAGGAATTTGAGATCAATCTAGAGAATGCAATTCTGGATAAAGAAACGGCAGAAGTCGAGAGAGACCAGCTTTCAGATCAGACTGAAATGCTAAAGGCCACCATCGAGGAACTTCAACTCGACAAAGAGATATATGAGGCAGAAGCGGAAGCATCGCTAATCATCGATGAAGATATGTCGGAGGAACAGGCACAAACAGTGCACATACGTAAATTGCAAGCAGAAAATAAACGACTCCGCGCGGTCATTATCGACTTTAGAGATATTGACAAAGAACGCCAGGCCGATACCAAGAGGCTTAGACATGAACTCGAAACCACAACCGAGGCTGCCGAAGAGAGTGCGAAACAATGTACTGAGTTGAGTCTCAAGGTTGAGCAACACGAATCTACCATCACCACATTACAGGAACAATTAGATGCCAACAATGAATGGGAAGAGATCCTTGAAGATGTCACTCAACGGGCGAATAATTTGGAAGAAAAGAATATGCGACAATCACTCGAAATCAAAGAGCTTGAAACAGTGAACGAAGTCAGCACCGAGACGATCGCCGAATATGTGGAGTTCACGAACGATTTGCAAGCCGAAGCCAGTCTTCGGGAGACAGAGCTTGCGGAATTGTCCCGAGAACTAGAGCAGGAACGCATTCAGAACGCGCAGAAAGACATGACTTTGGCCAAGTACAGTGAAGCATTTACAGACTTCCAACACCAACTGCAGGATCAAGATATGCAACAGCTCATGAGTGAAGAGAGGGCCCAGGGTATGACGGACAAGTTCAACAAGATGATGGATCTGCACCGTACACTCCAAGCGGATCGCGCCAAGGACACAGCTAAGACAATCGAGACTGAACTCACCAAATTCTCAGAGCAGGAAGCCCGGGAAGAACTTGAGATCCTGAAGAACTATCTCCCCGAGACTTCGACTGATTACATGGATAGCTCATTACGGACCTACTTTAGAGCCAAGAAGATTGCCTACAAGGCTTCTTTGATCGGCTCTGTACTGACAGGCATGGAAACATTTACGAACGAGGGGACTGAGAAGGTCTTGACCAATGTTTATCGACACGACACGGTATACCACCTCGACTACATCCGAAGCCACGGTGAACACTTCGTAGCCACGCTCGCAAACTGCACGCTAGAGCAGTTCAGAAGGGCCGTTACCGAATACGAAGATATATCCGTGGTAGAAACAACAATCGAACGCACGCTAGACAACCTCAAAAGGGATGAGCTGAATATGAAGGACCTTTCAGAGTCCATTCGTGGGACCGATAAGATCATGCGGGGTATTACCTCGATATCACAGCGCCTTTCTGGTAATCGACCGGAGAACGATCTCGTACTGTATGTCTCACTGCTTCGATCAAGCCTGGAGCGGATCCGGGCTTCGTTCGATGCAGTAAAGCAATACACACAGCTCGTTGCCGACTTCGAACCAGAAACTGAGGACCGCCTTGACGCTCTCGTGGAACGGCTCCGTAAGCCTCAGACTTCCGCCCTAGAGTGCATTGCCATTGTCGGGAAGCTAAGCCAAGCTCTTCTCACACTGCAAAATGACGATCTGTATCCACAGTTCCCCTCTGGTGCGCAAGAAGTGTTGGAGCTCAGCGACAATTTGTCATCTTATGCAGACAAAGCTCATGAGTTCACGAGACAAGTGATCGCTTTCGATCCAAATGACGAAGATGAAACGCCGTCTGTCAACATTGACGAGTTGACAAGCACCATAGACAGTGCTATGAATATCTTCTCGCCGAAGGATGTGGATAGTCTGCTTAAAGACATCAAGAACAACGTTGCGCACTGGTTTGAATATGCCTCCATCCTAAATAACACTGCTGAGATCGAACGTCTACCCTCACCATGGATCGTTCGTGCCCAAGAAATCGAAGCCAGCAAAAAACACGCTATCGATTCGGAAAAGAAGCTCCAACTCCTCACGACCGAACACCAATCGACTCTCATCCAAATCCGCGAGCGCGAAGAAATTATCGACACCAAGGACCTCGAAATCGAGCACCTACGCGCCAAACACAAAGAAGCGGTCGCCAGAACCGAAGCGCTGGATCAACTTCAAAAAGAGCTCCAAGACGCCAAAACCGAGCAAGCAACGTACAAGCGCGAGATCAAGCAACACGTCGACGAAATCGAGCAGCTCAAGCAAAGTGCGGCCGAAGCTCTGCGATCCTCACCCAACGCGTCACCCAACGCCGCCGCACCCACCGAGAACGCAGCACCCACAGGTACCGCGGCGACGCACAAGGCCGACAAAAACAAGCTCGAGCTTGACAAAGAACTCCTTTCGGGCTCGTTTGCAACCTTCATCAAGGCACTCAAGCAGGAAAACACTTGGCTTCGTCAACGAGAGTACGCTACCTCCATGGCGCGCGCTACCGAGTTCCTTCCTCCGCTGCGTAAAATACCAGATTCGCGACAGAGAGTGGCAAGGGCGGAGGAGCTCCTGGAAATGGCGTGGAGCTTACAGTCTCCTTCGTCGCTAGACACTGTTGACGATGAGGAAACACGCCCGTCATCAAAGAAGTACGGCAAGCCTTCTTCTTTGCTACGCATTTACGATGCAGATATTTCGCTCGTGGATGACTTATGCTTTGTGGACCTCGAGCCTGTCGCTGATGGATTTGACGAGCTGTTACTTGATGAGATGATGAGGTAGGACTTTGGCCGATTGTCTGGGGACAGTATCATCTGTGTGCAATTGCCCGCTATGCTGGCTGGAGGTCCAGCCCGTTGTGTTTTTGTTTAGTTTGTTTAGAAACGCTTTATACCCCCCATACTAGCCCCCCTTTTCGGAGAGCTTGTGTGTTTTGCCAAGAGAACATCTGATCGTAGAGGAGAGTATAGTGTATATATGTAATCGAGGTTGTGATATCTTTACTAAGATTTTACTCATTCTTATTGTCCGTGAAAATGAAAGTGAAATGTGTGTATCTTTTATTGCTGTCTCCCAAGAATGGGGTTTGCTCAATCCCTCCCATAATGAAGTAGTTATTTTTTAGTCGTATTCGCGTTACTATCCATGCGCGTATCGTGTACGTATTTAAATGCGCCCAAGGTCATGATCAACTTATTCCGATTGTGGTTTTTCTTCATATCCATGCAATTTTCGTCTCTATCGGTTTTGTTCCACACAATCTCTTAATAATGAAAATTCCCATTGCCCAACACCATGTCCCTCCCACATCCCAAACCCCCCCAAACCCCCCCAAAAAAAAAGAACGACAAAACGTACTCCCAAGTCCACATGGCGTAAAAAGTCAGCACTCATACTCTTCTTCGAAGGCATCAAATTTCTGCTTTTTGCCCCCTCCCTATCGTGCATACCCGCTCAATCCACACTCCCCCACTGCGCCTGCTCAATAGCCGGACGGTCTTGCCTGAGCCGTGCGTGCAACTCAGCACTCTCATCCACGCGCTTCGTAATCTGCAGCTGCCTCTTGACATTGCGGTCATACACCTCCTCCTTCTCCTTGAGTGCGCGACGCTCGGCATTGGCGCGGTGCTCGACCTCGCTCTTGCGCGCCTCAATCAGGCGCTTCTCGTGCGCTGCTTTGCGGTCTTCGACGCTGGCGCGCAGCTCCGCCGCCTCGCGTTCCTGGTCTTGTAGCAGGCGGTGCCACGTTTGCTTCTCGGCGCGCTTCATGCCCTCGGCTTCGCGAACGCGCTGGATCTCAAAGTCGTGCCGCTGCTTCTCGAGGGCTTGCGCATGCGATGCTGAAAGTGCGGCGGCGGCGAGTTCGGCGTCCTTGGCTTCCTTTGCGCGGCGGAGAGCGTCCCGGTGCTTGGTTTCGTCGAGCTTGCGCGCGTGCTCGGACGCTTCGGTTGCGAGTTTGAGCGTGAGCTCGTGCTCCTTCTGACGGTCGGCGAGGCGGGCGATGGGCGCTGGCATGCCGATTGCCCCCGGCGGTTGGTTCTCGGTTTCGGAGTAGTATTTGGGGAGGCAGGCTTTGTCGCGGAGGAGGTCAAGGAGGTCTGTTTTCGAGCGCGCACGGCTGGGGGATGGCCGAAGTTCGACGTATTTGAAGGGTGAATACCAGAGGCCTGTGGCCGGGTCACGGAACATGTGTTCGGCATCGTTGAGATCTTGCCATGTTTCGGTCTCCAGGAGCGCGTCAGTGACGTCGAGAGCGCTGTGGGGGTTGTCAAGAGCGAGTAGGACGCATGATTTTTCGTTGCGGGCTTGGAATTTGGCGGTGGCGCCGTTGTCGAGGAAGAGACGGATCAGCTGGCGAAGTTTGGTTTGCTGGGTTCCGGTTGTGACTTGTGCATTTAGGCATAACTCCCCCAATGCGCTGCGTCCGTTATGGAGTCTGGAAGGAAAGTTGGGATTATGCCCCTGCTGGACCAATATTTTGGCGGTGTCAAAATGCAGGCTTCTGGCGGCTTCGTGGAGACTTCCGTCGTTTCTCAATGCTGTCGGCGCTAAGAGTTCTGCTGTTGACGGTACAGAAGCACTGCTGGCGTAGAATAACGGAGAGCGATTCCATTTGTCGCGGACGGAGGGATCAGCTCCACGGCTCAACAGTACCTGGGCAATGTCTGCACGCCCTTCTCGTGCCGCAAGGGCGATAGGAGACATCTCGGAAATCGATGTAGGTCTGGTAGGTGAGACACCTCCGTCGAGAAGAGCCTGGATGACGGCGCTTGAGATCAACTTTTGTGGTCGTGAGAGCGCCCAGGTGAGAACGCTCATGGTTTCCTCACCGATAGCTTCGTCAGCGGTGTCGGTAACGAAAACATTGGGATTGCAACCGTAAGTGAGCAATAGCAGTTGCACCAGAGACTCATTTCTAGGATATTTGCTTAGCATTGATATCAGCAATGGTTTGTTATTTGCCAAGTCACGACTGGCCTCTAGTTCATCTGCCGTGCAATTGTGCTCAAAACACAATTCTAGTAATTCGATCAAAGACGCCGGAGACAAGTCAGCCTCAACTAGTTTGGGCACCAGCTGAGTATAATTTGGTTGAAATGCAAGGAGCTGACTAAAGAGAGCGCGGTCGCTTCTCCTTGCTGCGAACATGAAGCAAATGCCGTCTGAAGCATTCACATTTGCATGCCAGCGAAGAAGAAGATCGATAAGTGGCCGATCACCGGTATTCAGATTTCCAGGCTCAATTACCGTAGGCAGAGCTGAGTCAATAGCAGACTGATCTACACCGAGCTCTAGTAACTCTTGTGCAATATTAATGCAATCGTCCAATTTTCTAGACGCACAGTGAGTTTTATAATCGTAGAAAAGAGCCAAGAAGGCTTTGGTGATTGTGGTTCCAGATGGGCGGTCTTTTCCACTCAGATGAAGCTTTACGAGTGAATTATCTGCCACGGACACCGCAGTCTGCAAAGCCTCACCTTCATTGGCGATAGCAGATGCTCCATACTGCATGAGAAGCTCGACGAGGGTTGTATCCTTGCTTTTGATAGCAAATTTTGTTTCGGCAGCTAGCGCACGGTCAAGTGCATCTTGCGAAATCCCCTTAGCAAGAAGTGCCTGCATTATCGGCCTCTTTATGTTTACTGTCTCTGACATGGCGGCGTATTGAAATGCATAATCAGTGAATCTCGGCTCTTTCGTGAGGAAACGTTCGATGATGTCAATGTTCTTAGGGCCTCCTTGAATAGCTGTCCGCAGTGCCTTCTGTACTGGCTCGCTATCCATATCGTTTGCCAAAAGTATGTCTATCATAGGAATCGTGGCATCATTTTTCGTCCCGTCTGAACTCATCGTAAGGGGTAGGGCAGTCGAGGTGGCATAGGACGACGGATTAACAGTACAAAGCAGACGTAATACGGCCACATCACGCTGAATCACGGCTAAGTGGATCGCTTTTCCTCCTTCGTGGTTGGGGTTTGCACCATGAACCACTAATTCCTGGATAAGAGCTACATCCCGAGAATTAGATGTATCCCCAACCGCGTCGATCAACGCTTGATCAAGTGGTTTTCCCTTTGCTCCACGAGACACTAGCGCAGTTATGACATGGAGTCTTTCAGGGAGAGCAATTTCGGGTGAAACGACTGCGAGAGCCACAGATGCTTGTGCTGGCGATACCGAGGCGTTAATTATTGCGTCAGAGACCCTCCAATTGTTGTGCTCTATTGCATTCCGTAAGCATTCTGCTTGATTGAGTTCCGTAGATACTCCGTTGGCGAGTAGTAATTGAGCCATAGCCGTGTCATTTCGCTTGGTTGCAGTTATCAGTAGTTCCGCTAAATGAGGGCTGGAGGGAGGTAATCCGCAGCAGAATAGTAACTCCATAAACTTGTAAAGTAACTGAGCAGTTGGCAATGCCAAAGTAGTCCCTAGTAGGTTCTGTAACGTTGGAGAAGACAAAGGGGTTGGGCCAGCTACTAATGCAACCGCCAATCGATATTCTCCTTGTGAAATGACCGTCTTGAGAGCGCTAGCGTTATCAAAGTTGGGGTTGCCACCATAACCTATCAACAATGATACAATGCGTTCAGATTGCTGCTGCACTGCTGCTGGTAGACACGAGGACACGACCTCGGGTCGCAGTGCCTTTGGTGCTCGTAGAAGCAACTGGACAAAGTTTTGATCGCCTGACCGTACGGCGTCTGCAAGAGCATTTGGAAATTTGCCGAGATCTGCCCCATGGCGAAGAAGTTCTTGCACGCATGGGTAATCGTGAGCACCAAGGGCAACTTTCAGTCCCTCATCCAGAGTAGTCTGATCGGCACCAGAACTTGCTAGCAAGCTCACAGAATCAGCCCGTCTCGTGGTGGCGGCTCGCTGTAGTACTGTACTTCGTCTCCGAGCAGCATTATTAGACTGGTTTGACTTGTTCTTCTTTCCATATGTTTCCACAAAGTTGACCTTCGCACCAAGGTTTAGAAATGCTTGTACCAGACCTGGACTTGTCGCGGGCTTTTCGATTACTGAAGATAAGGCCTTGTCCAACTCTTCCTGCGAAAAATCCCACAGATTTGTGTCTTGAAGCTTTTCTTTTTCCTTGGAGCTTTTGAAGATCCGTTTTAATTGCTTGCTGGGGTCTTTGTATTCTGGGCTGTTTCTTCTCTGTTCGACTAACAGATGGCGCGCTAGTGTGTGATCCTCCTCGCTGACAACCAAAGCAGGCTGTGACGCAGCAGGAAGGCAAGGATTGCGCTCACGGACTGGGGTAACATCCGCCAACTCCACGAGGTCTAGGAGGGTGCGTCTGGCCTCCATATTCTCGCATGAGCTGGATATGAATCCAAAGAGAGACAAACGGCATTATATGAGAGATAAAATATCGATTACATCTACAGGTTTGCGTAGTGTGGACGGGGCTGGGACAAAGGCGTACGTAAAGTGAGGCAGTGCAGTTGTATTTGGCTTTGCGCTAGGCCACGATCGGCCGGAACGCCACTCGATTGGTTCGCTATACATCCTCTCGGATGGAGAGGAACACACACACACGCGCGCGGAAGTTTCACATTTCAATTGAGTGAATGAGCAGATAGGATAGGCTTTTAGAAGACAGTGGAAGTTAGACTTACACACGGCAGAATTTTTTATACTCTACGTCTATGTAAAGAAGCTAGTGCTCTTTATAACATTTTGTTAGAAATAAATATTATATTTTAGAATACTAGAAGTAGCATAAAACAGTAGTACTTTAAAATTATATAGTATGTTAGGTTATGCTATCCTATTTTTCTTAAGTACAACTTCTACCGTCTAATAAGAGATAAGCATGTTGCAACGCACCTATTTCGTGGTCTAGCTGCAAGTAACTATAATATTTACAACAACCAATAAACGGCTACTCTAGTCTAGGCGCAAGCACATCCCGACTCTATATACCATACACGTTGTTTGTGAGAGTGGCTCTCAGAAGACGGTGAAAGTTGGATTTAAAAAACGGCCAACCTTTACCTGATAGACTACACGACCTCTACATACGGTGTTTTGATCACCATTTGCATACTCCTAAGGTCTTAAGATTTAATAACCAAGGCTTGTATAAATGCAACTTCCACTGTCTTGCCTCCACACAGCTTCGGTAAGATAGTCGGATCACCCTCTTACTTCGTTTTCATGATGTTCTAAGGCTCCTCTTCGAATATCGGTTCGACCACTTTCTTCCCGGTTACGAACTCGATGTCCCGAATCACGAGATCAATAGGGGTCATGAGACCTTCACCCTCTGCCGTGGAGCCAAAGATCAAACCCAACCATTTTCCCGTCTTTTTGTGCAGAACGACGCTGCCTAAATCACCGCTCGCAATGAAACAAGTGCTATTTTTTTCGCCACCTTTGAATTGTACCTCGACGGCCGTTCCTTGATTGCTGGTGTTGAAGCCGTAAGGAGCGAATCCGGCCCACTTAGGCAAGTCGGGGTTTATCAGGACTCGTTGAGGAAAAATCTCTCCACAAGTAAACCCTGATGTGCGACCGTACTTGATCACCTGGACCTCATGGGCATTCAGATTCAGCCCTCGTTGGTTGAGTGTGGTCCATTTATTATACGTTGTTAGAGACTCCAGCGTCTGTCAATTCTTCTTTGTGCCCGTCATCTGGGTGTTTGCTGCTTCCTTGAATCGTGGCGGAGGGGGGATTTGGTTGATACCTGTGCCTGATTCATAGATACCAAGTTAGCTTTGGTGGTTTCTGTAACACATCAAAAATACGTACGGTGTTCCGCTAGGCTTGTTAAGCTCCAGTCTAACAGGAATTGCTCAGAGTCAGATGGTGTCACCTCACTAGCCTCACCTGCCCTCGTCGACTGATTCGGTAGCTATAAAATTATTATCAGCACAATCCATATATAATGATTAGACGCTGTGCAACAACCTTTCGCGCTCGGGCGGAACGGAACCCCGACGAGGCATATACCGTGCCCGCTTCTCGCTGAGTTTCAAAGGCCTCAATAACAGCAAGTTTATTTCGGGCATCATCTCTCACTGCATTGTAAGATGCAGCCCATTTCTTATCCTCCTCAATTCTTCTCAAGGCACCCTCTAAAGCTTCTTCGGTGGCCGTCTCGTATTCCGCCTTGTCTTGATCAGAGGGTGACACAACACCATGTGAATTCCCATCGGATTGGCGGAGGTAGGAGGCGTTTCGGCCCTGTCGTAGAGACAACTCCGCAAGTTCTATAATATTATCAGTTAGCTGGCGAGAATGGCAAAGATCAATGACTTTACCTTTCTGTAGCCCCGTCTCACCATGCTCTTCTTTATCCACACCTACGACATGGTGGCAGGACAGCGCATACAATTTCCCGTCCTCTAGCTTGACTGTACCACCAAATGTGCCGGAATGGTGGATTCCGTGTCGCCCCATCGAGCTACCCATATACATTTCGCGTGCGAGGTCATCGGGCACCATCTCGCGAAGACGGTCGTCCCCACTCTCACTGTATAGGGAGTTGTTGTAGATTACTTCCACGTTAAGTTTGATTTTGTGCGAGAAGCATTGGCGCTTTACATTCCCACATATCGTGACCCAATCAGGGCTGTCGGCTGAAGGCGTTTCAACTATCAAAGTTGGAAAACCATGAGACGGGTCGCCATCCACAGAACGACGTGACAGGCGAAGCAAAAGCCAGTGTTCTTTTTTCGCTTTGATTTCAGAAAGCATTAAGTTGAAGATATTTGTCTGCTCTTTGAGAATTGCTTCATCTGCTTTAGGATCAAGAGGGAATGCGTGGATCAACCCATTTCGGAAAGCGTGATCATTGATAATCTCAATCATCAGTTTGCCATAGGTTTGTTCTTCGGCTTGAAACAACTTCCTAATGTCAAGGACTGCATTTTTTAGCTGGGCAAGAGAAGGTGCTCCTGAAATCTGAACGACAAGGCTAAGGTAGTCGTTGTTGTCGTTTGCTTGTTGCATCATAGGTGGCCGGTATGCGAAAGACGTTCGCGTCACCTCTAAGGCATAGCCTTCAAGCATTGAGCGGACCAATTCATAAAAACGGTTGAGGGACTCGGCGCTTTCCCCGATCGCCTGCTTCGCGCCGCTGGTGACGGTACCTAAATTGCGGGTACAAATTCAGTAAAAATCAAGCAGGGAGATTACAGTACATTATCAGTGTCCCGCCTGTCGACTCTCGACGGTACACGACTCCTCGGCATACAACGTACGAATAGGGAGTGGGGCTAGCTTAGGCCACCCGACACGATAACTCCGAGAAGTATCGATTTCGTCCAAGATCTCATCATCAGAACTAGACACGAACCTGCGTTTAGTGGGAGAATATGTTATGCCCGGTACCTAGATTACGGTAGAGGAGTTAGCAACGATTTTAACTGGTGCACATGTGTTTAAACACAACTTACGGGCGAAATAGGTAGAGTCATTGCAGCTATAGTGGATAGTGGTAACAGTTGAATGTTGGTTAGGGCTCTGTCCTGAGTTTATATATACATATAAGAATTCCGAAATAGGCTGGCGTGGCGTAGTATATAAAGCTGCTAGAAGCGCTAGTTCATTAAGCGAGCCAGTGAGCCAGCAACCATTTACATTCTTTGGTTGAAGTATAGCTAGGGTAGGAAGTGGCATCAGAACACCCCATGGAGTGCCGTTATGATACCTTGATAACCCACACAGTCACTCCAGCAGGAACTAACCCGACTTTTTATCCACAAATACAGTGATATATATTTATGAAACTTCTTCGGTGTCGTATGAATGCAGAATCGCTCGAGCAAATAATTTTAGGTGCACATCTATGGATATCTTGAACATTCATAGGGTACAAAAAATTGTAGTATTACAGAAAAATGGTTAAGTTTACTATATACAAAGCCATGAATAATTTCGAATAACAACTACCACGTTTGGCATTCATTAAAAACCATATGAACAAAGAGAATAGTGAGAAGCAAGGCGAAGACATTGCAGGGACTCTAATTTCCCTTCTTAATCTCATCTGAGATCTTCTCCGCAAGCATGTACACGGTACTCTGCGGGTGCCCCGGCGGCAAAAGCGCAAACGAGCTCGCATCCACGACCCTCAACCCATTCACGCCAATAACACGAGCTTTACTATCCACAACCGCATTCGGATCATCTTTCTTGCCCATCCGACATGTACAGCTCGCATGCCACACCGTCTGCAAAGTGTTGCGTATAGTATCCAAAATCTGCGCATCGGTCGCGACGCCAGGGCCAGGGAAGTACTCGGTCGAATCCGCGAGACCCGCCTGCATAGCTGGTGTGGAGAAAGCCTGGCGAGCGCGCTTGTAGCCTGCGATGGCGACGGATTGATCTGTTGGGTCGGTGAGCCAGTTGGGGTCGATCAGGGGTAGATCGGCAGTATCTGCGCTGGAAATGGTGACTGAGCCACGTGATTGTGGCGTTACGAGGGCCGCGAGGATCGTCGCGTACTGGTATCCGTCTTTTGGTTGTTGCAGGAGCAGATTTTGGAAGTTGCCGATATAGCCTGGGCCCGAGAGGTACTCGATGTCTGGCCAAGAGGATGGATACTGGTCTAGTACCGTTGCCGCTTGCGCTGAGATCAAGTCCCGCGGTGCTTTTTCCCAACCTAAAAAGTCGCATACCGGGTTGGTGAGCGGACCACGCTTGAAGATGGTGTAGTCTGTGGCGGCTTGTGCGGCGACGTAGAGGGGGTCATTTGCAAGACGTGTGAAGGTCTCTACGCGCACTCGGTATGTTGGGCCGAAAAAGATATGGTCCTCCATGCCCTGGCCCACAGCTGGCTTATCAAGTACTAAAGGGATGTTGAACTTCTGCAGTGTTGCTTTAGGGCCTATTCCCGATACCATGAGCAACTGGGGGGAGTGAAAGGCTCCAGCAGATAGGATGATTTCCTTTCGGGCAGAAATAATGGCGCCGGTGCTCGTCTGAACGCCAGTGGCGCGTTTATCGGTATTGAAGAGGATTTTCTTGGCCAGTGTGAGAGAGTAGACTTTTAGATTCGAGCGGCGTTCGGCAGCTTTTAGGAAGGACGTCTGGGAGGAATCGCGGTTTTGATTGTCGGGATTGATGGTGGAACTACAGTACTGAGCTCCCAGAAGGTTTCCGGAGTTGAAGTCCTGCGCTGGCGAGATACCAATTGAATTCAACCCGCCTTCCATATAGCTACTAAAAGGACCGGCGTAATTTGCGTACGAAACTTGAAGCGGGCCTCCAGCTGTGTCAAAAGCAGCAGCATTGTACTCTGCAGATGCATTCGCAGCGCGAGGCGGCGATTTTGGAGGGGTAAACTTGACTGACTTCTTGAAGTAAGGCAAGATATTGTCCCAAGTGTACGATTGGTCATCGACGGCGTCGGCCCAGCGTTGATAAGACCCTTTGTCTCCCCGCTGATATATCATGAAGTTCCGCGCGGAGCTGATTGAGCCATCAGCATTCATGACGATTGCAGAGATGAAGAAAATAGACCATACCTTCCACCCAAACACTTCCCCCGAGCATAATGTAGCTTCCTATTGTTCGCGCCAGCCTGTGATTGTGTGACAAAGTTCCAATCAACGAGGGGATTCGTGTCGAGTTGACTAGCACCAGCCCAGATGACATCTCCTGCTGGCGTCGAGGATAGGAGCGGATTCGTGATTTCATACAAAGTGCCTGCCTCAATGACTGCAACTTGGGTACCCGGATTTTCTGATAAGCGATTTGCGATAGTCAGACCAGCAGTGCCACCTCCGACAATCACATAGTCAAACTCGGCGTTCTGGCGCTTCTCATGATCCTCGATGGGCACGGTGGACCCTAGTATGCAGAGAGAGGAAAAGAGGATCCACCTGACAATGGAATTCATGATTAATAATGAATAACGGTTGGAGTATCATGGGTTGTATCGCCCCCGTTATATACTTCACCCCAACCGATTAACAATTGTAGAATTAAAGAAGTGGTGGGTTAGCCCCCAGCGGAGTCGTTTCCTAGTGTACCTAACAGGCGCACAATGCAGGGGATCCGGTAACTATAGCCAAAATAAAAACGAATCTATTGTTCTAGAATCCAAAATGATATAAGTAACATGGGTAAAGAGTTGGTGAGAAGTACTAAGGGTGCTAAGAGTTGAGTCCATGCATTGTCGTTAGGAGCCCTTTCCATGGTATAAGGAGCTAATTCCGAAAGATGCCGATTGCTTGCTTCTACGATTCAGCGATCAATGGGGCCGAACACTTGGCCAAATCGGGGATCGTTAGTACGCCGCCAAACCTAGGATAAACAACTTTGAAACCACTACAGATGTGCCTGGAAGGCTCACACCTAAAATTCACTGCTGTATTCAAGGCATGCGAGGACCCAAGCGCACATTCAGCACTGGCTTCCACCACAATAAGTGCTTTCTGCAACAATTGCCACCAATCCAGATCTTGCTCCAAAGTTCTCCAAAATCTAGCAAATGGAGGGTATGGGTCGAACGCCTACAGGTTTCCGGGCCCTAAGAAAATGATTGACTCGCGGATTTTTCGTCTGGGCAATCTGGCTCCAGGCACCGCTCGGACCGAAACTTGTAGGGTTTGCTTCCGAAGCGCTCATCATTAATGATAGCCCACGGGAAAACGTTCTCATCTCACCTCTTCCTCAAAATAAGTACTCCTTCGGGAACAAAATGTCCCCCAACCGTAAGGCCTTAGGGTTGGTGTGTGTGTGTGTTGGG